>SJYX01008581.1:550839-583496 GCA_006410675.1 Oreotragus oreotragus | reverse complement strand
CCATTCTTAAGATCAGCCCTGGGATTTCTTTGGAAGGAATGATGCTAAAACTGAAACTCCAGTTCTTTGACCACCTCATGCGAAGAGTTGACTCATTGGAAAAGACTCTGATGCTGGGAGGGATTGGGGGCAGGAGGAGAAGGGGACGACTGAGGATGAGATGGCTGGGTGGCATCACGGACTCGATGGATGTGAGTCTGAGTGAACTCCGAGAGTTGGTGATGGACAGAGAGGCCTGGCGTGCTGTGATTCATGGGGTCGCAAAGAGTCGGACACAGCTGAGCAACTGAACTGAATTGAGTCTGCTTTCTTGGAGGAACACTCTCATTCACTGTTTTGTATATGTTCTGGTTTACTGGTATGAGAGGTTCTCTGTTGGTCCCTATTCTCCTTGCGACATACAGAAATGATTATTGAAGTAACCTTCTACTTGCCCATTAGAAGATTATAGCCCCAGATGTACTAGTCCAAACATTGATATCTTTGTCACTTAAAAATTTAGTAGACCTCATATTTGCTTCTGTCTAATCATTTCCAAATGTAAGTAACATCCCCTCCCACATAAGAAATAATTACTTTAGAGATTTGATCCTTATATTTTTCTGCCTTCTTCACATCAAACTTCTTTCTCCAGTTAATGATAAGCATGTTAAGTTGAACTAAATTAGAAAGGACTTTTTAAAATAAAGCTTTTGCTCTGAGAGGTTTAATCAATTGATAAGTTTTTGTGGACACCATATCTTTAATCTGCCATTTGTCTTGTGATATGTTATCCATTGAAGTATTTTGAAAAAAATTTAAGGCCACGTCCTTAAATGAATCTTGCCTAATATCATCATTTAAATTTGACTTTTTCAGCATTGCCAGACCATTTTTTTCCTGGAATTTTTCTAGTTTCTTTAATGTCTACTTGCAACCAGTCAATTCTTTTGTAGGTTTAGCTCTTTCTTTCTGTAATCAAAAATTAAATTATTAAAATAACCAGAAACACACACTACTTTGATTTTCATTTCTTTCTTCTTAGATCTAAAGTTCATCAGGTATACCATCTCTCATCAAAGTAACTAGAGGAGACAGCTTTATCAAGTGTTGTACCATCTAATAAAACAATCCAACTTGTCACTGCTTCAGGGGAAGAGAAGTGTGGAAAACTCACCTTGCTTTTCTGTATGTTAACCTAGAAGTAATACAGGTTACTGTAGCTCTGAACAATTTACGTGGATCTGCCCAACTGCATGAGTGCAGGTAAACAAAGGGAATACATTAAATACTTTGTGAGTATTTCTATATCTGCCACGCATGTCTTCTACAAATCCAGAGTTAAGTATCTTACTTGAGGCCCTTGTTTCAGAATTATTTTAATGTCCCCAAGGAAAACAATATCCATAGAGACTTTTTTCCACCACCTCCCTACAAACTGAACATCTTATGCAGCCTTCAGGCTTGCTTGAAATTAAAAATGGACTTGGTTACACTTGCAGTGGAAAATGCCTCAATAAAAATGAATGATTGTGCCTATATTGTAACTTTAAGCCCATGTATTTGAAATTTGAGTACAATGTTAGACATTTTAAAGAATTTCTTTATTTTAAAGTTGTTATATTTTTTGACATTTCTACTCAATGGGAATATGGTTCTATTGTTTAGTTCAGTTCAGTTCAGTCACTCAGTCGTGTCCGACTCTTTGTGACCCCATGTTTCACAGCACGCCAGGTCTCCCTGTTCATCATCAACTCCCGGCTTTCACTCAGACTCATGTCCATCGAGTCCGTGATGCCATTCAGCCATCTCATCCTCTGTCATTCCCTTCTCCTCCTGCCCCCAATCCCTCCCAGCATCAGAGTCTTTNGCTTGAAATTAAAAATGGACTTGGTTACACTTGCAGTGGAAAATGCCTCAATAAAAATGAATGATTGTGCCTATATTGTAACTTTAAGCCCATGTATTTGAAATTTGAGTACAATGTTAGACATTTTAAAGAATTTCTTTATTTTAAAGTTGTTATATTTTTTGACATTTCTACTCAATGGGAATATGGTTCTATTGTTTAGTTCAGTTCAGTTCAGTCACTCAGTCGTGTCCGACTCTTTGTGACCCCATGTTTCACAGCACGCCAGGTCTCCCTGTTCATCATCAACTCCCGGCTTTCACTCAGACTCATGTCCATCGAGTCCGTGATGCCATTCAGCCATCTCATCCTCTGTCATTCCCTTCTCCTCCTGCCCCCAATCCCTCCCAGCATCAGAGTCTTTCCCAATGAGTCAACTATTCACATGAGGTGGCCAAAGAATTGGAGTTTCAGCTTTAGCATCATTCCTTCCAAAGAAATCCCAGGGCTGATCTTCTTCAGAATAGACTGGTTGGATCTCCTTGCAGTCCAAGGGACTCTCAAGAGTCTTCTCCAACACCACAGTTCTGACACATCAATCTTTCGGCACTCAGCTTTCTTCACAGTCCAACTGTCACATCCATACATGACCACAGGAAAAACCATAGCCTTGACTAGATGGACCTTAGTCGGTAAAGTAATGTCTCTGCTTTCCAATATGCTATCTAGGTTGGTCATAACTTTTCTTCCAAGGAGTAAGTGTCTTCTAATTTCATGGCTGCAATCACCATCTGCAGTGATTTTGGAGCCCCCCCCAAAAAATAAAGTCTGACACTGTTTCCACTGTTTCCCCATCTATTTCCCATGAAGTGATGAGACCAGATGCCATTATCTTTGTTTTCTGAATGTTGAGCTTTATTCACTCTCCACTTTCACTTTCATCAAGAGGCTTTGAGTTCCTCTTCACTTTCTGCCGTAAGGGTGGTGTCATCTGCATATCTGAGGTTATTGATATTTCTCCCGGCAGTCTTGATTCCAGCTTGTGTTTCTTCCAGTCCAGCATTTCTCATGATGTACTCTACATAGAAGTTAAATAAGCAAGGTGACAATATACAGCCTTGACGTACTCCTTTTCCTATTTGAAACCAGTCTGTTGTTCCATGTGCAGTTCTAACTGTTGCCTCCTGACCTGCATACAGATTTCTCAAGAGGCAGGCCAGGTGGTCTGGTATTCCCATATCTCTCAGAGTTTTCCACAATTTATTGTGATCCATACAGTCAAAGGCCTTGGAATAATCAATAAAGCAGAAATAGATGTTTTTCTGGAACTCTCTTGCTTTTTCCAAGAAGAGGTGGCAAGTATAAACAGAAGAACTATACAAAAAAGATCTTCACGACCCAAATAATCATGATAATGTGATCACTCATCTAAAGCCAGCCATCCTTGAATGTCGTCAAGTGGTCCTTAGAAAGCATCACTACAAACAAAGCTAGTAGAGGTGATGGAATTCCAGTGGAGCTATTTCAAATTGTTTAGTAGAACTGTTACAATGAAAGTTTGCCACCTGATTACTTTTAATGGTTTAGAAATTTATGAATAATGTACATTGGCTGCCATGCTTAAGAAAATTCTGTTGGTTCTCTTACAAAGATGTTGGTAGAAACAAAGTCAGTCCTTTGCCAAAGAAGTTCTCATGATGTACTCTACATAGAAGTTAAATAAGCAAGGTGACAATATACAGCCTTGACGTACTCCTTTTCCTATTTGAAACCAGTCTGTTGTTCCATGTGCAGTTCTAACTGTTGCCTCCTGACCTGCATACAGATTTCTCAAGAGGCAGGCCAGGTGGTCTGGTATTCCCATATCTCTCAGAGTTTTCCACAATTTATTGTGATCCATACAGTCAAAGGCCTTGGAATAATCAATAAAGCAGAAATAGATGTTTTTCTGGAACTCTCTTGCTTTTTCCAAGAAGAGGTGGCAAGTATAAACAGAAGAACTATACAAAAAAGATCTTCACGACCCAAATAATCATGATAATGTGATCACTCATCTAAAGCCAGCCATCCTTGAATGTCGTCAAGTGGTCCTTAGAAAGCATCACTACAAACAAAGCTAGTAGAGGTGATGGAATTCCAGTGGAGCTATTTCAAATTGTTTAGTAGAACTGTTACAATGAAAGTTTGCCACCTGATTACTTTTAATGGTTTAGAAATTTATGAATAATGTACATTGGCTGCCATGCTTAAGAAAATTCTGTTGGTTCTCTTACAAAGATGTTGGTAGAAACAAAGTCAGTCCTTTGCCAAAGAAGCATAGAGAAGCCAGAAGGATGGAATTTTAAAGGCAAATGTGAAAACAGAAAAACAATTTTGTTTTTCTTTGTGAATTCCACTGCTACTCGGATCTGATAAACCCATTCAGCAATTCCTTCTAGACTTCATATATTTTATTTTAGCAATATAGTTAAGAAATAAATGAAAGCTTTTGTGTGTACCTGGATCGCTTTCAAAGTCAGGAAGAGTTAAGAAGTGGTTTAGTGAATCAAGCAGTAGGTCACTGTGATTTCCAAAAGGATTTGGACAACTAAACAACATTTTAAGGCACAAGCTGTTTCAAATTTATATTAGAGGTTTATATCAGAGGAGGTCTCATTGTTGGATGATTTAGTCACATCTTAACAGTCCCCCCACCTCCCCTAGTGGTGGTTCTTTGTCAAGATATGCTACATAACTTACAAGACCCAGGGCAAAATTTTAAAAATAAAAAAAAACCTCTTATTCAAAAATCAAGAAAAGAGAGTAATTAAAATATTAAAATATAGAACCCTTTTGACTTTCCTTTGTCTCTCTCTCTCAGATATTTTGTCATGATGGGTTGTTTTGGCTACTTAATAGTAAATAAAGAAAATTAAAATTTTAAACGATTATCAGATATCTTAATATCCATCCTTATACTGTGCAATGGCACTTTTAAATTCAAATATCAGAGTATTTAACTGTATGCCATATCACTAAAATAATGCAATACATATGTTGTGGCTTATTCCCAGAGCTGGAGATGACAGAGGAGGAAAACACAAACAAGACTAAGAAAACCTGGAAGGATGAGAATGTTCGCAGGCATGAAGCAGACCAAGAACACTTAGGGATACTTGTGTGATAGGCCAGACCCTCACAGATTCGCAGGCTCTGCTAGATGATATGGACTGCATGTACACTTACTTTGCCTAATGGCTGCCTGAAATACTATATACTGGCTAAGACAGAAACTGGGGAAGTAGAGCCAGTTATTTCCTTTTCCCATAGATCCACTTACACAGACCACTGTGTATGAGCAGTCCACAAAGATATTGCAACTCTCATACCTGAATGCCATTTGCAGCATGACTGGGAACAGGTTAGAGACTCAACCAATTCACTGCTGTACTATCAGGGTGGGGACAGTAACCACTAAGCACTCCCCCTGCCCTAGAGATCATGGAGCATCCATACCTAACTCCAACCCCTCATTAATGCTCAACCCATCAGGGGCAGAGGTAGCAAGGAGACCATAGTGGAACAAGTAAAGCCAAGCAGGCCTGGGCACCAAGATAAAAGAAGAAGACAGCTGGAAATTTATCTAGGAAAGGCAGCTAGAGGCAGTAACATGAACTGAGACAATATTCAGGCTCATGTTCCATTATTCAGATGGTTTTGCTTATAAAACACAAATTCAAAGACAAAACTATTAACAATTTCAATGTAGCAACTGAAGGATGTTAAGTTGTAAGCATAGACCCTTCTGAGGCAGAGCTCTGTGCAATTGCACTAACCATATGTCCACAAGCTGATCTTATTCTTCCTTCTAAGAAAATGGTCTTCTTCTTGTCATTTAGTAGTGCTAGAGTGGTGGGTGGTTACTGAGGTTGTGATATTGTGTATGTCAGGATGGGAAGATTAACTGATCTTTTGAATAAATCATCTTTTAAAAAAATCAGCTAGAGAAACGTAAGACATTCTATAGTTTTCAGATAAAGAGACTGCACATGTATTTGTTTGGTTCTTCACTGTATTTATCAGAATAAGCAAATATATGTTGCAATTAAAAATTAACCCTGAAATTTCAATACCAAAAATCATAAGTTTGACTTCTCACTCATGGTATATACTTTTGGGGAGTGAGGAAATAACTCTCATATTATACTCAAGGATGCAGGCTGTCAGAGGTTCTTCCTTTTAATGACTATGCCCTCTGGAGCCAAGGCCTTCTGAGAAGTCTCTGTTACAGGAACAGAGAGGAATTAGGAATTGCATACCAGTGTTGGAATGATTCAGTCCAGAAGTGACCAGACCTCATCTGTTTATAACAAACTACCCAATTAGTCACTATCAGTTCAATAGTTTTATCTAACTAAAAGAGGCCTAGAAAATATGGAAAAACTCACATTTGTTGAACATAATTTATCTCTGTTGTCTATGTTTTTCAGAGCATTAAACATTATATAATTTCAGAAGTGATACACTGATTTGTGTCCATTGCTGGGAGTCAGTCTCAGCTAACTAGATCTCCTAACTATTCTAAACCAAAGATTTTTTAATGTTAAATAGAGATGGCAAAGTCTAGTTAACAAGATTATTACAAATGCCTGTGAAATCCAAAATTACACTATTCAATATTAAATGATGAAATATTATTGCATATCAGACTCAAAGAAAAACAGAGATATATTCATCAAGTCCTAAAAGCATCAAAACTGTCAAATGTCTATATAATGCATTATTCTTAAACCTCTGAAGCAAACCCAATAATTGCTAACACTGAATTTTTGTCCCAGAGGAGCTATCACCTGCATTATCACCGGGTTCCTATCATGAAATTGCCATGGAGCCCAGAAAAGACACTCCAGTACTCTAAATTTCCATTTTATCACTAGTGAAATAAGGATTTGATATCAGCACAGTCACTAATTTCCAAGATGTAACATAAGTAAAACATTTTCTTCCTCCCATTGCCCACCTCTGTATAAGAATATTGAGATGGTTATTAAGAAGTGGTTTATCTGAGAGTGGAAGGGATTACGCCTTTTTAAGATATTGATATAATTGATATCTTTATTCTAATCAAGTTATTCAGAGATTTACATTTATACCTCTGATGAGAAACAATTTTTGAAAAGAAACATATATTTCCACAAAAACTAAACAAATAAAAGCAAATGAATTAAGAGTTTCAGTAAAGCCTTAAGCAAAAGCTTATGAAGAGTTAATATTTCCAGACTCTCTACAAATAATATATTTTTATAAAATGCTTATTACAAAAAGTGGCATGTAAGTTTTGCCTGAAATGCCAGGTTAAAATCAGGCCACTTTACATACATACTTGCTGAATTAAAAGAAGTTATTACTCAGAAAGGCACTAATGCACTATGGGCATATTCAATACTACATTTGAAAAAATAGCCAAATATATAGAGCTGTAATAACAAAGCAAGCAAGTTACTTATGCTTTATCAATCTAGTATGTTGATTGCCTAGATAATATTTAAGGAAGAACATCCTCTAAATTAGTATCAGTTGCTGATTACAAAGACAGTTGTTCTGTTGTTACAGTAGTACAAAAGCAATAGATTTCATGAGTGGCCAGCCAAGGAAAATCTGAAAGTCTTTTTTCTGAATAACAAAATTCAAATTAGAAAAGTTGCCTCTTACATATGAAGTCAAATGACAGAATTTTATCCCAAATAATTTGATATTCCTTTGTAAAACTTGGAAGAAATATAAACTTAAAACTCTCTAATATAAACATCAGCTGGAACAATATACAGCTTTCAAAGATGCACCTTGTTGCTGACATCCTTCATGGTTACACAACATTGTCACAATTAAGTAGTACAGTACAACTATGCATAGGGTTATCATTCAGAGTTCTCCCTATAAGAAGAGTCAATAGGAGGTTTATTATATGTGGCTTATTATAGGAACTGATTCATGCAATTATGAAGGATGTGAAGTCCAAGAGTCCCAAGTTGAAGAATCAGGAAAGTGGGTGGCATAATTCATTTCGAGTCTAAAGCCTGAGAATCAGAGGTTCTGAGAGCAGAAAATGAAAGTCCCCAAAGAGCAAATTAATCCTTCCTCTCACTTTTTGTTCTTTTCATGATCTCAAGAGCTTGTATGATGCTCACCCACATTGTGAAGAGCACTCCTCTCTACTCAGTATGTTAATTCAAATGGCAGTTTTTTTCAGAAGCACCATCATGAACACACTCAGAAATAACATTTAATCAGTTTTCTGAGGATCCCTTAAGCCAATTAAGGCTGCACAAGAAATTAGTCATCACAGGGTATAAACAATTATTAAGATATCAATTAAAAGAATTCACTTACTATAAGCACTATTAGATAAAAGCAAGAAACATAACATTCCTTAATTGATATAATTTTTAGATTTTTATATACAATGTTAGAGTTTTCTGGATGGCCTTCCCAAGGAAAGGCAATGAATGTCAAAGAATATTCAGACTACTACACAATTGCATTAATCTCACATGCTAGCAAAGTAATGATCAAAAAGATCTTCCAGGTGTTCAAGCTGGATTTAGAAAAGGCAGAGGAACCAGAAATCAAATTGCCAACATCCACTGGGTCGTAGAAAAAGTAAAATAATTCCAGAAAAACATGTACTTTTACTTCATTGACTACACTGAAGACTTTGATTGTGTAGATCATAATAAACTGTGGATAATTCTTCAAGAGATGGTAATACCAGACCACCTTACCTGCCTCCTGAGAAATTCGGATGGAGATCAAGAAGCAACAGTTAGAACTGGACATGGAATACTAGACTGACTGCAAAACGAGAAAGGAGTATGTCAAGGCTGTATATTGTTACCTTGCTTATTTAACTTATATGCAGAGTATATCAAGGGAAAAGACAGACCAAATGAAGCACAAGCTGGAATCAAGATTTCAGGGAGAAACAGCAATAACCTCAGATATGCAGATGACACCACCCTATGGCAAAAAGTGAAGAATAACTGAAGAGCCTTTTGATGAAAGAGAAAGAGGAGAGTGAGAAAGCTGTCTTAAACCTCAATATTAAACAAAAAACAAAGATCATGGCATCTTGTCCCATCACTTCATGGCAAATAGATGGGGAAAACATAGAAACAGTGACAGACTTTGTTTTCTTGGGCTTCAAAATAACTGCAGATGATTACTTCAAGCATGAAATTAAAGGGTGCTTGTTCCTTGCAAGAAAAGCTGTGACCAACCTAGACAGAATATTAAAAAGTAGAGACATTACTTTACTGACAAAGATTCGTCTAGTCAAAGTTATGGTTTTTCCAGTAGTCATGTAAGAGTATGAATGTGAGAGATGGACCATAAAGAAGACTGATGTTGAAAAATTAATGCTTTTGAACTGTGGTGTTGGAGAAGACTCTTGAGAGTCCCTTTGACAGCAAGGAAATCAAACCAGTCAATTCTAAAGAAAATCAGTCTTGAAAATTCGTTGGAAGAACTGATGCTGAAGCTCCAATACTTTGGCCACGTGATGCTGCCGAGAGCCAGCGTGAGGAATCCCGCCTGTGACAAGGTCATGAGGAAGGAAGCCTAACAAAATGCAAGGAAGTGATCAGGCTTCAGGGGTCCCCCCTAGTATTTTCTGAGCATGTACCCCAAAACCAAAAATCTGCCGGCCTTTGTACTCTGCTTTTCCACTCTTCTGATATTCTCTGGAAAAGGTCAAATCAGGGCTTTAGTCTTCTGCATTTGATAGGGATGTTTCAGTTAAACCCCTCTAATAGCTATCTAGCTTGCCTAACAGGTTCCCCCCGGACCTCTTACAGCTTGTGAATGCTTGCAGCCCCCCAACCATGAGAGGCACAAAGCTTAAAAGCAACTTAAAGCTACAGAGCCTTTTCTAAGAGTTAAAAATTATATTGGTAGAGGGTTTTCACTGTTGACTCAATAACTGCTGCCAGGCCTCCATATTCTTTATCTTTCAGACACCTGGGAAGATGTTAATCATTGTAAACGGGATATGGAAAAAGATACATAGTAGTTTTGATGTTAGCAACACTAGACTTTTGAGTTAATTACTTTTCTCTTTGTTATATATCACTGCACTCCTCTTGTGTCCTTGCTATATAAAAATGTAACTTTATTTAGTGCTTTCTGAGAGTGGCACCAGACTTTGGGAAGATCAACACAAATAAGTTTTCTGGTTGACAAACCCTTATCAGAAAAAAGGCTGTAAAATGTTAATTGGCCCTTTTGGCCAGAAGATGATGTAAATCACCTAAGACTTGCATATACAATTAGGGATGCAGAGGAAAAGCCTGGTTTTGATAAAAAGTCAGGGCTGCTGATGCTGCATAATTTTGTATTACCCATTGATCTCTATGTACAATCAAAAAGGTATAAAAGGCCTTCTGAACAATAGAGGCCGGGGCCAGTCACTGGACTGGTTTCCCCCGTGTCTCCTCTTTACTCTAATTTCAGGCTGAATTCCCATCTGGAGTGGGGCAGATCACCAAGTCTACTTACTTGCCCTGGCTTTTAAGACCCGTGCAAAAGGGAGCCTAAAGCAGGGCACCCTTTGATGTTCAAGTGGGTGCCAGTGGCCCAGGGTAGATGGTGCAAGCTCCTTGCCTGGAACTTTTTTGGCCTTCCCCGTAAGCCAAGTTATTCAGCCTTCTTTCTCCACTTAATTTTCCTACTACACTATTTCTTCCTAAACTAATCTTGTACTAATAAATAAATAAGTCTTTCCACATCAACACGTCCCCACTTCGAATTCCCTGGATCCACTGGGGCTGGGCCCCACATGCTATGAAGAACTGACTCATTGGAAAAGACTCTGGTGCTGGGAAAGATTGAAGACAGAAGAAGGGGAAGACAGAGGATGACATGGGAGGATGGCATCAGTGACTCAATGGACATGAATCTGAACAAGCTCCAGGTGTTGGTGATGTACAGGGAAGTCTGGCATGCTGCAGTACATTGGATCACAAAAAGTCAACTGGGCGACTGATCTGAACTGGTGGCTCAGTGGTAAAGAATCCACTTGACATTTCCCCGTAAGCCAAGTTATTCAGCCTTCTTTCTCCACTTAATTTTCCTACTACACTATTTCTTCCTAAACTAATCTTGTACTAATAAATAAATAAGTCTTTCCACATCAACACGTCCCCACTTCGAATTCCCTGGATCCACTGGGGCTGGGCCCCACATGCTATGAAGAACTGACTCATTGGAAAAGACTCTGGTGCTGGGAAAGATTGAAGACAGAAGAAGGGGAAGACAGAGGATGACATGGGAGGATGGCATCAGTGACTCAATGGACATGAATCTGAACAAGCTCCAGGTGTTGGTGATGTACAGGGAAGTCTGGCATGCTGCAGTACATTGGATCACAAAAAGTCAACTGGGCGACTGATCTGAACTGGTGGCTCAGTGGTAAAGAATCCACTTGACAATGTGGTAGATGTGTGTTGTATCCCTGGTTGGGGAAGATCCCTGGAGAAGAAAATTGCAACCCACTCAAGTATTATTTTCTGGGAAATTCCATGGACAGAGAAGCCTGGCAGGTTAGAGTCCATAGGTTTGCAAAGAGTCAGACATGATTTAGTGACTAAACAAGAAACATACAATATTAACAATACTAGAAATAAAAAACAACTTTTATTAATTTTATGAACTTTTATTGATAACATCAATATTGTGCCAGACACTGAATAAGAAACATTATTCATTTCAATAATTGACAAAATATTTGCCCTCTTAGACTGTTTCTAAGACAAAGAATTAAATACTACTTTCAAATCATTCAGCTAGTTAGCCTTAGATGCACTATTCAAAACACAAATCTTTCTAGATTTTTTTCACAATCGTCTTAATTGCTCTCTGATTACTTTCTACAAATAATTTTTAATTAAGGCTGCACAAGAAATTAGTCATCACAGGGTATAAACAATTATTAAGATATCAATTAAAAGAATTCACTTACTATAAGCACTATTAGATAAAAGCAAGAAACATAACATTCCTTAATTGATATAATTTTTAGATTTTTATATACAATGTTAGAGTTTTCTGGATGGCCTTCCCAAGGAAAGGCAATGAATGTCAAAGAATATTCAGACTACTACACAATTGCATTAATCTCACATGCTAGCAAAGTAATGATCAAAAAGATCTTCCAGGTGTTCAAGCTGGATTTAGAAAAGGCAGAGGAACCAGAAATCAAATTGCCAACATCCACTGGGTCGTAGAAAAAGTAAAATAATTCCAGAAAAACATGTACTTTTACTTCATTGACTACACTGAAGACTTTGATTGTGTAGATCATAATAAACTGTGGATAATTCTTCAAGAGATGGTAATACCAGACCACCTTACCTGCCTCCTGAGAAATTCGGATGGAGATCAAGAAGCAACAGTTAGAACTGGACATGGAATACTAGACTGACTGCAAAACGAGAAAGGAGTATGTCAAGGCTGTATATTGTTACCTTGCTTATTTAACTTATATGCAGAGTATATCAAGGGAAAAGACAGACCAAATGAAGCACAAGCTGGAATCAAGATTTCAGGGAGAAACAGCAATAACCTCAGATATGCAGATGACACCACCCTATGGCAAAAAGTGAAGAATAACTGAAGAGCCTTTTGATGAAAGAGAAAGAGGAGAGTGAGAAAGCTGTCTTAAACCTCAATATTAAACAAAAAACAAAGATCATGGCATCTTGTCCCATCACTTCATGGCAAATAGATGGGGAAAACATAGAAACAGTGACAGACTTTGTTTTCTTGGGCTTCAAAATAACTGCAGATGATTACTTCAAGCATGAAATTAAAGGGTGCTTGTTCCTTGCAAGAAAAGCTGTGACCAACCTAGACAGAATATTAAAAAGTAGAGACATTACTTTACTGACAAAGATTCGTCTAGTCAAAGTTATGGTTTTTCCAGTAGTCATGTAAGAGTATGAATGTGAGAGATGGACCATAAAGAAGACTGATGTTGAAAAATTAATGCTTTTGAACTGTGGTGTTGGAGAAGACTCTTGAGAGTCCCTTTGACAGCAAGGAAATCAAACCAGTCAATTCTAAAGAAAATCAGTCTTGAAAATTCGTTGGAAGAACTGATGCTGAAGCTCCAATACTTTGGCCACGTGATGCTGCCGAGAGCCAGCGTGAGGAATCCCGCCTGTGACAAGGTCATGAGGAAGGAAGCCTAACAAAATGCAAGGAAGTGATCAGGCTTCAGGGGTCCCCCCTAGTATTTTCTGAGCATGTACCCCAAAACCAAAAATCTGCCGGCCTTTGTACTCTGCTTTTCCACTCTTCTGATATTCTCTGGAAAAGGTCAAATCAGGGCTTTAGTCTTCTGCATTTGATAGGGATGTTTCAGTTAAACCCCTCTAATAGCTATCTAGCTTGCCTAACAGGTTCCCCCCGGACCTCTTACAGCTTGTGAATGCTTGCAGCCCCCCAACCATGAGAGGCACAAAGCTTAAAAGCAACTTAAAGCTACAGAGCCTTTTCTAAGAGTTAAAAATTATATTGGTAGAGGGTTTTCACTGTTGACTCAATAACTGCTGCCAGGCCTCCATATTCTTTATCTTTCAGACACCTGGGAAGATGTTAATCATTGTAAACGGGATATGGAAAAAGATACATAGTAGTTTTGATGTTAGCAACACTAGACTTTTGAGTTAATTACTTTTCTCTTTGTTATATATCACTGCACTCCTCTTGTGTCCTTGCTATATAAAAATGTAACTTTATTTAGTGCTTTCTGAGAGTGGCACCAGACTTTGGGAAGATCAACACAAATAAGTCTTCTGGTTGACAAACCCTTATCAGAAAAAAGGCTGTAAAATGTTAATTGGCCCTTTTGGCCAGAAGATGATGTAAATCACCTAAGACTTGTGTCAAATCAGGGCTTTAGTCTTCTGCATTTGATAGGGATGTTTCAGTTAAACCCCTCTAATAGCTATCTAGCTTGCCTAACAGGTTCCCCCCGGACCTCTTACAGCTTGTGAATGCTTGCAGCCCCCCAACCATGAGAGGCACAAAGCTTAAAAGCAACTTAAAGCTACAGAGCCTTTTCTAAGAGTTAAAAATTATATTGGTAGAGGGTTTTCACTGTTGACTCAATAACTGCTGCCAGGCCTCCATATTCTTTATCTTTCAGACACCTGGGAAGATGTTAATCATTGTAAACGGGATATGGAAAAAGATACATAGTAGTTTTGATGTTAGCAACACTAGACTTTTGAGTTAATTACTTTTCTCTTAGTTTTATATCACTGCACTCCTCTTGTGTCCTTGCTATATAAAAATGTAACTTTATTTAGTGCTTTCTGAGAGTGGCACCAGACTTTGGGAAGATCAACACAAATAAGTTTTCTGGTTGACAAACCCTTATCAGAAAAAAGGCTGTAAAATGTTAATTGGCCCTTTTGGCCAGAAGATGATGTAAATCACCTAAGACTTGCATATACAATTAGGGATGCAGAGGAAAAGCCTGGTTTTGATAAAAAGTCAGGGCTGCTGATGCTGCATAATTTTGTATTACCCATTGATCTCTATGTACAATCAAAAAGGTATAAAAGGCCTTCTGAACAATAGAGGCCGGGGCCAGTCACTGGACTGGTTTCCCCCGTGTCTCCTCTTTACTCTAATTTCAGGCTGAATTCCCATCTGGAGTGGGGCAGATCACCAAGTCTACTTACTTGCCCTGGCTTTTAAGACCCGTGCAAAAGGGAGCCTAAAGCAGGGCACCCTTTGATGTTCAAGTGGGTGCCAGTGGCCCAGGGTAGATGGTGCAAGCTCCTTGCCTGGAACTTTTTTGGCCTTCCCCGTAAGCCAAGTTATTCAGCCTTCTTTCTCCACTTAATTTTCCTACTACACTATTTCTTCCTAAACTAATCTTGTACTAATAAATAAATAAGTCTTTCCACATCAACACGTCCCCACTTCGAATTCCCTGGATCCACTGGGGCTGGGCCCCACATGCTATGAAGAACTGACTCATTGGAAAAGACTCTGGTGCTGGGAAAGATTGAAGACAGAAGAAGGGGAAGACAGAGGATGACATGGGAGGATGGCATCAGTGACTCAATGGACATGAATCTGAACAAGCTCCAGGTGTTGGTGATGTACAGGGAAGTCTGGCATGCTGCAGTACATTGGATCACAAAAAGTCAACTGGGCGACTGATCTGAACTGGTGGCTCAGTGGTAAAGAATCCACTTGACAATGTGGTAGATGTGTGTTGTATCCCTGGTTGGGGAAGATCCCTGGAGAAGAAAATTGCAACCCACTCAAGTATTCTTTTCTGGGAAATTCCATGGACAGAGAAGCCTGGCAGGTTAGAGTCCATAGGTTTGCAAAGAGTCAGACATGATTTAGTGACTAAACAAGAAACATACAATATTAACAATACTAGAAATAAAAAACAACTTTTATTAATTTTATGAACTTTTATTGATAACATCAATATTGTGCCAGACACTGAATAAGAAACATTATTCATTTCAATAATTGACAAAATATTTGCCCTCTTAGACTGTTTCTAAGACAAAGAATTAAATACTACTTTCAAATCATTCAGCTAGTTAGCCTTAGATGCACTATTCAAAACACAAATCTTTCTAGATTTTTTTCACAATCGTCTTAATTGCTCTCTGATTACTTTCTACAAATAATTTTATTTTTCAAAATTCACTTTATGATCCATGTATTTTGAGCAGACATGTTGCTGTTCAGTCACTAAATTGTGTCTGACTCTTTGTGACCCCATGAACTGCAGCACACCATTCTTCCCTTCCATTCACTATGCCCTGGAGTTTTCCCAAACTAATGTCCATTTAGTCAGTGATGCCACCCAACAGTCTCACCCTTTGTTGCCCTCTTTTCCTCTTGCCCTCAATCTTTCCCAGCATAAGGGTCTTTTCCAATTAGTCAGCTCTTTGCAACAGCAGGCCAAAATATTGTAGCTTCAGCTTCAATATCAATTCTTTCTATGAATATTCAGGATTGATTTCCTGAGCAGACACAGTTTAATGCAGATATGTACTTTTCTATTCTTCTCTTCTCATTTAATACTATATGGATTACTTAATTTTTATCTAACCTTCATAATCAAGTTTGGATAACAATTCCTTAAGTTACTATATCCTAACACACCTAACCATTCTGTGCTGTGCTGTGCTGTGCTTAATCACTTAACCATGTTGAAGTCTTTGTGACCCCATGGACTGTAGCCCACCAGGCTCCTCAGTCCTTGGGATTTTTCAGGTAAGAATATTGAAGTGGGTTGCCATTTCCTCCTCCAGGAATTCTTCCTGACCCAGGAATCAAACCTACGTCTCCTGTGTCTCCTATATTTCAGGAGGATTCTTTACCTGCTGATCCATCAAGGAAGCCCACATCCATTCTACTATTGATGAATAATCAATAGTTTCCCATTTTCAATGTTACAGGTAACTATAGCATGAGCTACTTTGTGCATATAAGTTTAAATATCTCTTGAATTAGCTCTATGTAGCTAGTTTCCAGAAACTAAAATAATGGTCTAGATAATCAAATAATAATGGATTGGCATAAATATATACTAGATTATAGAAAAATAGAAGTTAATAAAGTCATACTTGTGATATTTGATGTAGTTTTATTGTTATGGTTGTTGCTCTATCTTGACTTCTCCCAGTCAACTAGCCCAATCAACTCAAGTTCTTCTATAAGTATTAGAGGGTTTGAAAGAGAAATAAAGTAGATGCTATGTTAATTATTAATTACTAGATGTCAATTATTCCAAATATAGTAATTTACACCAACAAATTTTTTTTTTTCACAGTTTCAGTGAGTTAGGAATCCAATCATAGTTTAACTGTGTCCTCTAGGCCAGTGTCTCTCAGAAGACTGCAGTGGATATGTCGGCAAGAACTGTAATTCATCTACAAGTTCAACTGGGGAAAGATTTGATTCAGTTCATTCATGTAGTTGCTGACAGGATTCAGCTCTTCCCAGGATGTTGAATTGAGGGCTTCAGTTCTCAGGACAAATGATATCATGGCAGCTTGCTTCATTAGACTAATTAAAGAAGATATTTCAGTGAGTATGAAAGCAAGAGTGAGAACAAGAGAGGGGGATTAAGCCAGAAGTCAAAGTCTTTTAAAATTTAATCTCTATGTGATATTTTATCACTGTTGCTATTCTCTAGAGTGCTACTGCAAGCTATGTGCTCGGTCACTTTGTTGCATCCTACTGTTTGTGACCCCATGGACTGTAGCTCACCAGGTTCCTCTTTCCATGGGATTTTCCAGCAAGAATTCTGGAATTGGTCACCATTTCCTCCTACAGGGGATCTTCCAGATTCCAGGATCAGTTCTAATCAGCCATTATAACTCCCTCTTAACTGATATGAGTTTCTGATTCCTATTCTTTCTTGTCACTTTAGCATATTTACCATAATCAGATAAATGTTTTCTGAACCATATATTGACTTTTGTCTTATTCTGTTTAAAATTATAAGATATAAAGAGACACCCTAAATGTGTTTCAAAGCAGTTATTATATATTAAGGAATTTTCCACATCTATTTTCTTAGCATTATCTTTTTTTCTTTGTTACTATATAATATAGCTAAGATTTTTACAAACATTATTTAACTTTCATTCTGAATGGAATAAGAATTATGACTAGAATAAAAATTAATGGCTTTTCACTAAATCTATGCTTCCACTAAAATTTCTAGGCCTGATTTTCTATCCTTTCTTCTATTTTCGTTATTAAAATCTAGCTAAGACCTAAGCACGGAGGAGGTAATGGCACCCCACTCCAGTACTCTTGCCTGGAAAATCCCATGGATGGAGGAGCCTGGTAGGCTCCAGTCCATGGGGTCACTAAAAGGAGGACATGACTGAGTGACGTCACTTTCACTTTTCACTTTCATGCACTGGAGAAGGAAATGGCAACCGACTCCAGTGTTCTTGCCTGGAGAATCCCAGGGACTGGGGAGCCCGGTGGGTTGCAGTCTTTGGGGTCACACAGAGTCGGACACAAATGAAGTGACTTAGCAGCAGCAGCAAGACCTAAGCAACACCAGATAGTTGGCAGAGATCCTTTTCATTTGTCTATATGTTCATGAAGACTGATCTCTTCCTGCTTTGGAAATCCTGTAATTGAAATATTAAGGTTTGAAACCACTTAAAAGTTAACATCTCATTTTAGACAAACTTTTATCCTCATTTCTATCACCGTAGTCCCCATCCTAGGGTTCATGGTCAGTTCTTTATGAATATCTTTATTATATTAATGTATTATATGCATGTTTCCCTTCCATTCATCTGGTAATTAATTACAATAGTGATTTTTCAGTAACTAGAAGAGTTCTCACCATAATATTGGAGTAAAAAAAAAAAAGATTGAATGTTCAGTGAATGAACAAGCTTGGCTTTCATATTAAAAAATCTTCTACTCTGGAACCAAGGCTGTGATTCTTATAAAAAAATAAATCAAAATATAAAGTCTCAGGAGGCCCCATTGCTTTAATATCAAAAGAAATGAGAGGACAAGCAGCATTATGTTTTTGCTTAGAAAACAGTGGTTAGCCAATAGAGAAGGAAAAGAAATCCCCTCACAAATCAAAAACACAAGCTTTCATGGAAAGAAAATGCATTCTACAGATATAAATCAAGTACAGGCATTCCTCTTTTTTTTTTCAATTATAGTTCATTAATAATGTTATGTTAGCTTTAGGTGTATAGTAGAGAGATCCATTTATACATATACCTACTTTTTTTCAGATTTTTTACCCATTTAGGGTATTACAGAATATTGAGCAGAATTCCCTGTTCTATATAGTAGGTCATTTTTTATTATTCATTCAGGCATACCTCATGTTATTAAAAAAGTTAGATCATGGTATCTGGTTCCATCACTTCATGGGAAACAGAAGGGGAAAATGCAGAAGGAATGACAGATGTCCTCTTCTTGGGCTCTAAAATCACTACAAATGGTGACTGCAGCCATGAAATTAGAAGATCATTGCTTCTTGGAAAGAAAGCTATGAAAAACCTAGCAGTGTGCTAGAAAGCAAAGACATCACTTTGTAGACAAAGGTCCATATAGTCAAAGCTATGGTTTTACCACTAGTCATGTACCACTAGTCATTGAACCAAAAAGAAGTCTGAATGCCAAAGAAATGATGCTTTTGAACTGTGCTGTTGGAGAAGAGTCCTGAGAGTCCCTTGGAAAAAATGAGATCAAATCAGATAATCATAAAAGAAATCAACTCTGAGTATCCATTAGAAGTGCTGATGCTGAAGCTGAAGCTCCAACATTTTGGCCATCTAGTGCAAACAGCTGACTCGCTGGGAAAGACCCTGATGTTAGGAAAGCTTGAAGGCAGAAGGAGAAGAGGGAGACAGAGGATGAGATGGTTGGATGGAATCACTGATTCAACGGACATGAACTTTGGAAAACTCTGGGAGATGGTGAGGGGCAGGGAAGCCTGGAATGTTGCAGTCCATGGGGTTGTCAAGAGTCAGACACAACTTGATGGTTGAACAACACCTCATGTTATTGCACTTTGCTTTTTTTTTTTTTTTTGCAGATGCAGCAATTTTTAAAAAAGTAAAGATGATGGTTAGCATTTTTTAGCAACAAAATCTTTTTTTTCCAATTACAGTGTGTACATTGGGGTATTCCTGTTTTGTTTGTTGTTGCTGGCTGCTGTTTTGTTTCTTTTTGGTCATAAGGCTATTGCACATTTAGTATACGATAGTGTAGTATACCTTTCATATGTTCTGGGAAACCAAAGGATTGTGTAACTTTCTTGACTGTGATATTTACTTTACTACAGTGACTTGGACCTGAATCCACAATATCTCCAAACTATGCTGGCAATTAATTTTTCAAGAGCTTGTTCCTATAATTATTTAGAGTGTCAGATGCTATAAATATTATTCCCTAAGATACTTCCTGAGACCTAAACCCATGGACTCAGAAAAAAAATGAAATCTGGCCATATGCTTTGAAGGCACAGAAGCTTGTTACTTCTACTGTAAAGAAGGGACTAGATTATACCCACCCAAGCCTCTAAGATACAGAAATGCTTTACAGTTTTCAAGGAGTACAGAACTTAAAGTCATTTTTAAAAAGGACAAGTTTCTGGTACTTTATTGATGTACTTTTATTCTTTTAACATCTGTTTCCTAAGAGTTTTGCTATTGCCAGATTTTTTATTTCCAGTTGTACTCAGCTCTTTGTGTGTGTGTGTGTGTGTGTGTGTGTGTGCACGGAGGAGGTAATGGCACCCCACTCCAGTACTCTTGCCTGGAAAATCCCATGGATGGAGGAGCCTGGTAGGCTCCAGTCCATGGGGTCACTAAAAGGAGGACATGACTGAGTGACGTCACTTTCACTTTTCACTTTCATGCACTGGAGAAGGAAATGGCAACCGACTCCAGTGTTCTTGCCTGGAGAATCCCAGGGACTGGGGAGCCCGGTGGGTTGCAGTCTTTGGGGTCACACAGAGTCGGACACAAATGAAGTGACTTAGCAGCAGCAGCAAGACCTAAGCAACACCAGATAGTTGGCAGAGATCCTTTTCATTTGTCTATATGTTCATGAAGACTGATCTCTTCCTGCTTTGGAAATCCTGTAATTGAAATATTAAGGTTTGAAACCACTTAAAAGTTAACATCTCATTTTAGACAAACTTTTATCCTCATTTCTATCACCGTAGTCCCCATCCTAGGGTTCATGGTCAGTTCTTTATGAATATCTTTATTATATTAATGTATTATATGCATGTTTCCCTTCCATTCATCTGGTAATTAATTACAATAGTGATTTTTCAGTAACTAGAAGAGTTCTCACCATAATATTGGAGTAAAAAAAAAAAAGATTGAATGTTCAGTGAATGAACAAGCTTGGCTTTCATATTAAAAAATCTTCTACTCTGGAACCAAGGCTGTGATTCTTATAAAAAAATAAATCAAAATATAAAGTCTCAGGAGGCCCCATTGCTTTAATATCAAAAGAAATGAGAGGACAAGCAGCATTATGTTTTTGCTTAGAAAACAGTGGTTAGCCAATAGAGAAGGAAAAGAAATCCCCTCACAAATCAAAAACACAAGCTTTCATGGAAAGAAAATGCATTCTACAGATATAAATCAAGTACAGGCATTCCTCTTTTTTTTTTCAATTATAGTTCATTAATAATGTTATGTTAGCTTTAGGTGTATAGTAGAGAGATCCATTTATACATATACCTACTTTTTTTCAGATTTTTTACCCATTTAGGGTATTACAGAATATTGAGCAGAATTCCCTGTTCTATATAGTAGGTCATTTTTTATTATTCATTCAGGCATACCTCATGTTATTAAAAAAGTTAGATCATGGTATCTGGTTCCATCACTTCATGGGAAACAGAAGGGGAAAATGCAGAAGGAATGACAGATGTCCTCTTCTTGGGCTCTAAAATCACTACAAATGGTGACTGCAGCCATGAAATTAGAAGATCATTGCTTCTTGGAAAGAAAGCTATGAAAAACCTAGCAGTGTGCTAGAAAGCAAAGACATCACTTTGTAGACAAAGGTCCATATAGTCAAAGCTATGGTTTTACCACTAGTCATGTACCACTAGTCATTGAACCAAAAAGAAGTCTGAATGCCAAAGAAATGATGCTTTTGAACTGTGCTGTTGGAGAAGAGTCCTGAGAGTCCCTTGGAAAAAATGAGATCAAATCAGATAATCATAAAAGAAATCAACTCTGAGTATCCATTAGAAGTGCTGATGCTGAAGCTGAAGCTCCAACATTTTGGCCATCTAGTGCAAACAGCTGACTCGCTGGGAAAGACCCTGATGTTAGGAAAGCTTGAAGGCAGAAGGAGAAGAGGGAGACAGAGGATGAGATGGTTGGATGGAATCACTGATTCAACGGACATGAACTTTGGAAAACTCTGGGAGATGGTGAGGGGCAGGGAAGCCTGGAATGTTGCAGTCCATGGGGTTGTCAAGAGTCAGACACAACTTGATGGTTGAACAACACCTCATGTTATTGCACTTTGCTTTTTTTTTTTTTTTTGCAGATGCAGCAATTTTTAAAAAAGTAAAGATGATGGTTAGCATTTTTTAGCAACAAAATCTTTTTTTTCCAATTACAGTGTGTACATTGGGGTATTCCTGTTTTGTTTGTTGTTGCTGGCTGCTGTTTTGTTTCTTTTTGGTCATAAGGCTATTGCACATTTAGTATACGATAGTGTAGTATACCTTTCATATGTTCTGGGAAACCAAAGGATTGTGTAACTTTCTTGACTGTGATATTTACTTTACTACAGTGACTTGGACCTGAATCCACAATATCTCCAAACTATGCTGGCAATTAATTTTTCAAGAGCTTGTTCCTATAATTATTTAGAGTGTCAGATGCTATAAATATTATTCCCTAAGATACTTCCTGAGACCTAAACCCATGGACTCAGAAAAAAAATGAAATCTGGCCATATGCTTTGAAGGCACAGAAGCTTGTTACTTCTACTGTAAAGAAGGGACTAGATTATACCCACCCAAGCCTCTAAGATACAGAAATGCTTTACAGTTTTCAAGGAGTACAGAACTTAAAGTCATTTTTAAAAAGGACAAGTTTCTGGTACTTTATTGATGTACTTTTATTCTTTTAACATCTGTTTCCTAAGAGTTTTGCTATTGCCAGATTTTTTATTTCCAGTTGTACTCAGCTCTTTGTGTGTGTGTGTGTGTGTGTGTGTGTGTGTGTGTGTGCGTGTGTGTGTGTGTGCACATTCAGTAATGTCCAATTATCTGTAACCCCAGGGACTGTAGACCACAAGGATCCTCTGCCCATGGAATTTTCCAGGGTAGAATATTGAAGTGGGTTGCCATATATTACCCTTAAGGGATTTTCGTGACTCAGTTCTTTATTTTGAGTGAATTGTTTCATAAAAGTCATGCAATGGATAAAAAAAGCATGAAGCCAAATATATTCAAATTCCCAACATAGTCCAAGAAAAAATTAGAAGAAACTGAAATACAGGCACTGAGAGAAAGGAAAGCAGAAGGGTTACAATTTATCCACCACATGTCCCTTTCTGTTCATAACATTACAATCAGTAGAGCAGGGGTTCGATCAAGATGGCAGAAGAGTAAGATGTGGAGTTCACCTTTTTCCCACAGATATAACAAAAATACATCTACATATGGGAAAACTCTCACTGACATCCACTGAGGGCTGACATAAAACCCTACATTTCCAAGAGGGCCAGAAACCCCTGTGAAACTGAATAGAACAAAAGAAAAAAGAGAGAGAGAAGGGAATCATGACAGGACTTGTGCCTCTGAGATGGAGCTGTGGAAGAGGAAAGGTTTCTGCACACTAAATTTCCCCACTGATGGTGAGACAGGCCTAGAGAGAAGAGGATCTTTGGAGCCTCTAAGAAGGCAGCAACAAGCCTGCAGAAGGCAAAACAGAGAGAGACCTGCATACAAGGTCAGTGCCAAATGACACTCATCAGCCTGAGATGCTTGTCCACTCACCCAATGAGGCAGGTGGGGGCCAGGTACTGAAATTCAGGCATTGGAGGTCAGACTCTGGAGAGAGGACTTGGTTTGCCCATGAGAAGATAGTCTGAGGGGGCTACTGTGCAATGTGTCACAACTGAAGGAGTCCAGGAAGAACCTTGGGCCTGACAGAGAGGCAAGGCACTATTGCTGATGGGCACGTGAGAGAAGGCGTGGGGCTTCCATAGAAGCTTCTTTCTCCACTCACTCTCATATGTCAAGGCACTACCTACTTGAGCTCTAGGGACAAGCATGAATGTGGCTGTCATCTCAGACTCCAGAAATGATCACCGACTGCTGTGCCTCATCTGAGGGTCTTGTGAGCATGTGCAAGTCACTGCCTCCACCTTCCTGGGAGGAAGTGCCACACACCACTGCTGAAAACCCCAAGATGCAAGGCGAACTTCCCCAGGAGTGCATGTGATCCACCAATTTTGCTGAGGGCCCCAAGACCCAATGACAACCTATGTCCCCATTTCCTCAGGGGCATGTGATCTGAAGCCAGGCTCCAAGGAGGGACTGGCGATCAAGAGTGAACCACTGTCCCTGCATTACTGGGAGCCTGTGTAAACTGTGCATCTGACACCAGCACACTCTCAGCCAGAGGGATAACATCCAGCACATGTTAAGGAAAGTGACGGCAAGCATCCAAACCAAAAACATCCCTCACACCAAAAAATATTAAATCCATACAAGCTACACAGGGATACTCACACTTATAAAATAGCCCTCTAAGAGTACAGTAGATAACCATTTCTCCTAAATTCACAGGCCAAGAAAAATATAAGCCAAATGAAGAAGCAGAGAAACCACTCTCTGTGGAAAGACTAGAAGACTTTCCCTGAAGGAACAACCAATGAAATATACAACTTCAGTCTAATAGACACCAAGTTCAAAAGGAAGTAATAAAAATACTGAAGGTATTTGAAAAAAAAAAAGCTACCAACAGAAATTCAGGCTAATGTAAAAAGGAACTAGAAACTATAAGGAGGAGTCAATAAAAAATAGAAAATGTACTTGCCAAGGCAAATGCCAAGCTCAAGGCAATGAATAGAATGAGTAATGCAGGAGAAAGAATAACTCATCTGGAAGATAGACTAATGTAAATTGCCCATTCAATACAGCAGACAGAAAGCCAAATGAAATTATACAATATTAGAGACCTATGGGATAATGTAATCTAAGTTTATAGGGGTTTCAGAAGAAGAAAGAGACAATAGGATTGAGAGTGCATTTGAATTTATTACGACTGAAAATTTTAACAAAGCTAAAGAAGAAAGCAGATATCCAGATATAGTTCAGAGGGTCCAAACAAGATGAACCCAGACAGACCTATAAAAACACATATAACAAAAGTGGTAAAATTTAAAGAGAAGATTCTAAAGGCAGCAAGAGGAAAACAAACAGCTTTTTTTTTTTTTTTTTTTTAACAAGGGAACCCCTATAGTGGCATCAGCTACTCTTTCTACAGAAATGTTGCAGGCCAGAAATGAGTGGAAAGATACATGCAAAATCCTGGAGGGGAAAATTCTGCAACCTGGAAGACTCTACCCAGCAAGATTATAATTTAGAACAAAAGGAGAGATAAAGAATTTCTCAAACAAGCAAAAACTAAAAGAATGCAAAAATACTAAAGCAATCTCTCCAAAAACATAAATTTCTAAATAGAGAAGAGGCAAGACTTTCTATTTTGTTCCATTGATCTGTATTTCTGTCTTTGTGCAAGTATCATACTGTCTTGATATCTGTAGTTTTGTAATACAGTCTTAAGTCAAGCAGGTTGATTCCTCCAGTTCTATTCTTCTTTCTCAAGGTTCCTTTGATTATTCAGGGTGTTTTGTGTTTCCATACAAATTGCGAAATTATTTGTTCTAGTTCTGTGGAAGATACCATTGGTGGTTTGATAGGGATTGCATTGAATCTATTGATTGCTTTGGATAGTATACTCATTTTCACTATAGTGATTCTTCCAATCAATGAACATGGTATATTTCTCCACTTATTTGTGTCATCTGTGATTTCTTTCACCAGTATTTTATAGTTTTCTGTATACATGTCTTGTTTCTTTCAATCAATTTATTCCTAAGTATTTTATTCTTTTTGTTGCAATGGTGAATGGGTTTGTCTAATTTCTGTTTCTGATATTTCATCATTACTGTATGGAAATGCAAGAGATTTCTGTGTATCAATTTTATATCCTGCAAATTTACTGTAGTCATACTTGAGTGGATTTCCATTTCCTTCTCCAGGGCATCTTCCCAACCCAGGGCTTGAACCCAGGTCTCCTGCATTGTAGACAAACGCTTTACCATCTGAGCCACCAGGGAAGTCTATAGTCATTGATTAGCTTTAATAATTTTCTGGCGGAATCTTTGTGGCTTTCTGGAGTGTCATTCCATCTGCAAACAGTGAGAGTTTCACTTTTTATTTTCCAATTTGGATTTCTTTTATTTATTTTTATTCTCTGATTAATTGGCTGGGACTTCCAAAGCTTTGTTGAATAGTAGTGATGAGAGTGGGCACCCTTGTCTTGTTCCTGATTTTAGAAGAAATGATCGAGGTATCATCTCACACCAGTCAGGATGGCCATCATCAAAAAGTCCACAAACAATAAATGCTGGAGAGGGTATTCAGAAAAAGGAATCCCCTTACACTCTTGATGGGAATGCAAACTGGAACAGTTGCTATGGAGAACAGTGTCGAGATTCCTTAAAAAACTGAGAATAGAACTGCCATATGACCTAGCAACCACACTACTGGGCACATATTCTGCAGAAAATATAATTGAGAAAGATAATATACCCCAGTATTCATTATAGCTCTATTTACAATAGCCAGGAAATGGAAGCAACCTAAATGTCCATCAGCAGATGAATGGATAAGGAAGTTGTGTTAAATACATACAATGGAGTATTACTCAGCTGTAAAAAGGAACACATTTGAGTCAGTTCTAATGAGGTATATGGACCCAGAACCTATTATACAGATTGAAGTCAATCAGAAAAAGCAAAGCAAATATTGTATATTAATGCATATATATGAAATTTTAAAAAATGGTACTGATGATCCTACATGCAGGGCACCAAAGGCGACACAGATGTAAAGAATAGACTTTGGGACTCAGTGGGAGAAGGCAAGGGGGGCACGCTTTGAGAGAATACCATTGAAACATTGCATTACCATATGTAAAATAGATGAACAGGGCAAGTTCCATGCATGAAGCAGAACACTCAAAACCAGTGCTCTGATTCAATCCAGAGGAATGCAGTGGGGAGGGAGCTGGGAGCGGTTTTCAGGATGAGGGGACATATGTGCACTTTGGGGCTGATTCATACTGATGTATGATTTAAAAAAATCACAATATTTAAAAGTAATTATCCTCCAATTGAAATAAATTTATTTAAATAAAAAATAAAATAAAAGAAGCAAGAAATGGAAGGAGGAAATAAAAATTGGAAATTAGATTTCTTAAATAAGCCAGTGTACAAAAAAAAAAAAACACATTTATGA
This sequence comes from Oreotragus oreotragus, assembly GCA_006410675.1. Classification (NCBI taxonomy): domain Eukaryota; kingdom Metazoa; phylum Chordata; class Mammalia; order Artiodactyla; family Bovidae; genus Oreotragus; species Oreotragus oreotragus. Next base: position 556,575 of record SJYX01008581.1, on the reverse strand, counting down.
AAGCACTGATAAACAGAGAATACCAAAAGGATAAACATCAAGATGTGAAAAGGGACATTGAAATCATAAAATATGAGGAAGGTGAGTAAGAAAATGCAGATCCTTTTTATTTCTTCTTCTTCTTTTTTTTTTTTAAGTGTGTTTGAGCCTGTATGACCATCAGTCTAANCATTTATGAAAGCACTGATAAACAGAGAATACCAAAAGGATAAACATCAAGATGTGAAAAGGGACATTGAAATCATAAAATATGAGGAAGGTGAGTAAGAAAATGCAGATCCTTTTTATTTCTTCTTCTTCTTTTTTTTTTTTAAGTGTGTTTGAGCCTGTATGACCATCAGTCTAAAGCAAGCAGATATAGGAAGGGGTTAACATACCTGAAAAACACAGCAACCATAAATCAAAAACATAAAATTGATTCATGAAAAACAAAAACAAGAGAGCAGAAGCACAAAATAATATGTTTCATTTTCCAAAGCTAATAAAACATTTCTCTCCAGTTTGAGAAGGAAGGGAATCATACCTGTGGTATCCTGTGTAGCAACTTTGTTATTATCTTACAGAGTTTCTTTCACTTATATCAAGATCCTTTAGGAACGATCAATGGTCAAATTAATCTCCTGCACCCTATTCTCACTATATCCTCCTTAATATAGTTTCAAGACTATTATAAAGGACCCATTTTATCACTTTTGTGCTGTGATTCAAAATGTATTAGCTATTAATTTCAAAAATGCTGGGGAAACACAGAAGACTTCTTCACTCTCCTTTTTGTCCCTGCAGAATTCTTACAAGTGACTGTGTTTTTGCATAGTGTAGGCCAAAGATTTTATTTGGAGTTAAATGCTTCATTGTGGAAAGAATACTGCTGGTGCTGCTGCTGCTAAGTCGCTTCAGTCGTGTTTGACTCTGTGTGACCTCATAGACAGCAGCCCACCAGGTTCTTCCATCCCTGGGATTCTCCAGGCAAGAATACTGAAGTGGGTTTCCATTTCCTTCTCCAGTGAAAAGAATAAGATACCCCAAATTTACATTTTTGCAGAAAATATGGAAAATCTCCTTAGCTATTTTAATGGAATAGATTGCCAAGTACATGTCAAAAAGAAATGGAATGCTTATTTGCTCTTTTTGTTATTGTTTAGTCGCTATGTTGTATCTGACTCTTTTGTGACCCCTTGGACTGTAGCCTGCCAGGCTCCCCTGACCATGGGATTTCCCAGGAAAGAATGCTGGAGTGGGTTGTCATTTCTTTCTGCAGGGGATCTGCCTGACCCAACTATCAAACCAGGTTCTCCTGTATTGGCAGGCAGATTCTCTATCACTGAGTCACCAGGGAAACCTGGACTGCTTACTAACAGATGGCAAATACAGTACATCAATAGGCAGAGATGAAAGGGTTAGTCACTAAGACAAAAAGTCATATTTAAGTAGTTTTCATTGATTTTTCTCAAAGACAGACTATCTTTTCTTTATTACCCTAGAAAATAAAATAAGCTTTATATCTGTTTTTTTTTTTTTGAGCTGTTTGACTATTTTATTTTATTTTTTTTATTTTTATTTTTTGTATTTATTTATTTTTTTACACGAACTCCCAAACATGAACCCCCCTCCCACCTCCCACCCCACATCTTCCCTCCAGATCATCCCCATACACCAGCCCCAAGCATCCTGCATCCTGCATTGAACATAGACTGGCAATTCATTTCTTACATGATAGTATACATATTTCAATGCTATTCTCCCAAATCATCCCTCCCTCTCCCTCTCCCTCTCCTTCTCCCTCAGAGTCCATAAGTCCGCTCTACACATCTGTATCTCTTTTGCTGTCTTGCATACAGGGTCCTCATTACCATCTTTCTAAATTCCATATATATGTGTTAGTATACTGTATTGGTGTTTTTCTTTCTGGCTTACTTCACTCTGTATAATTGGTTCCAGTTTCATCCATCTTATTAGAACTGATTCAAATGTATTCTTTTTAATGGCTGAGTAATACTCCATTGTGTATATATACCACAGCTTTCTTATCCATTCATCCGCTGATGGACATCTAGGTTGTTTCCATGTCCTGGCTATTATAAACAGTGCTGCAATGAACATTGGGGTACATGTGTCTCTTTCTATTCTGGTTTCCTCGGTGTGTATGCCCAGCAGTGGGATTGCTGGGTCATAAGGCAGTTCTATTTGCAATTTCTTAAGGAATCTCCACACTGTTCTCCATAGTGGCTGTACTAGTTTGCATTCCCACCAACAGTGTAAAAGGGTTCCCTTTTCTCCACACCCTCTCCAGCATTTATTGCTTGCAGACTTTTGGATCGCAGCCATTCTGACTGGTGTGAAGTGGTATCTCATTGTGGTCTTGATTTGCATTTCTCTGATAATGAGTGACGTTGAGCATCTTTTCATGTGTTTGTTAGCCATCCGTATGTCTTCTTTGGAGAAATGTCTATTTAGTTCTTTGGCCCATTTTTTGATTGGGTCGTTTATTTTTCTGGAATTGAGCTGTATAAGTTGCTTGTATATTTTTGAGATTAGTTGTTTGTCAGTTGCTTCATTTGCTATTATTTTCTCCCATTCAGAGGGTTGTCTTTTCACCTTGCTTATAGTTTCCTTTGTTGTGCAGAAGCTTTTAATTTTAATTAGATCCCATTTGTTTATATTTGCTTTTATTTCCAGTATTCTGGGAGGCGGATCATTGAGGATCCTGCTGTGATTTATGTCGGAGAGTGTTTTGCCTATGTTCTCCTCTAGGAGTTTTATAGTTTCTGGTCTTACATTTAGATCTTTAATCCATTTTGAGTTTATTTTTGTGTGTGGTGTTAGAAAGTGATCTAGTTTCATTCTTTTACAAGTGGTTGACCAGTTTTCCCAGCACCACTTGTTAAAGAGATTGTCTTTACTCCATTGTATATTCTTGCCTCCTTTGTCAAAGATAAGGTGTCCATATGTGTGTGGATTTATCTCTGGGCTTTCTATTTTGTTCCATTGATCTATATTTCTGTCTTTGTGCCAGTACCACACTGTCTTGATGACTGTGGCTTTGTAGTAGAGCCTGAAGTCAGGTAAGTTGATTCCTCCAGTTCCATTCTTCTTTCTCAAAATTGCTTTGGCTATTCGAGGTTTTTTGTATTTCCATACAAATCTTGAAATTATTTGTTCTAGTTCTGTGAAAAATACCGCTGGTAGCTTGATAGGGATTGCATTGAATCTGTAGATTGCTTTGGGTAATATATTCATTTTCACTATATTGATTCTTCCAATCCATGAACATGGTATATTTCTCCATCTATTAGTGTCCTCTTTGATTTCTTTCATCAGTGTTTTATAGTTTTCTATATATAAGTCTTTAGTTTCTTTAGGTAGATATATTCCTAAGTATTTTATTCTTTTCGTTGCAATGGTGAATGGAATTGTTTCCTTAATATATCTGTTTTAAATTTCTTTTTTTAATTAACATTTTAAATCGAAGGATAATTGCTTTACAGAATTTTGCTGTTTTTTGCCAAATATCAACACGAAAAAGCCATAGGTATACATATGGCTCCTCTTTCTTGAACCTCCCTCCCATTGCCCTCCACAATCCACGCCTCTAGGTTGTTACAGAGTCCCTATTTGAGTTCCCTGTGTCATATAACATATTCCCATTGGCTATCTATTTTGCATATGGAAATGTAAGTTTCTGTGTTACTTTTTCCATACATCTCAGAGTCTCCATCCTTCCCCTATCTCGACCATGTCCACAAGTCTATTCTCTATTTCTGTTTCTCCATTGTTGCCCTGCAAATAGATTCATCAATACCATCTTTCTAGGTTCCATATATAATCATTAGTATACAACATTTACATTTCTCTTTTTTACTTCTTTTACTTCACTAGATTCATCCACCTCATTGGAACTAACTCAAATGTGTTCCTTTTTATGACCAAGCAATATTTCACTTTGTATATATACCACAATTGCTTTATCCATTCATCTGTTGATGAAAGTCTAGGTTGTTTCCATGTTCTATCTATTGTAAAAAATGCTGCAATAAACATTGAGGCACATGTGTCTTTTTCAATTTAGGTTTCCCCAGGCAAATTTTGGCATGTTTAGTAGTGGAATTGCTGTGTCATATGGTGGTTTTATTACTAGTTTCTAAAGAAATATCCATTGAATTGAGTAATCAATAGCATGAGACCAGCTTTACAACAGCATCAAAGGAACTACTCTAGGTAAGAAACACAAGAGCAAAGAACAAAATAGGAAGGAAAGAAAAAAGACCTACTACACAAAATAAATTGAAAAAAAAATCAGAAAATGGCAATAGGAGCATACATATAATTTACCTTAAATGTAAATACTCCAACCAAAAGACATAGATTACCCACATATATATGCTGTATACAAGAGAAACATTTCAGGCTTAAAGACACATAAGTACCTAAAGAATGGGGGTTAGAGAAGATATTCCATGTAAATGGAAATCAAAAGACAGGTGGCATAGCTACACTCATTTAAGACAAAAGTGATTTTAAAACAACTAATATTAAAAAAGGAACACAATATAATGATAAAGGAATCAATTCAAGAAGAAGATACAACAATCATACATATCAGTTCAGTTAAGTCCCTCAGTCATGTCCGACTCTTTGCAACCCCATGAATTGCAGCACGCCAAGCCTCCCTGTTCATCACCATCTCCCGGAGTTCACTCAGACTCACATGCATCGAGTCCATGATGCCATCCAGCCATCTCATCCTGTCATCCCCTTCTCCTCCTGCCCCCAATCCCTCCCAGCATCACAGTCTTTTCCAATGAGTCAACTCTTCGCATGAGGTGGCCAAAGTACTGGAATTTCAGCTTTAGCATCATTCCTTCCAAAGAAATCCCAGGGCCGATCTCCTTCAGAATGGACAGGTTGGATCTCCTTGCAGTCCAAGGGACTCTCAAGAGACTTCTCCAACACCACAGTTCAAAAGCATCAATTCTTCAGCCTTCTTCACAGTCCAACTCTCACATCCATACATGACCAGAAAAAAACCATAGCCTTGACTAGACTACCTTAGTCAGGAAAGTAATGTCTCTGCTTTGCAATATGCTATCTAAGTTGGTCATAACTTTTCTTCCAAGGAGTAAGTGTTTTGTAATTTCCTGGCTGCAGTCACCATCTGTAGTGACTTGGGAGCCCCCAAAAATAAAGCTTGACACTGTTTCCACAGTTTCCCCATAGATTTCCCATGAAGTGATTGGACCAGATGCCCTGATTTTCGTTTTCTGAATGTTGAGTTTTAAGCCAACTTTTTCACTTTCCACTTTCACTTTCATCAAGAGGCTTTTTAGTTCCTCTTCACCTTCTGCCATACAGGTGGTGTCATCTGCATATGTGAAGTTATTGATATTTCTCCTGGCATTCCAGCTTGTCTTTCTTCCAGTCCAGAGTTTCTCATGGTGTACTCTGCTTATAAGTTAAATAAGCAGGCTGACAATATAAAGCCTTTTAGTTCATTTCAGTTCAGTTCAGTCGCTCAGTCATGTCCGACTCTTTGTGACCCCATGAATCGCAGAACGCCAGGCCTCCCTATCCATCACCATCTCCCGGAGTTCACTCAGACTCATGTCCATCGAGTCTGTGATGCCATCCAGCCATCTCATCCTCGGTCGTCCCCTTCTCCTCCTGCCCCCAATCCCTCCCAGCATCACAGTCTTTTCCAATGAGTCAACTCTTCGCATGAGGTGGCCAAAGTACTGGAGT
>SJYX01008581.1:516677-527205 GCA_006410675.1 Oreotragus oreotragus | reverse complement strand
GGAACAAAATAGAAAGCCCAGAGATAAATCCACACACATACGGACACCTTATCTTTGACAAAGGAGGCAAGAATATACAATGGAGTAAAGACAATCTCTTTAACAAGTGGTGCTGGGAAAACTGGTCAACCACTTGTAAAAGAATGAAACTAGATCACTTCCTAACACCACACACAAAAATAAACTCAAAATGGATTAAAGATCTAAACGTAAGACCAGAAACTATAAAACTTCTAGAGGAGAACATAGGCAAAACACTCTCCGACATAAATCACAGCAGGATCCTCTATGATCCGCCTCCCAGAATACTGGAAATAAAAGCAAATATAAATAAATGGGATCTAATTAAAATTAAAAGCTTCTGCACAACAAAGTTCAAAATTTTTCAGTATTTCTTTTTGTCCTAAGAATATATTCCACTAATGGAATAAAGAAAGACTGTTCAGTTTAATATATATTTTAATATTGGAATCCATATACACGAAGCAAGGTTTCAAAATATCTGTCAGACTTTTGAATGGTTTGACTAATGAAAGTGATTATGTCATTGTATGTGTGTGTGTGTCTGTTTATCTGTGTATCTGTCTTTACAGACTAGTATTACCAATGATGACTCCTCAACTAAAATATAAATTATCATCTCTATTAGAAAACACAAGTTTAGTAAGTGTTCTACAACTTTGTGTGCTATAAATCAGTATTTCACTGAACTGAGTTTGCCCACTCTCTGTCCATATACTCACTCATGAGCTTGTAATAAATGTGGGTATGTGGAATCCATGAGAGATTTAACAGATTACATTCAGACACAAGCCCTATAATTTGTATTTTGTCAAGTTGTCTAAATTATTTTACAAATATCAAAATATCTTGGACAGTAATGAGGACAGATTGGCTATATAATAAATTATAATAAATTATTATATAAATTATTATAAATTAATTAAACTAAAGTTGTGACTCAAGTGAGGAATCCTTCCTTCAACACTTAATAATTCTCTTTGGACTAAAAGAAAAAGAAACACTCAAGTTTCTTGGTTTGATATTCAAGATCTTGTGTCAACAATTTTCAGCTCATTCAAATACTAGATATTGCCTCCCTAGTACTCCTCTCTCAGCTAAGCACTTTACCTCATAGTCATCCTGAATATTCATTGCTACAGTATCATGCTTGAAAGATTTTTTTTAATTCTTTTGGGACCTTGCTTTCCTATTTTTACCCCTTTCCATGCAAATGTCTTGCTTAGGCACCAACACCTACCATTTACCACAATCTATCTAATCTCACCAAATTTCAGAACTCATTTTAAAATCTGAGCCACCAGGGAAGCCCAAGAATACTGGAGTGGGTAGCCTATCCCTTCTCTAGGGGAACTTCCTGACTCAGGAATTGAACCGAGGTCTCCTGCATTGAAGGCAGATTGTTTACCATCTGAGCCACCAGGGAAGCCCATTTAAATCTCAACTCATTCTCATATTCCTATATTTTGTTCCATTAACATTTTGTATCTCAAATAAAGTATATGTCATGGTCTGACTTGTATGATAATTTTTTCTGTCATCCATCTACATGAATATATGTATGTATGAATCCCTAGAATATTACTTCATTTTCTAAATTCCTATGTCTTTTCATATATGGCAAATGATTAGTACTTGCTTCTTGGGTTGTTGTTCTTGTTGTTCAGTCACTAAGTTGTGTCTGACTGTTTGCAGTCCCATGGACCAGAGCATTCCAGGCTCCTGTCTTCCACTATCTCCCAGAATTTCTCAGATTCGTGACCATTGAGTAAACGATGTTATTTAAACATTTCATCCTCTGCTTCCCACTTCTTTTTTTGCTTTCAATCCTTCCTAGCATCAAGGTGTTTTCCAGTGAGTCATATTTTTGCATCAGGTGCCCAGACTATGGAACTTTAGCAATAGTTTTTCCAGTGAATATTCAGTGTTGATTTCCTTTAGGATTGATTGTATTGAATTATTTGCAGTCTGAAGGAATCTCAAGAGTCTTCTTCCGTACCATAATTCGAGAGCATCAGTTCTTCCGTGCTCAGCCCTACTGGAAAAACCTGTGTCAGCAAAGTATGTTTCTGCTTTTTAATACACTGTCCAGGTTTGTCATAGTTTTCCTTCCAAGGAGCAAGTGTCTTTTAACTTCATGACTGCAATCACAGCCCACATTCATTTTGGAGCCCAAGAAAAGAAAATCAGTCACTGGTTCCATTCGTTTCCCATCTATTTTCCATGAAGTCATGGGACTGGATGCCATGATCTTAGCTTTTGAATGTCGATTTTCAAGCCAGCACTTTCACCCTCTTCTTTTACCCTTATCAAGGAGCTCTTTATTTCTTCTTTGCTTTCTGCCATCTGCATATCTCAGGTCGATGATATTATTTTCTGAAATCTTGATTCCAGCTTGGGATTCATCCAGCCAAGTATTTTGCATAATGCACTCTGCATAGAAGTTAAATTAGCAGGTGACAATATACAGCTCTGTTGTACTCATTTCCCTATTTTGAACCCATTATTTGTTCCATGTCTAGTTCTGACTGTTGCTTCTTGACCCACATACAGATTTATCAGGAGACAGATAAGGTGGTTTGGTACTCCCATCTCTTTACAAAATTTCTGCAGTTTGTTATGACCCACACAGTCAAAGGCTTTAACATAGTCAATGAAGCAAAAAAAAATTTTTTTTTCCCCTGGAATTCCTTTGCTTTCTCCATGATTCAACAAATGTTGGCAATTTGACCTTGGGTCCCTCTGACTTTTCTAAAACCAGCTCTTACTTCTGTAAGTTCTTGGCTCACATAGGGCTGAAACCTAGCTTGAAGGATTTTTAGCATAATCTTGCTAGCTTGTGAAATGAGAACAATTGTACAGTAGTCTGAATAATCTATGTCATTGCTCTTCTTTGGGAATGGAATGAATGCTGACCTTTTCAGTCCTGTGGCCAGTACTGAGTTTTCCAAGTTTGCAGACATCTTGAATTGACTATAAGAAGAATGCTTATATTTTTTACCTTCTATATAACAATCTATCAAGCCTTATCTTTCACTACAAAATTTTGAAGGGCTTATCAAATTATATCAACTTTTACTTTTCATAATAGATAAATGACTTGTTTGCCTCAGAAATAGTAGTTACTGTGATGTAGCCCTTACTTCTACTGTAAGATACAACCACCCTGGTTTTTACTAAGAATGAAATGGAGTAACATCATAGGCTTTGGGATAAAAAAGGACATGATTCAGTTTATATTTTAAAAGAGTCACTTTGGCTATACTGTTGTGAATAGACTGAAGACAGTGCTTTCGTTTGCTTGTTTGTTTTCTAAGAAAAAGCAAGGCACTACACTAATACAGCAAGGTAAAATAAGAAATGGGCTTCCCTGTTGGCTCAACTTTAAAGAATCTGCCCGCCAATGCAGGAGACAGGAATTTGATCCCTGGATTGAAAGGATCGCTGGGAAAAGGAAAGAGAAACCCACTCCAGTATTCTTGCCTGGAAAATCCCATGGAGAGGGGAGCCTGGCAGTTTATAGCCCATGGGGTTTCCAAAGAGTCAGACATCACTTAGCAAGTAAACAACAACAACAAATATGGAAGTAAGAACCAAAGTTTGGAGAATAGTTAGGTAGCTATTGAAATAACCTGGGTTTAAGATGATGGTTATTTGAACATGGGTTATTACAGAAGAAAATATAAGAAAAGTTTGACTTTTAAATATATTTTGGAGATAAACCCAAAAGCCTAATAGATTAAATGCAGTGTTTATAATAAAGTGAAAAGTCAGTATAAAGATTTTTATCCTAATTTTATTATTATTTTTTTTCTTTACAATACTGTGTTGGTTTTGCCATACATCAACATGAATCTGCCACGGGTGAACTGAGCAATTGATGGGTGGATTTGCCATTCACTGTTATGGTTAAGACTGTAGATGGAACAGGTTGGTGTACCAGGGAAGGGATTTCCCAAAGATCAGTTTTGACACATTAGTCTAGACATATTGAATGTCATGTATAAATAGGCATCTGATTATTTAGGCCTAGAGTTTAATTTTTTTACCTTCTATATAACAATCTATCAAGCCTTATCTTTCACTACAAAATTTTGAAGGGCTTATCAAATTATATCAACTTTTACTTTTCATAATAGATAAATGACTTGTTTGCCTCAGAAATAGTAGTTACTGTGATGTAGCCCTTACTTCTACTATAAGATACAACCACCCTGGTTTTTACTAAGAATGAAATGGAGTAACATCATAGGCTTTGGGATAAAAAAGGACATGATTCAGTTTATATTTTAAAAGAGTCACTTTGGCTATACTGTTGTGAATAGACTGAAGACAGTGCTTTTGTTTGCTTGTTTGTTTTCTAAGAAAAAGCAAGGCACTACACTAATACAGCAAGGTAAAATAAGAAATGGGCTTCCCTGTTGGCTCAACTTTAAAGAATCTGCCCGCCAATGCAGGAGACAGGAATTTGATCCCTGGATTGAAAGGATCGCTGGGAAAAGGAAAGAGAAACCCACTCCAGTATTCTTGCCTGGAAAATCCCATGGAGAGGGGAGCCTGGCAGTTTATAGCCCATGGGGTTTCCAAAGAGTCAGACATCACTTAGCAAGTAAACAACAACAACAAATATGGAAGTAAGAACCAAAGTTTGGAGAATAGTTAGGTAGCTATTGAAATAACCTGGGTTTAAGATGATGGTTATTTGAACATGGGTTATTACAGAAGAAAATATAAGAAAAGTTTGACTTTTAAATATATTTTGGAGATAAACCCAAAAGCCTAATAGATTAAATGCAGTGTTTATAATAAAGTGAAAAGTCAGTATAAAGATTTTTATCCTAATTTTATTATTATTTTTTTTCTTTACAATACTGTGTTGGTTTTGCCATACATCAACATGAATCTGCCACGGGTGAACTGAGCAATTGATGGGTGGATTTGCCATTCACTGTGATGGTTAAGACTGTAGATGGAACAGGTTGGTGTACCAGGGAAGGGATTTCCCAAAGATCAGTTTTGACACATTAGTCTAGACATATTGAATGTCATGTATAAATAGGCATCTGATTATTTAGGCCTAGAGTTTAAGACAGAAGTCTTGGCTGGAGATCAATTTTTAAGTCATGGTAGATAAAGAGGAAGAACAGCAAAAGAGATTAAGAAGAAGTAAATGTGGTTGATGTAGTAGGAAAATAAAGTGTGGCATCTAAAAGCCAAGTAAGACCAGCAAAGTAGGAAATTAAAAGTGGTCCACCATAAATACTTTGGCTCAAAATACATGTAAGATTAGCACTAGAACTAAGCATAGGATTCAAAAACAGTTGGTGAGTTGGGAAATCAGCTTTGAACCAGTACTGGAAATAAAATCCTGATAAGAGTATCTTTCAAGGAAAATCAAAGAAATAGAGCTAGTGAATATAATTTTTTTAAAGAACTTTGCTGTATAGATGGCAAGGAGGTAGATGACAAGAGAAGTGAAATCAAGGGTTTTGTTTATGTTTTATTTGGAGGATTTAAAGATGTAAGAAATAAAAGCATGTTTATGTGCCAAAAGGAATGTCTTTTTCTGGCAGAAAATGTAAAAGAAATAGAGCCTTCCTAGAGTCAAGTCCTTGAGAAGGTGTGAAGGGCTTTAGCCCACAGATACAGAGAGTGATATGAGATGGGAACTGGCTTTTTTTTTTTCTCCTGGTTAACAGTCAAGACTATGGGGGAAATGTTTGTGTTGTCCCAAAATTCATATGATGAAGCCCTAAGCACAAATGTAATGGTATTTGAAAATAGAGACTTTTGGGAGGTAATTAGGTTGTGAGTGTGGAGCACTCATGATGGGATTAGTGTCCTTATAAAAACAGCCACAAGAGAAAAATCTCTCTCTCTCTCTCTTTCTCTCTGCCATATGAGGATAAAGCAAAAAGACATACATACCTCTGCAAGTCAGAAAGAGAAATTTCAACAGGAAAAATATCAACTATCACTTTCATTTTGCATTTCTTGGCTTCTGAAATGATGAAAAATGAAATTTTGTTGCTTAAACTGCCCAACCTATTGTATTTTGTTGTAGCAGCTCAAGCTGACTAAAACAGTCAGGAAAGGAGAGGTTATGGAACCCTGAAGAACAGTCAGAGTAGAGTCACTGAGAGCAAAGAGCATGAAGCCTGGAAATCATAAGAAATTTAGTCACAAGGCCTGAGTCAGTTTCAAGAATTATCCCAAGGACTGAATTTAGGAGTTAAAGTTTAAGAGTTCTCCAGTCTTTTCAATCTGGAAGCTCTAAATTTCCACTTCCAGAGAGGTTCTACTACTTTAAATCTAAAATATCCACTTTCTCTTAGAGTTTGAAAGCTATATGCTGGCATCTGCTTTGCATTTTCCAGTAATTGAGAAACAAAACTTGGAAAGTCTGAAGGATTACATACTAGACTTCCAGGTATTCCCGCAATGCTACTTTTCACAGGTAGGAGTGGTTGGGGGGACTTATTCCTGAAGAAGCAATTGTGATATAAGCAGCAATTTGAAAAAATGAGTCAGAGAAAGCACCCAAGGAGGTGTCAGTTCAGTTCAGTTACTCAGTCGTGTCCAACTCTTTGCGACCCCATGAATCACAGCACGCCAGACTTCCCTGTTCATCACCAACTACCATTACTCAAACTCATATCCATCAAGTTGGTAATGCCATCCAGCCATCTCATACTCTGTCGTCCCCTTTTCCTCCTGCCTCCAATCCTTCTCAGCATCAGAGTCTTTTCCAATGAGTCAACTCTTCGCATGAGGTGGCCAAAGAATTGGAGTTTCAGCTTTAGCATCATTCCTTCCAAAGAAATCCCAGGGCTGATCTTCTTCAGAATAGACTGGTTGGATCTCCTTGCAGTCCAAGGGACTCTCAAGAGTCTTCTCCAACACCACAGTTCAAAAGCATCAATTCTTTCATGCTCAGCTTTCTTCACAGTCCAACTCTCACATCCATACATGACCAATGGAAAAACCATAACCTTGACTAGACGGACCTTTGTTGGCAAAGCAATGTCTCTGCTTCTTAATATGCTATCTAGGTTTATCATAACTTTCCTTCCAAGGAGTAAGAGTCTTTTATTTCATGGCTGCAGTCACCATCTGCAGTTATTCTGGAGCCCAAAAATAGCCTGGTCATTAATTAGAGGAAGCAGAATTCAGAACTCAGTTGTGTTATTTAAGATAATAACCTCAGAGTTCATCTCTCTTTCTTTGATAAACTATTATACAAAGATCCCGTTACAAATTGGATTTCATGGAATTGGAAAGAGCAAAGAGTAAGCAATTTCTGTTGAGCTGATATTCAACCCGAAGGCAGGTTTGACAAGTAAGAAAGATTTTCCAGGGCTTCTAGGGGTATCATTTGAAGTGATTTAAGTTTACCAAGCTCAGCAGCATTAACTGAACTTAATTAAAATTAGCATATTAAAAATTAAAATGCTTGCAGTTTGAAGACCAATGGTATTTATTAGATAAAAATTAAACCTCTCTGTACATAATCATTGCCTATTATAACTTACTCTGAAGATCTCATTCTCTGTAGTTATTACTGTTGTAAACGTTAATGTAAAACAAGGCTCATTTAAAATACCTGCACTTATACACAATGATCTTTAAGTCATATTAAGAAATGCTTGAAATTTTTAATTTTTTTAAACAAAAATTAATGGAAAAGAAATTTGGACCTAAAGAATACAACTGAGGAACTTCCCAGGTGGCCCAATGAATAAGATTTTACCTTTCAATGCAGGGAGTGTGAAGTCAGTCCCTGATCAGGGAGCTAAAAATCCCACATGTTTCATGGTTAAAAAAAAAAAAAAAAAAAAAACAGNAGAATACAACTGAGGAACTTCCCAGGTGGCCCAATGAATAAGATTTTACCTTTCAATGCAGGGAGTGTGAAGTCAGTCCCTGATCAGGGAGCTAAAAATCCCACATGTTTCATGGTAAAAAAAAAAAAAAAAAAACAGAAGTAATATTTTACCAAAATTCAATAAAGACTTGAAAAATGGTCCATATTTAAAAAAATCGAAAATCATTTTTTTTTAAGAAGGACAGCTGAAGGACCTAACTGAGAGGTTTATTTAGGCTATAATTTGAAACAAGTAATTTAATTTTTCTATCCCTTATTTTCTCAGCTTCTGCTCCACAGGGATAATAATCCCTGACTTTAAATTGTTTTCAGAATTTAATGAGATAAAATGTGTAAATCATCTAACATTTTCTAGGAAGGTACAGATATTTAATAGACATTTTATAGATAATGAAGCAGAGAATGGCAGCATGAAAAGGCCTCAATGAAAAAGTTGAGAGATGTACTATTATTTGGGGCTTCTTGGGTAGCTCAGCTGGTAAAGAATATACCTGCAACGCAGGAGACCCCAGTTCAATTCCTGGGCTGGGAACTGCCCCTAGAGAACTCACTCAAGTATTGTTGGGTTTCCCCAGTGGCTCAGATGGTAAAGAATCCACCTGCAATGTGGGAGACCTGTGTTCAATCCCAGGGTTGGGGAAGTCCCCAGGAGGAAGGAATGGCAACCCATTCAAGTATTATTTTCTAGAGAATCCCCATGGACAGAGGAGTGGACTACAGTCTCATGGACTACAGTCCATGGGGCCACAAAGAGTTGGACATAACTGAGTGACTAAGCACAGCATACACATAAAGGCAAGAAAGGAAGGACGTTTTCCCTGATTTTATGCAATTAAATGCTTTAGCTTCTATATAGCTGCATCCATTCCAGAGTCTAAAGTTTTCTCAAGCTTCAGTCAAACTCAACCTTCCCTAATACTCTGCCTGTGTGTGCATGCTAAGCCACTTCAGTTCTCTCTGACATTTTGTGACTCTATGGACTGTAATCCAACAGGATCCTCTGCCATGGGATTCCCCAGACAAGAATACTGGAGTGAATTGCCATGACATTCTCCAGGGGATCTTCCTGACCTTGGGATGGAAGGCACATTGCTTATGTCTCCTGCATTAGCAGATGGGTTTTTTAGCACTATCGCCACCTGGGGACCCTCTGCTCAAATTCCCCTAATACAAAGCCTCCAGCTATTAAAAAAAAAAAATCATTCTTAATGGTTGTGGGCACTTCTGCAGACATATTCTTTGGGGTTGGTTTATTTAAGAACATGAACAAAGAAAGTATGTGGGAAATAAGAGATAGTATTTTATGGTTCCAGACTTGAATTTTCTCATCAGGAAAGCACTTTCTTGTGTTGTTATAATGCCTATTAAGAGATGGAATTGGCAATTGAATTAGAAAAACTGTTTCTGTTTATATTACAATAAGCTTAATTAAGCTTAATTAAAATTAGCACATTAAAGTTTGAATGCTCACTGTTTGAAGATGAATTTTGTGTTTTCTTTTTAAATAAAATAACTAATAATTAGCATGTTGATAAAGTGCTGCACTCAATATGAGAGAAAATTTGGAAAACTCAGCAGTGACCACAGGACTGAACATGGTTAGTTTTCATTCCAACCCCAAAGAAGAGCAATGCCAAACAATGTTCAACCTACGGCATAATTTCACTCATTTCATATGCTAGCAAGGTAATGCTCAAAATCCTTCAAGCTAGGCTTCACCAGTACATGAACTGAGAACTTCCAGATATATAGGCTGGATTTAGAAAAGGCAGAGGAACCAAATATCAAATTGCAAAAATCCTTTGGATTATAAAAAGGGCAAGAAAATTTCAGGAAAACATATACTTCTGCTTCATTCAGTTCAGTTCAGTCGTTCACTTATGTCCAACTCTTTGCATGAATCACAGCACTCCAGGCCTCCCTGTCCATCGCCAACTCTTAGACTTCACTTAAATTCATGTCCATCTGGTAGGCGATGCCATCCAACCATCTAATCCTCTGTCTTCCCCTTCTCCTCCTGTCCCCAGTCTCTCCCAGCATCAGAGTCTTTTCCAATGAGTCAACTCTTCGCATGAGCTGGCCAAAATACTAGAGTTTCAGCTTTAGCATCATTCCTTAAAAGAACACCCAGACTGATTTCCATTAAAATGGACTGGTTGGATCTCCTTGCAGTCCAAGGGACTCTCAACAGTCTTCTCCAAAACCACAGTTCAAAAGCATCAATTATTTGGCACTCCGCTTTCTTCACAGTCCAACTCCCACATCTATACATGACTACAGGAAAAATCATAGCCTTGACTAGATGGACCTTCATTGGCAAGCTAATGTCTCTGCTTTTTAATATGCTATCTAGGTTGGTCATAACTTTCCTTCAAAGGAGTAAGCGTCTTTAAATTTTATGGCTAAAATCACCATCTGCTGTAATTTTGGAGCCCCCCAAAATAAGGTCTGACACTGTTTCCACTGTTTCCCCATCTATTTCCCATGAAGTGATGGGACCGGATGCCATGATCTTCGTTTTCTGAATGTTGAGCTTTAAGCCAACTTTTTTGCTCTCCTCTTTCACTTTCATCAAGAGGCTTTTTAGTTCCTCTTCACTTTCTGCCATAAGGGTGATGTCAT
>SJYX01008581.1:494871-512466 GCA_006410675.1 Oreotragus oreotragus | reverse complement strand
CTAGGTGAGTGTGAGTGATTACACCTTTGTGATTATCTGCATCGTGAAGATCTTTTTTGTACAGTTCTTCTGTGTATTCTTGCCACCTTTTCTTAATATCTTCTGCTTCTGTTAGGTCCATACCATTTCTGTCCTTTATTGAGTCCATCTTTGCATGAAATGTTCCCTTGGTATCTGTAATTTTCTTGAAGAGATCTTTAGTCTTTCCCATTCTGTTGCTTTCCTCTATTTTTTTCCATTGATCTCTGAGGATGACTTTCTTATCTCTTCTTGCTATTGTTTGGAACTCTGCATTCAGATGCTTATATCTTTCCTTTTCTTCTTTGCTTTTAACTTTTCTTTTTTTCACGGCTATTTGGAAGGTCTCCTCAGACAGCCATTTTGCTTTTTTGCGTTTATTTTCCATGGGGATAGTCTTGATCCTTGTCTCCCGTACAATGTCACAAACCTCTGTCCATAGTTCATCAGGCACTCTGTCTATCAGATGTAGTCCCTTAAAACTCTTTCTCATTTCCACTGTATAGTCATAAGGGATTTGATTTAGGTCATACGTGAATAGTCTAGTGGTTTTTTTCCACTTTCTTCAATTTTAGTCTGATTTTACCAATAAGTTCATTATCTGAAACACAGTCAGCTCCCAGTCTTGTTTTACTGACTGTATAGAGCTTCTCCATCTTTTGCTGCAAAGAATATAATCAGTCTGATTTTGGTGTTGACCATCTGGTGATGTCCATGTGTAGGGTCTTCTCTTGTGTTGTTGGAAGAGGGTTTTTGCTCTGATCAGTGTGTTCTCTTGGCAAAACTCTATTAGCTTTTGCCCTGTTTCATTCTGTGTTCCAAGGCCAAATTTGACTGTTACTCCAGGTGTTTCTTGACTTCCTACTTTTGCATTCAAGTCCCCTATAATGAAAAAGACATCTTTTGGGGGTGTTAGTTCTAAAAGGTCTGGTAGATCTTCATAGAACCGTTCAACTTCTTCAGTGTTAATGCTTGGGGCATAGACTTGGATTACTTTGATACTGAATGATTTGCCTTGGAAACGAACAGAGATCATTCTGTCGTATTTGAGATTGCATCCAAGTACTTCATTTTGGACTCTTTTGTTGACTATGATGGCTACTCCATTTCTTCTAAGGGATTGTTGCCCACAGAAGTAGATATAATGGTCATCTGAGTTAAAATCACCCATTCCAGGCCATTTTAGTTCACTGATTCCTAGAATGTTAATGTTCACTCTTGCCATCTCCTGTTTGACTACTTCCAGTTTTCCTTGATTCATGGACCTGACATTTCAGGTTCCTATGCAATATTGCTCTTTATAGCATCAAACCTTGCTTCTATCACCAGTCACATCCACAACTGGGTATTGTTTTTGCTTTGGCTCCATCCCTTCATTCTTTCTGGAATTATTTCTCCACTGATCTCCAGTAGCATATTGGACACCTACCGACCTGGGGATTCCTCTTTCAATATCCTATGATTTTGCCTTTTCATACTGTTCATGGGATTCTCAAGGCAAGAATACTGAAGGCTATTCTTCAGTATTATATTCTAGGTTATTAAAGAGCACTAATATGAGTTTCCTGAGTCATACAGCATATTTCCATTGGCTGTCTATTTACATATGTTAGTGTATATATTTCCATGATACTGTCTCCTGTCTCCATTCTTCTCACCCTCACCCTTCTCTCCCCACCCGCTTTGTCCGTAAGTCTGTTCTTGTCTATTTCTCTGTTGGTTCTCAGTGAATAGGTACAGCAACACAATCTTTCTAGATTCCACATATAGATATTAATATATGATATTTGTTTTCTCTTTCTGAGTTACATCACTCTATGTAATAGGCTCTAGGTTCATCTGCCTCATTAGAACTGACTCAAATGCATTCCTTCTTATGGCTGAGTAGTATTCCCTTGTATATATGTACCACAACTTCTTTATCCATTTAGCTGTAGATGGACATCTAGGTTGCTTCGATGTCTTAGCTATTGTAAATAGTTCTTGAATGAACATTAGGGTACATGTGTTCTCTTTCAGTTTTGTTTCTTCATGGTATATGCCTTGAACTGGTATTGCTGGATTGTATGGTGGTTTTATTCCTCATTTTAAGAAATATCCATAGTATCTTCAATAATGAATGCATCAATTTAAATTCCCACCAGCCATGTAAGCTGGTCCCCTTTTCTCCATACCCTCTCTAGAACTTGCTGTTTGTGGATTTTTGATGATGGCCATTTCGACTAGTGTGAGATGGTATCAAATTGTAGTTTTGACTTGCATTTCTCTAATAATGAGTAATATTAAGAATTTCTTAGTGCTTATTAGCCATCTATATGTCTTCTTTGGAGAAATGTCTGTTTAGGTCTTTTGCCCACGTTTAAAATTTTTTTTCCTGGTATTAAGTTATATGAACGGCTTTTATATTTTGGAGCTTTAACCTTTGTCAGTTGTTTGATTTGCTATTATTTTCTCTCATTCTAAGGGTTGTCTCTTCACCTAGTCTATAGTTTCCTTTGCTATGCAAAAGATTTGAGTTTAATCAGGGCCCACTTACATACTTTTGTTTTTATTTCCATTTTTCTAGGATATGGGCCATAAACGATCTTGCTATGATTTTTGTCACACAGTATTCTGCCTATTTTCTTCTAAGAGTTTAATAGTTCCTGGTCCTACATTTAGGTCTTTAATCAATTTCAAGTTTATCTTTGTGTATCATGTTGGGAAAAGTTCAAATTTCATTCTTTCACATGTAGTTTACCAGTTCTTCTAGCACCACTTCTTAAAGAGACTAATTTTTCCCATTGTATATTCTTCCCACCTTTATCAAAGATAAGGTGCTCCTAGATGCATCAGTTTATCTATGGATTTTCTATTATGTTCCATTGGTCTATACCTGTTTTTGTGTCAGTACCATACTTTCTTTATGAGTGTAGCTTTGTAGTATATATAGTCTGAAATCAGGAAACTTGATTCCTCTAGCCCCATTCTTCTTACTCAAGATTGCATCAGCTATTGAGGGAATTTTGTCTTTCTATATAAATTGTGAATTTTTTTGTTCTAATTCTGTGGACAATGCCATTGGTAATTTATTAGGGATTGCATTGAATCTATAGATTATGTTCGGTAGTACAGACATTTTCAGAATATTGATTCTCCCAGTCTAACAGCATGGACTATCCCTCCATCTCTTTATGTTGTCTGTGATTTCTTTCATCAGTGTCTTATTGTTATCTGTATACAGCTCTTTTGTCTTCTTAGCTAGGTTTATTCCTGGGTGTTTTATTCTTTTTTTATTGCAATGGTCAATGGAATTGATTCCTTAATTTCTCTTTTTCATTGTTAGTACATAGGAATGTAAGTGATCCCTGTGTATTGATTTTGTATCCTTTTTTGACTTTACTAAATTCACTGATTAGCTTGTAATTTTCTGAGAGTATTTTTAGGGTTTTCTATGTACAACATCAAGTCATATGCAAATATTGAAAGTTTTACTTCTTCCTTTCTTTTCAAGTTTCCTTTTATTTCTTTTTCTTCTCTGATTGCTGTAGCTAGGACTTTCAAACTATGTTGTATAATAGTGAAAAAAGTAAAACATTTTTCTTGTTTCTGGTCTTAGAGATAATGCATTCAGTTTCTCATCACTGAGAATGTTTGCTGCAGGTTTCTTGTAGATGGCCTTTATTATTATATCCATTTCTTACAGAGTTTTTTTTTTTTTTTAGTCATACAGGAGTGCTAAATTTTGTTGAAAGCTTTTTCTATATGTATTAAAATTATCATATGGTTTCTATCTTTCAATTTTTAAATATAGTTTTATTTTGATGTTTTTGCAAAAATGCTTCCTCTTCAAGATTTATAGAAAAGATTTTTGATAAAATCTAATTTCTGACTTTTTGACATAAACCTGAAATGGGTGAGAAATTAAACGATTCTAAAGAGAAAATCTAATGGTGATAGCTTAAGCTGAACAATGTAGGATTCATGATCTTTGAAGAAGATTTAGCTTTGGGACCAGGGACCAGACTTGATCACTCAAGAGCTTTTGTGTAGCAGAGTTTTATTAAAGTATAAAATGGGTCAGAGAAAGCTTCTGACAAAGACATCAGAAAGGGGACAGAGAGTACCACCCTTGCTAGTCTTAGCAAGGAAGATTTACAGTTTTTCAACTGGTATGACAGTTATTCAGAAGAATGTCTCAAGGTTGTAAAGGCTTTACCAGACCCACTCCCACAATGTACATTTTAAGATAACAGGAAAAAAACTAACAACACAAAGATTTTACCAGACACATTCCCACAGTTTACATTTTAAGATGACAGGATTATTCAGAAGCTTCTCAAGAAGGAGAAACGTGTCTTCAAACAAGATACATTTTTGTTATATAACCCTTAGTACAGAGTTTAAGGAAAAACATATCTTTAAGCAAGATGAGTTGTTCTGTTGTGCCACCATCAGCTCTGGTACTTTGGCCAATGAGAAGAGTTGACTCACTGGAAAAGACTCTGATGCTGGGAGGGATTGGGGGTAGGAGGAGAAGGGGANACAGAGTTTAAGGAAAAACATATCTTTAAGCAAGATGAGTTGTTCTGTTGTGCCACCATCAGCTCTGGTACTTTGGCCAATGAGAAGAGTTGACTCACTGGAAAAGACTCTGATGCTGGGAGGGATTGGGGGTAGGAGGAGAAGGGGACGACAGAGGATGAGATAGTTGGATGTCATCACTGACTCGATGGACGTGAGTCTGAATGAACTTCAGGAGTTTGTGAGGGACAGGGAGGCCTGGCGTGCTGTGATTCATGGGGTTGCAGAGTCGGACATGACTTAGCGACTGAACTGAACTGAACTCAGCTCTGGGCTTAAAGAAAAAATATATATATATACACATATATAATTTTCTCCTCCTTGAGAACTCGAGACCACTGTCTCCTCCTTGGGGACCCTGTACTTCTTATCAACCTGCCTAGAAATTTTATAATCTCAATGGCTTCACAGAGATTAGCAGAAGGACTGAATGAACTTGTGAATATGCTCACAAATTTTATGGTTTTTGTCCGAAAAATTGTTGCTTTGAATCTGGCTTCTCTGGTGGCTCAGATGGTAAAGCCTCTGCCTGCAATGCAGGAGACCTGGGTTTGATCCCTGGTTCAGGAAAATCCCCTGGAGAAAGAAATGGCATCCCTCTCCAGTACTCTTACCTGGAAAATCCCATAGACAGTGGAGCCTGGTAGGCTACAGTCCATGGGATCCCAAAGAGTTGGACACGACTGAGTTACTTCGCTTCACTTTAAAAGTGTAAGGAAATCTTACCCTCAAATAAACTATGTTTGTGTTAGTCACTCAGTCATAATGACTCTTTGTGATCCCATGAGCTGTATCCAACCCAACTCCTCTGTCCATCGGATTTCCCAGGCAAGAATACTGGGAGGAGTTGCCACGCCCTCCTTCAGGGAATCTTCTTAACCCAGGAATTGAACCCAAGTCTCCTGCATTGCGGGTGGATTCTTTACCATCTGAAGCACCAGGGAAGCAGTAATTTGGTGAATTATATTTCTGTAAGCAGAGATGAAACAGTTATCTTTTGTCATCTGTTCCCTCCAGAGGTTGCAAGCTTCTGGTTAAGCTAAACTGAAAGGAAATTGACTCTTGGATTAATTCCCACTTCTAAAGGCCCTACAATAGACTTTTCTAGAGAGAAGATGGCAGACCTCAAACTCACCTTAAAATGATGCTCAAACACAAGAAACTTCATCTACACTAGTTTGAGGAAAGAAGATGACATCAGAAGTAGACAACTTACCAAAGATGCTGGTACCAAAGATGCTGGACCTGATTTGTATGATCATTTAGAATGTTTTATTGACTTCTTTGGAGAAGGCGATGGCATCCCACTCCAGTACTCTTGCCTCGAAAATCCCATAGATGGAGGAGTCTAGTAGGCTGCAGTCTATGGGGTTGTGAAGAGTTGGACACGACTGAGCTACTTTCCTTTCACTTTTCACTTTCATACATTGGAGAAGGAAATGGCAACCGACTGCAATGTTCTTGCCTGGAGAATTCCAGAGACAAGGGAGCCTGGTGATCTTAAGCTAGTTTAAAAAATAATAAAAATAATAAATCCAATTGTTGGGTTGTGTCCAACTGCCTGTGTCTAATACTTCTAGATTACCATGGCTTTCTGCACTTCCAGACTCTAATTGAA
This sequence comes from Oreotragus oreotragus, assembly GCA_006410675.1. NCBI lineage: Eukaryota > Metazoa > Chordata > Mammalia > Artiodactyla > Bovidae > Oreotragus > Oreotragus oreotragus. The sequence goes on along the minus strand of SJYX01008581.1, from coordinate 506,267 downwards.
GAGCATTAAAAAAAGAAAAAAAAAACCTTAGAAGAAAGTTCATTCCTTTTCAGGCTACTCTTAATATTACTAAATGCGATTCTCTCACCTGGCCAATTAATAATGCCTCTTCTGACCATGGCCATAATGTGAATTTTCAACTAAATTACTCAAGCTCAACCAGAGCAACAAGCAAAAATTCAGCAAAGGAATAAAATCTCTGAGAATAATGAGATGTATTTATGTGATTAACATCAGGCTGTGGTAATTTAAGATTTTAGGCCTCCTTTTATCTTGGAAACAGATAAATTATACTAAGGATAGCCAGCCTGGTAACACTATAAAATTGGACTGGGAGTCTTATGGACCGTTGTTGCTGCTGCTAAGTCGCATTAGTCGTATCCAACTCTGTGCGACCCCATAGACGGCAGCCCACCAGGCTCCCCTGTCCCTGGGATTCTCCAGGCAAGAACACTGGAGTCGGTTGCCATTTCCTTCTCCGATGCATGAAAGTGAAAAGTGAAAGTGAAGTCTCTCAGTCGTGTCCAACTCTTAGCGACCCCATGGACTGCAGCCTACCAGGCTCCTCCGTCCATTGGATTTTCCAGGCAAGAGTACTGGAGTGGGTACCAATACATAATTTCCTGAAAAATAAAGTTTGGTACAGAATAAGAGTAAATCAGAAGATCTAAGAATGTAGTGGGCATCACCAAAAGGAAATTCTTGACTTAATTATTTCTTATTACTTTAATAATATTGCTGCTGCTGCTGCTAAATCACTTCAGTTGTGTCTAACTCTGTGCAACCCCATAGACGGCAGCTTACCAGGCTTCCCCGTCCCTGGGATTCTCCAGGCAAGAACACTGGAGTGGGTTGCCATTTCCTTCTCTAATGCATGAAAGTGAAAAGTGAAGGTGAAGTCATTCAGTCGTGTCCAACTCTTCTCGACTCCAAGGACTGCAGCCTGCCAGGCTCCTCTGCCCATGGGATTTTCCAGGCAAGAGTACTGGAGTGGGGTGCCATTACCTTCTCCTAATAATATTGCTAGCTATGTTAATTTGTATTTTTCCTGTTCTATTGGATTTGCATGAAAGTGAAAAGTGAAGGTGAAGTCATTCAGTCGTGTCCAACTCTTCTCGACCCCAAGGACTGCAGCCTGCCAGGCTCCTCTGCCCATGGGATTTTCCAGGCAAGAGTACTGGAGTGGGGTGCCATTACCTTCTCCTAATAATATTGCTAGCTATGTTAATTTGTATTTTTCCTGTTCTATTGGATTACTGCTTCTTGCTTTACCAAATGTGTGACTGAAATTTCAATGAAGATAATAATGACTAGGCAACTCGAAAGACATTATCAAATATACAGTACTGTATGTGACCAATAATTACAATAATATAACTCTAGATATGGGAATATGCAACAAAAGGGAATTTTTCTTGAACTATAACAGTTTAAGTAAACAGGTTAGTTTAGAGCCTTTTGATTACTGTCAATAAGAACTATTCCAGTAACTGCACATTGAGTGGTCAGTTGTGAAAACTTCGCAAGAACAGGAAAAGAGCCTTCCTAACAATGTGGGATGAAGTGAGCATGAAATGCTTCCAAAACCATAGCAGAATTTATGACCATGAGTGGGCCGCCCTGTCAATCACAAATTGGCACTTGTCATGAGCGTATGCTTGCATCTAACTCTACAAGGATTTAATCATGTGCTGCTGCAGCTGTTGACTTCAATACCCCTCGAGAGGGGTGTTGCAGAAATGGGAGCATAAATTAGGCATACTGTGCTCCTGGAGAACTGGCAGGACATGTTTTCAGATAGTTAGATCTTCTCAGGAAATGGCTTTATAAACCCAATCTTGTATCTCCTCATATCTAATAAAATACTAAAATCCTTCATGGTGATGATTGTTTCTCATGACTAGCAGAAATTTCATGAGATCAGAAGAAATTTTCTACAATAAAATGTGTGCTTGATTGCATGTAATCCCCCTTAACCAAAATCACATATATACTGTCCTTGCCCTCCACACCTGACCCCCATGTATTGGGAGCAGTTTCTGAGACCTATTTGAGTTGCTGTCTCCAGGGTTGCAGTCCTCATATTGCCCCAAATTAAACTTAATGCACAATTCTCACATTGTGCATTTTTCTTATTTGTCAGAACTAACAAAGTGAAGAGGAACTAAAAAGCCTCTTGATGAAAGTGAAAGAGGAGAGTGAAAAAGTTGGCTTAAAGCTCAACATTCAGAAAACTAAGATCATGGCATCTGGTCTCATCACTTCATGGGAAATAGATGGGGAAACATTGGAAACAGTGTCAGAATTTATTTTTGTGGGCTTCAAAATCACTGCAGGTAGTGGTTTCAGCCATAAAATTAAAAGATGCTTACTCCTTGGAAGGAAAGTTATGATCAACCTAGATAGCATATTAAAAAGCAGAAACATTACTTTGCCAACAAATGTCTGTCTAGTCAAAGCTATGATTTTTCCAGTAGTCATGTATGGATGTGAGAGTTGGACTGTGAAGAAAGCTGGGTGCCGAAGAATCGATGCTTTTGAACTGTGGTGTTGGAGAAGACTCTTGAGAATCCCTTGGACTGCACGGAGATCCAACCAGTCCATTCTAAAAGAGATCAGTCCTGATTGTTCTTTGGAAGGAATGATGCTAAAGCTGAAACTCCAGTACTTTGGCCAGCTCATGCAAAGAGTTGACTCATTGGAAAAGACTCTGATGCTGGGAGGGATTGGGGGCAAGGGGAGAAGGGGACGACAGAGGATGAAATGGCTGGATGGCATCACTGACTCAATGCACATGAGTTTGAGAAGACTCCGGGAGTTGATGATGGACAGGGAGGCCTGGTGTGCTGCCAATCATGGCATTGCAAATAATCGGACACAACTGAGTGACTGAACTGAACTGAACATTCAAGGGCTAAATAATAATAATTATTATTTTTCTTTAAGCTTAATTTGTAGACTGATAAAGAAGGTCTTTGTTGAATAATTTATACAAACCTTCGATGGCATGATACAATAAATTCTAAAATTCTAGAATATGAAATGCATAAAGCAAATCTGTTTAGTTAAAACCATGAAACTGATAAAATATTTTGATATTTTTTAGGTGATACATAAGTTTTTTTGGGGTAACTAAAAGAAAATCTGAGGTGGATCATAATAAGCTCAATCAGGTAAGACCTGATTGAGGAAAAAGATTCAAAGTGGTAGTTTTAAAATCCAAAGTTTGTACTCTTAATTATTCTGCTCTAACTCCAAGTTTTATAATAAACCATAATACTATTAAAAAATAAAATAAAATGCAAACCTCTAAGAATGTTCACTTAATCAAACTGTACAGGTACTAAGCTTTAGTACTCTGAGAAAACAGCTTTAAATGTAGTCCACCAGACCACCTGACCTGCCTCTTGAGAAATCTGTGTGCAGGTCAAGGAGCAACAGCTAGAACTGGACATGGAACAACAGACTGATTCCAAACTGATAAAGGATATCATTAAGGCTGTATATTTTCACCCTGCTTATTTAACTTCTATGCAGAGTACATCATGAGAAATACTGGACTGGATGATGCAAAAGCTGGAATCAAGATTACCAGGAGAAATATCAATAACCTCAGATATGCAGATGACACCACACTTCTGACAGAAAGCAAAGAAGAACTAAAAAGCCTCTTGATGAAAGTGAATAAGAAGAGTGAAAAAATTGGCTTATAACTCAATGTTTAGGAAAATATGATCATGGCATCTGGTCCCATCACTTCATGGCAAATAGATGGTAAAACAGTGGCAGACTATTTTGGGGGCTCCACAATCATTCCAGATAGTGCTGCAGCCATGAAATTAAAAGATGCTTCCTCCTTAGAAGAAAAGTTAAGACCAATCTAAACAGCATATTAAAAAACAGAGATGTAACTTTGCCAACAAAGGTCCAGATAGTCAAAGCTATGGTTTTTCCAGTAGTCATGTATGGATATGAGAGTTGGACGATAAAGAAAGTATTGATGCTTTTGAACTGTGGTGTTGTATAAGACTCTTGAGAGTCCCTTGGACTGCAAGGAGATACAACCAGTCCATCCGAAAGGAAATCAGTCCTGAATATTCATTGTAAAGTCTAATGCTGAAGCTGAAACTCCAATACTTTGGCCATTTAATATGAACTGACTCATTGGAAATAGACCCTGATGCTGGGAAAGATTGAAGGCAGGAGGAAAAGAGGATGACAGAGGATGAGATGGTTGGATGGCATCACTGACTCAATGGACATGAGTTTCAATAAACACTGGGAGTTGGTGATGGCCAGGGAGGCCTGGCCTGCTGCAGTCCATGGGGTTGCAAAGAGTCAGACATGACTGAGCAACTGAATTGAACTGAACTGAAGTTTATTTTGTAATATCTGATACATAATTAAGTTTGTTTTTCAATGAAGCCATGAGATCTCTAATTTGCCTATTTATGTCTGTATGCACTTTATACATTTATCTCCTCCTATAGAAACTATAATAAAAACTGAATTTATAAAAAGCTCTATTTATTTTTTTTCAGCACTGACATTTAAATAAATGAAACTCAGAATAACTTTCAGTTATTCTGAACTTTTCAGTTCAGAACTGAGAAATGTTCTCTATTAAGTTGATACCTGGTATTAATGTAGTTTGTTGATTTAATTAATATTAATTTCACTCATCTCACATGCTAGTAAAGTAATGCTCAAAATTCTCCAAACCAGGCTTCAGCAATACATGAACCATGAACTTCCTGATGTTCAAGCTGGTTTTAGAAAAGACAGAGGAACAAGAGATCAAATTGCCAACATTGGCTGGATCATGGAAAAAGCAAGAGAGTTCCAGAAAAACATCTATTTCTGCTTTATTGACTATGCCAAAGCTTTTGACTATGTGGATCACAATAAACTGTGGAAAATTCTGAATTAGATGGGAATACCAGACCACCTGACCTGCCTCTTGAGAAATCTATGCAGATCAGGAAGCAACAGTTATAACTGGACATGGGGAGGAGAAGATGGTGGAAGAATAGGATGTGGAGACCACTTTCTCCCTCACAAATTCATCAAAAGAACATTTGAACGCTGAGTAAACTTCACAAAACAACTTCTGAATGCTGGCTGAGGACATCAGGCACCCAGAAAAGCAGAACATTGTCTTCAAAAACAGGTAGGAAAAATATAAAAGATGGAAAAAAGAGACAAAAGAGGTAGGGAGGGACCTCCGTCCTGGGAAAGGAGTCTTAAAAAGAGAGAAGTTTCCAAACACTAGTAAACACTCTCACGGCCGAGTCTGTGGCGAGCCTTGGAAGCACAGAGGGCAACATAACATGGAGGAAAAATAAGTAAATAATTAAAAGCAACAGATTACTAGCCCAACGGTAACTCCCACAGCGGAAAAGCAGTGCAGACACCTGCATCTGCCACTAGCAAGCAAGGGCTGGGCAGGGACGTGTGGGCTGCAGTGCTTTCGTAACCAGAGCGAATTAACTTGGGCTAGCAAAAGAGATTGTGGGATAGCTGCTGCACGAAAAGCTCTAACATAAGACAGCACCAGGACCGTGCACAGAACAAAGGACGGAACAGAATTAGCCTACTGCAGATCATCCCCATCCAGTGACAGGCAACCAGAGCTGGAAGGGCTGGAAGGGGGCAATCACAGCCCCAGAAAAATTTCCAAACTGCAAACAAGCTTCTTTGCTAATTAAGACTTCTTGGGGTTCTGGCCAGTCACCATATCCCTAATAAGGGGCACCAGTTGTACACCCAGAAAACTGAGCAGCAGGGTCAGGAAAGGCGATAAGTCACAGCAACTGCACTCGCCAAACTCCTGAGCTGCTCGGACCTGGGAAGGGCACAAAACGTAGGCCCAACCAAGTCTGTGCCTCTGAGGACTATGTGAGTGCCTTTTTTTTTTTTTTTTAATAATTCATGTGACTTTGTTTTTTTTTCTTTCTTTTTTTTCTTCTTTGTCTTTTCTTTAATATTGTGTTTTTGAAAATCCAACCTTACTTTAGATTTTTATTCTTTGCTTTTTGGTATTTCTTATCAATTTTGTACCTTTAAAAACCCAATCTTCAGTACCCATTTCTACTTGACAGTGATATTACTGGATTGACTGCTCTCTCCTTCTTTGAACTCTCCTTTTTCTCCACCAGGCTGCCTCTGTCTCCTCCTCCCCCCTTCTCTTTTCTACCCAACTCCGTGAATCTCTGTGTGTTCCAGATGGTGGAGAACATTTAGGGAACTGTTTACTGGCTGGTCTGTCTCTCCTTTTCATTTCCCTCTTTTACCCTCCTGGCCACCTCTGTCTCCTTCCTCCTTCTCCTTTTCTCTGTATAACTCTGTGAACATCTCGGAGCGGTCCAGAGAGTGGAGCACACATAAGGAAGTGATTACTGCCTAGCTTGCTCTCCCCTCTTCTGGTCCCACCTCATCTCATTCCAGTCACCTCTCACTCCCTCCTCCCTCTTCTCTTCTCCATGTAACTCAGTGAGCCTCTTTGGGTGTCCCTCAACATGGAGAAACTTTTCATTTCTAACCTAGATGTTTTATCATCAGTGCTGTATAGATGGAGAAGTCTTGAAGTTACTGTAAAAATAAAACTGAAAACCAGAAGCAGGAAACTTAAGTCCAAATACTGAGAACATCAGAAAACTTCTGACTCCAGGGAACATTAATCGATAGGAGCTCATCAAATGCCTCCATACCTACACTAAAACCAAGCACCACCCAAGGGCCAACAAGTTCCAGGGCAAGACAGACCACGTAAATTCTCCAGCAACACAGGAACACACCTCTGAGCTTCAAAACACAGGCAGCTCAAGTTATTCCAAAACCATTGACATCTCATAACTCATTACTGGACACTTCATTGCACTCCAGAGAGAAGAAATCCAGCTCCAGAAAACAGAACTCTGACACAAGATTCCCTAACCGAGAAACCTTGAAAAGCCACTGATACAACCACATCCACAGTGAGGAAACTCCATAATAAAGATAACTCCACAAATTGCCAGAATATAGAAAGGCCACCCCAAACGCAGTAATATAACCAAGATGAAGAGACTGAGGAATACCTAGCAGGTAAAGGAACAGGATAAATGCCAACCAAACCAAACAAAAGAGGAAGAGATAGGGAATCTACCTAATAAAGAATTCTGAATAACGAGAGTGAAAATGATCCAAACTCTTGAAATCAAATGGAATCACAGATAAATAGCCTTAAGACAAGGATTGAGAAGACGCAAGAAAGGTTTAACAAGGACCTAGAAGAAATAAAAAAGAGTCGGTATATAATGAATAATGCAATAAATGAGACCAGAAACACTCTGGAGTCAACAAATAGTAGAATAACGGAGGCAGAAGATAGGATTAGTGAAATAGAAGATGCTTCACAGCTGAATTCTACCAAAAATTTAGAGAAGAGCTAACACCTATCCTACTCAAACTCTTCCAGAAAATTGCAGAGGAAGGTAAACTTCCAAACTCATTCTATGAGGCCACCATCACCCTAATACCAAAACCTGACAAAGACACCACAAGGAAAGAAAATTACAGGAAGATATCACTGACGAACATAGATGCAAAAATCCTTAACAAAATTCCAGCAATCAGAATCCAGCAACACATTAAAAAGATCATACACCATGACCAAGTGGGCTTTATCCCAGGGATGCAAATATTCTTCAATATCTGCACATCAATCAATGTAATTCACTACATTAACAAATTGAAAAATAAAAGTCATATGATTATCTCAATAGATGCAGAGAAAGCCTTTGACAAAATTCAACATCCATTTATGATAAAAACTCTCCAGAAAGCATGAATAGAAGGAACATACCTCAACGTAATAAAAGCTATTTATGACAAACCCACAACAAACATTATCTTCAATGGTGAAAAATTGAAAGCATTTCCCCTAAAGTCAGGAACAAGATAAGGGTGCCCATTTTCACCCTTAATAATTAATCAATTATTAAAAGTTATGACCAACCTAGATAGCATATTCAAAAGCAGAGACATTACTTTGCCAACTAATGTCCTTTTAGTCAAGACTGTTTTTCCAGTGGTCATGTATGGATGTGAGAGTTGGACTTTGAAGAAGGCTTAGCACTGAAGAATTGATGCTTTTGAACTGTGGTGTTGGAGAAGACTCTTGAGAGTCCCTTGGACTGCAAGGAGATCCAACCAGGCCATTCTGAAGATCAGCCATGGGGATTTCTTTAAAATTAATGATGCTAAAGCTGAAACTCCAGTACTTCAGCCACCTCATGCGAAGAGTTGTCTCACTGGAAAAGACTCTGATGCTGGGAGGGATTGGGGACAAAAGGAGAAGGGTACAACAGAGGATGAGATGGCTGGATGGCATCCCTGACTCGATGAGTCTGAGTGAACTCCGGGAGATGGTGATGGACAGGGAGGCCTGGCATGCTGTGATTCATGGGGACGCAAAGAGTTGGACATGAGTGAGGGACTGAACTGAACATCTTTAAAGTCATCCAAATTAAGCAAAATATTTTATTATACCTCGGTTTAATAAATTGTTGTCATTTAGTAGTTAAGTCATGTCCAACACTTTGAAATCCCAGACACTGCAGAATGCCAGACTTCCATGCCCTTCACTATCTCCAGGAGTTTGAACAAACACATGCCCATTGAACTAGGGATGCTCTTCAATCATCTCATCCTCTGTTGCATGCTTCTCTTGCCCTCAATCTTTCCCAGCATCAGAGTCTTTTCCAGTGAGTCAGCTCTTTTCATCAGGTGGCCAAATATTGGAACTTCAGCCTCAGCAGCAGTACTTCCAATGAATAGTAGGCATTGATTTATTCTAGGATTGACTGCTTTGATATCCTTGCTGTCCAAGGGACTCTGAAGCATTTTATCCACCACCACAGTTAAAAAGCCTCACTTCTTTGGTGCCCAGCCTGCTTTATTGTCCAAATTTCACATCTGTACATCACTACTGGAAAAACCATAACTTTGTACACAGTTTTGTCAGCAAAGTGATGTCAACTTTTAATAAGCTGTCTAGGTTTGTCATAGTTTTTCTTCCAAGAAGCAATAGTCTTAATTTTGTGGCTACAGACACCATATGCAGTGATTTTGGAAGCCTAGAAAATAAAATATTTCACTGCTTCCACTTTTTCTTCTTCTATTTTCCAAGAAGTGATGGGACCAGATGCCAAGATTTTAGTTTTTTATATTTCAGTTTTAAGCCAGCTTTTTCACTTTCCTCTTTCACCCTTATCAAAAAGCTTTTTAGCTATTCTTTGTCTTCTGTCATTAGAGTGGTATCATCTGCCTATATGAGGTTGTTGATATTTCTCCCATCAATCTTGATTCCAGCTTGTGATTGATCCAGACTGGCTGGCATTTTCCATTGTATATTCTGGATATAAATTAAATAAGCAAGATGACAATATGCAGGCTTGACTTCCTCCAAATTTTGAAGCAGTCCATTTTTCCATGTTCGCTTCTAGCTATTGCTTCTTGTCTTGTGCACAGATATCTCAAGAGATAGGTAATATGGCTTAGTATTCACATGTCTTCTTAAGAATTTTCCTCATCTTTTTGTGATCCACACAGTCAAAGACTTTAATGTAGTCAATGAATAAGTGTTAAATTTTTTGGAAATCACTTGTTTGATGACAATTTAATTTCTTGTCTTGAGCCTTTTCTAAATCCAGCTTCTAAATCAATTTAACAAACCCACAGCAAACATTATCTTCAATGTTGAAAAATTGAAAGCTTTTCTCCTAAAATCAGGAACAAGACAAGGGTGCCCACTTTCACCGCTACTGTTCAACATAGTTCTGGAAGTTTTGGCCACAGCAATCAGAGCAGAAAAAGAAATAAAAGGAATACAATTTGGAAAAGAAGAAGTAAAACTCTCACTGTTTGCAGATGACATGATCCTCTACATAGAAAACCTTAAAGACTCCATCAGAAAATTACTAGAACTAATCAATGAATAGAGTAAAGTTGCAGGATATAAAATCAACACAGAAATCCCTTGCATTCTTATACACTAATTATAAGAAAGCAGAAAAAAAATTAAGGAAACAATTCCATTCCCATTGCAACGAAAAGAATAAAATATTTGGGAATATATCTACCTAAAGAAACTGAAGACCTATATATAGAAAATTATAAAACACTGCTGAAAGAAATCAGAGAGGACACTAATAGATGGAGAAATATACCATGTTCATGGATTGGAAGAATCAATATAGTGACAGATTCAATGCAATCCCTATCAAGCTACCAGCAGTATTTTTCACAGAGCTAGAACAAATAATTTCACAATTTGTATGGAAATACAAAACACCTCGAATAGCCAAAGCAATCTTGAGAAAGAAGAATAGAATTGGAGGAATCAACCTGCCTGACTTCTGGCTCTACTACAAAGCCACAGTAATCAAGACAGTATGGTACTGGCACAAAAACAGAAATATAGATCAATGGAACAAAATAGAAAGCCCATAGATAAATCCGCACATATATGGACACCTTATCTTTGACAAAGGAGGCAAGAATATACAATGGATTAAAGACAAACTTTTTAACAAGCAGTGCTGGGAAAATTGGTCAACCACTTGTAAAAGAATGAAACTAGAACACTTTCTAACACCATTCACAAAAATAAACTCAAAATGGATTAAAGATCTAAATGTAAGAACAGAAACTATAAAACGCCTAGAGGAGAACATAGGCAAAACACTCTCTGACATAAATCACAGCAGGATCCTCTATGACCCACCTCCCAGAACACTGGAAATAAAAGCAAAAATAAACAAATGGGATCTAATTAAAATTAAAAGCTTCTGCACAACAAAAGAAACTATAAGCAGGGTGAAAAGACAGCCTTCAGAATGGGAGAAAATAATAGCCAATGAAGCAACTGACAAATAACTAGTCTCAAAAATATACAAGCAACACCTGCAGCTCAATTCCAGAAAAATAAATGACCCAATCAAAAAATGGGCCAAAGAACTAAATAGACATTTCTCCAAAGATGACATATGGATGGCTAACCAACACATGAAAAGATGCTCAACATCACTCATTATCAAAGAAATGCAAATCAGGACCACAATGAGGTACTATTTCATGCCAGTCAGAATGGCTGCGATCCAAAAGTCTGCAAGCAATAAATGCTGGAGAGGGTGTGGAGAAAAGGGAACGCTCTTACACTGGTGGTGGGAATGCAAACTGGTACAGCTACTATGGAAAACAGTGTGGAGAGTCCTTAAAAAACTACAAATAGAACTGCCTTATGACCCAGCAATCCCACTGCTGGGCATACACACCAAGGAAACCAGAATTGAAAGAGACACGTGTACCCCAATGTTCATCGCAGCACTGTTTATAATAGCCAGGACATGGAA
>SJYX01008581.1:472638-491791 GCA_006410675.1 Oreotragus oreotragus | reverse complement strand
ACAGATGTTCAATGCAGGATGCAGGATGCTTGGGGCTGGTGTATGGGGATGATCTGGAGGGAAGATGTGGGGTAGGAGGTGGGAGGGGGGTTCATGTTTGGGAGTTTGTGTAAAAAAAAAATAAATACAAAAAAAATTAAAAAAATAAAAAATAATAAAAAATAAGAAACAAACAACAAATGACAACTAAAAAAAATAAAATAAAAAATATAAAATTTAAATTTAAAAAAAATCCATTTGAAAGTTCTTGGTTCATGTGTTATTTAAACCTCGCTTGAATGATTTTGAGTGTTACTTTGTTAGCATGTGAAATGAGAGCAATTGTGTAGTAGTTTGAATAATTTTAGCATTGCCTTTATTTGGGACTGGCATGAAAATTGTCCTTTTAGATTTTATTATATCCTTTGCAAGCAAAAACAAAACAAAAACAAACAAACAAATACTTGAAAAATGAAACTTTTTTTTAAAAGTAAATGTAATAGAGATAAGAATTCTGAGGTAAACCCTTTAAAATAATTATATTTTAGAAATTTCCACTTAAAATAATATTTTTTAATCATTTAGAGAATTTTATTTTTTTCTTATTTTTTTTAACTTTTTTACTTTACAATACTGTATTGGTTTTGCCATACACTGACATGAATCCACCACAGGTGTACATGAGTTCCCAACCCTGAGCCTTCCCTCCCACATCCCTCCCCATATCATCTCTCTGGGTGATCCCAGTGTATCAGCCCCAAGCATCCTGTATCCTGTATCAAACCTAGACTAGCGATTCCTTTCTTATATGATAGTACACATGTTTCAATGCCATTCTCCCAAATCATCCCACCCTCTCCCTCTCCCACAGAGTCAGATAATAATAATAATAATCTTTTGAGATAGTTGGCAGCTTATTGAAGTTCTACTGTTGTGATAATATAAGTGATGAAATTTTATTGAATAAACAGATAATTTCTAAAAAGAATAAGATACTAAGACCTCAATTACTAAATAGAGAAAGTAAAAGTAAATATTTTCAAGAAAAGTAGACCTGCTTCAAGAAATTGAAGATATTAAGAAGAGTTGGCAAGAATATACAGAACAATACCAAAAAGATATTAATGACCTGGAAAACCACAAAAATGTGATCACCCACCTAGACCCAGACATCTTGGAGTGTGAAGTCAAGTGGGCTTTAAGAAGCATCATTATTAACAAAGTTAGTGGATGTGATGGAATTCCAGCTGAGCTATTTCAAATTCTAAAAGATGATGCTTTTAAAGTGTTGAACTCAATATACCAGCAAATTTGGAAACTCAGAAGTGTCCACAGGACTAGAAAAGGTCAATTGTCATTCTAGGCCCAAAGAAGGGCCAAGCCAAAGAGTGATCAAGTTACCACACAATTGCACTCATTCACATGCTACCAAAGTAATGCTCAAAATCTTCCAAGCTAGGCTTCACCAATACATGATCTGAGAACTTCCAGATGTACAGTTGGATTTAGAAAAGGCAGAGGAGCCAGATATCAAGTTGCCAATACACTTTGGATCATAGAAAAAGCAAGAGAATTCCAGAAAATATATCTACTTCTACTTCACTGACTACACTAAAGCCTTTTGCTGTGTAGATAACAACAAATTGAGGAAAATTTTTTAAGAAATGGGAATACCAGATCACTTACCTGCCCCCTGGAAAAGCTGTATGCACTTCAAGAAGCAACAGTTAGAATCAGACATGGAACAATGGACTGATTCCAAACTGGGAAAGGAGTACATCAAGGCAGCATATTGTCATCCTTCTTATTTAACTTATATCCAGAGTAAATCATAAGAAATGCTGGGCCGTATGAAGCATTAGCTGAAGTTGAGAATGCTGGGAGAAATACTGATAACTTCAGATATGCAGATGACACAACCCTTATTGCAGAAAGTGAAGAGGAACTAAAGATCCTCTTGATGAAGGTGAAAGAGGAGAGTGAAAAGGCTGGCTGAAAGTTCAACAATCAAAAAATGAAGATCATGGCAGTAAGATGCAGAAAGAAGGGAAACAGTGACAGGCTTTATTTTCTTAGTCTCAAAACTAACTACTGATGTTGACTGCTGCCACAAAATTAAAGGACACTTGTTCCTTGAAGGAAAACTATGACAAAGTTAGACAGTCTATTAAAAAACAGAGATATTACTTTGCCAGCAAAGGTCACTGAAGTGAAGTCGCTCAGTCGTGTCTGACTCTTTGAGACCCCATGGACTGTAGCCTACTAGGCTATTCTGTCCATGGGATTTTCCAGGCAATAGTCCTGGAGTGGATTGCCATTTCCTTCTCCAGGGGATCTTCCCAACCCAGGGATCGAACCCAGGTCTCCTGCATTGTAGACAGATGCTTTACCATCTGAGCCACCAGGGAAGTCACTAAATTCAAAAATATGATTTTCTAGTAGTCTTCATTGATGTAAGAGTTGGACCATGAAGAAGGCTGAGAGCTGAAGAATTGATGCTTTTGAACTGGGATGTTGGAAAAAACTCTTGAGAGTCCTTTGGACTGCAAGGACATCAAACCAGTCAATCCGAAAGGAAATCAATCCTGAATATTAACTGGAGGGAATGACACTGAGGCTGAAGCTCCAATAATTTGGCCACTTGTTGTGAAGAACTGAATCAGAAAAGAACTTGATCTTGGGAAAGACTGAAGGCAGTATAAAGGATGACAGTGGATGAGATGGTTGGATGGCATCACTGGCTCAATGGACATGAGTTTGAGTAAGCTCCAGGAGTTGGTGATGGACAGGGAAGCCAGGAGTGCTACAGTCCATGGGGTCACAAAGTTTCGGGCATGACTAAGGGACTGAATTGAACTGAATGTAAAAGACACTTTCACTATAAGTTTAGGCTTTTAAGACTCAAGATTCTAATATAAATGCATAATTAAAACTAATTGAATAACAAACATTTCAGTGTACATTAAAAATAGAATGCATGCTTTCAATAAAGAATTTATTTGGAATGAAACTACATTTTCTTGAGAAAAAAAAAACTATGAGTTGGTTGGTTTTATTTATATGGTAAATGAGAGACAGGCTGATCTAGATACAGATGAGAGGTTGTGGAAAAAAAATAAATAAAATTTTCTGCTTAATCAAAATAAACTAAATATAGATTGATGTTAACTAACTCAATGGATTTTGTTAAGTAAGCTAATGCAGACTGAGTTTTTATTTCTATTTCTAGTAAATTTCTCCTTTTTGATCACAGATTTTTTTTAAAATTTTTTTTTGTATTTATTTATGCCCTTAAGTGATTTCTATTTGTTTTCTTTTAGGTGTTTTATGACTTATTTAAGTGATTCTGTAATCTTTTCAGTGACCTATGATCATGTTTTGTTTGATATTTGGGAAGTTTCCTTAAAAAAATAACAAAAAGCTTTTAAAACACATCTCAGAGAAAAATATTAAACTGTTTATTTGATATTTTTAAATCAGAAACATTATTAAGTGATTGGAGGTGAACTTTGAGTTATAATGTATTGATAAATGTCATTAATATAGATATTTTAAAATTTGAATCCCTAACATCTGATATGTTATCAATCAGAATTGTAGTTTTTACCCTAAAATGTTATATGTCACAAAAATATCCAAGTTTTCTGATAATTCCTTTGTTACTCAAATCTTTTACCATGCTATATTAAGCTTTCTCCTTTAGAGACAGTCAAAATTTTACATTCCTTTCACAAAAAGAATATTTTTAAGAAAACTCACAAAAAGTACTTTTTTTAAAAGAATGTAAATTTCTGATAGACTTTAGGTAATACTTTTGAAGTATGTAATAAATGGAAGTGTGTTCCAAATTCTAATGAAAAACCTGATTACTTCATGCAGATCAACAGAAATAAATTATATGGAGCTGAATTAAATGATAAGTATGATTTGTAACTTTATGACTTTGGAAAATATACTAGCTTGAATCTTTGTTTTCCAGTAATCCTTTTCTCTAATGCTGTGACCTACAAGAAAGTGGTAAAATATACCTTTGTAGACAAAGATAAAGACAAAGACAAAGATAAAACATTTATCTTTCTCTCTCTACCTGAACCTGTCATAATTTGGCTTCTCCAGCTGGCTCTCATGTGGGATTGATGTTTTTTTACAACTGAATTATGACTAGTTATACTAATCAGTATATATATATTTTTTCTGTTTCCAAATTGCTTGTGCTTTGTATTGCTGCTACACTATAAGTTTGTCAATGCTACTATTAATAGCTACATAATTTATAAGACTATTTT
This sequence comes from Oreotragus oreotragus, assembly GCA_006410675.1. Taxonomy (NCBI): domain Eukaryota; kingdom Metazoa; phylum Chordata; class Mammalia; order Artiodactyla; family Bovidae; genus Oreotragus; species Oreotragus oreotragus. Next base: position 487,526 of record SJYX01008581.1, on the reverse strand, counting down.
CTCTTACAGTACCCACTGTGTAACCAGGCCTCCAACAAAAGTAATGGTGACTAGGTAACCTGTAGCAGTTGATCAGGTATATGGTTCTGTATGTGATCAATGATTGCATTAGTGAAACTCTAGATATGGGAAGTTACAACAAGTGAAAACCCTTTATGGATCATAATAGATTAGTAAGTTAGGATCCAGAGAATCTTTTAATTTACCAACAAGTCCTAATCTGGAAATTAGCACCTGTAGTGTCATACCAACAGGAACTTTAGCCTCATCTGGGATGATCCTTCTAGTGTTGTGGGTCAAAAATTGATCATAAACTGTCTCTTAAATATTGGTCAAATTTCCTGCCAAGAGGAGGAACTTGGAAATGGAATATTTCCTGTCATATCAGTACAGGAGGGTGTAACACTAATCAGTGATTGCAGCCCTTCAATGTCAGCCAGTGAACCTTGAGTGGACTCAGAAAGAGAATATCTGCCATTTACCAGCCATCAGACTGTAGCCACTCCTTATGGTGAGTCCTGAGGAAAGGAAACTCAGGATGTGAAAATACTGGAAACTGACGCTAGATAGCCCAGATGCATGTCAAAAGAATGATTTTAGAGGGCTTAGACTCTTTCATCTTCCCATAGATAAAAAAACACTAAATTCCTTAGCTCAGGTTATCTGGTTTTCTTTAATTAACAATACTCTTTTGGACTACCCTGGTGGTCTGGTGATTAAGAACCTGTCTTCCAATGCAGGGGACATGGGTTTGATCCCTGGTTGAGAAACTAAGATTCCATATGCTGCAGGACAATTAAAATAAATGAAGTCAAATAATTAAAAGTAAGACCAAAATAAAAATTTAAAAATATGTCAAAAATAATCATTTGATATTCAAAACACCTGTTTTATGTTGCAAAATTTCTATTAAATGTGGCCCCTACCACCAACTTCTCAAAGTGGCTCTCTCAAGGTTATTTATGATGCTGTCTCCCTGGCTTGAAGTCTTAAAAATTTCCACCAAATGGAACATAACCCTCAACTGTTAGGTTGTGTGTATTTTCCAGTTGACACAGAGAAAGGTAATCAAAATGAGAACACAGAAGAATTTTTTTTTCCCCGAGTGAAGCAATAATAAGGAAAATGCAAGAGAAAAAAATGAATAAAACACAGAAAAATAATTTACAAGCTAAAGATTTCAAAAGACTATAAGTAATAAGTATTCAAAAACAATAAGAATGCTAACAAGTCTTGGGGGAAAATTGATGAGAGCCTTGAGAATTTGAACAAGGTAATAAGAACTACAAAATGCACCAAAGAACAGCTTAGAGCTGAAGAATACAATAAGTGGAACAACACCACACACACACACACACACACACACACAAAAAAACTACAGTTAGCTCCAGACTAAGTCATATAGAAGAGTGCATAAATATTTTGAAAGAAAGAATAATGGAAATTACCATATCAGAACAGCAAAAAAAAAAATTTTTTTTTCAAGGTGAGAGAATTCTTAGGACCCTTTGGGAAAGCATTAAGCATATTAATATTCACATTTTACAATTTGGAGGAGAAGAATGATGAGTCAAAGATAAATTTAATAAAATTATTTTTGAAACATCCTGAAGCTTAGGAGAGATACAGTATTTTAGATCCAGGAGGAACTCTCAAGCAAGGTGACCTCAAAGAGACACACATCAAGACATAGCATAATTAAAATTGCAAAAACTAAAGATAAAGAGAAAAACAAAGTCTGCCATGCAAATGAACCACATAAAGTTATCAGCCAACTTTTGACAGAAGTTTTGAAGTCCAAAAAGGAGTGGCATAATATATTTCAAGTACTGAAATGGATAAATTTGCAACCTACCCAACAAGGTTATCATTCAGAACTGGAGGAAAGTTTAAAAAAGCAATAACAACAACTCAGACAAAGATTAAAATAATTAATCTCTTCTAAATCAAACTTACAAAACATGTAAGACATGTTAAAGTTAAAATGAAAAAAATTAAAACAAGAAATAAGAATTTAAAGGAAAGGGAAAAATCCCACTAGTAAAGGCAAACATAGAGTAAAAGCTGTGGATCAATAAATTAGTACAGAGATGAAAAGATTAAAATAAACAGTAAGGGATAAACATCAAAATTAAAAAAAAAAAAAGGCAACAACAAAAATGCAAAATGTATCTCTATCAAATTACCAAAGACAGTTTCACAGAACTAGGGGGAAAATGCAATTTGTATGAGAACACAAAGAACATAACCTTGAGAAAGAAAAACAGAGCTGAAAGAATCAATCTTCCTGACTTGTGACTAAACTACAAAGCTATAGTCATCAATAAGCTATGGTACTGACACAGAAAGAGAAATATAAATCAATATAACAACACAGAAAGCCAAGAGATTAACCCATGCACATATAGGCACCTTATCTTTGACAAAGGAGGCAAGAATATACAATGGAGAAAAGATAGATTTTTCAGTAAGTTCAGTTCAGTTCAGTTGCTCAGCCGTGTCTGACTCTTTGTGACCTCATGAATCGCAGCACACCAGGCCTCCCTGTGAATCACCATCTCCCAGAGTTCACTCAGACTCACGTCCATCGAGTCAGTGATGCCATCCAGCCATCTCATTCTCTGTCATCCCCTTTTCCTCCTGCCCCCAATCCCTCCCAGCATCAGAATCTTTTCCAATGAATGGTGATGAGAAAACTGGACAGCTATATGTAAAAGAATGAAATTAGAACACTTTCTGACACCATACTTAAAAATAAACTCAAAACGGATTTAAGACCTAAATGTAAAGTCAGAAACTATAAAACTCATAGAGGGAAACATAGCCAGAATACTTTTTGATTAAATCCCTACATGTTTCTCTTTGATTCACCTCCTAGGGTAAGAGAAATAGTAACAACAAAATTGGAACCTAACATAGGAAAAGATGTAAACAAAGTGAAGGGACATCTCTCACAATGAAGGAAAATAATTGAAAATTAAGCAATTGACAAATGATTAATCTCCAAAATATACAAGCAACACATGCAGCCCAATATCAGAAAAACAAAAAATCCAATCAAAAAATAGGAAGAAGACCTAAATGAACATTTCTCAAAAGATGAAATATAAATGGCCAACAAATACCTTTAAAGATGATCAACATTGCTAGTTATTATAGAAATGCAAATCATAACTACAATGAAATATCACCTCACACTCTTCAGAATGGCTGTCATCAAAATAATGTAGTAACAATAAGTGCTGGAGAGCATGTGGACAAAAAGGAACCCTCTTGCACCATTGATGGGGATATAAAGTACTATGGGCATTATAAAAATAGTGTAGAGTTTTATTTTTAGATAGAGGAATAAATGTAACATATGACCTACCAATCCTACTACTGGGCCTACATTCAGAGGAAACCATAATTCAAAAAAACACATGTTCATTACAACACAGTTTACAATAGTCTGGACTTGGAAGCAACATTGATGTCCACCATCAGGTGAATGGATAATGAAGTTGTGATACATGTATTCAATGGAATATTACTCAGCTATAAGAAAGAACAAAATTGAGTCAGTTTCAGTTAGTTGGGTAAATCTAATGTCTATTGTAGAGAGCGAAGTAAATCAGAAAGAGAAAAATAAGTATCAAATATTAATGCATATATATAAAATCTAGAAAAATGGTACTGATGAGCATATTTGTAGGGCAGAAATATAGACACAGGCATAGAGTACAAACGTGTGGTCAAGGTGAGGGTGGGATGAACTGAGAGGATAACATTGAGTTTTCCACAGTTTGTTATAATCCACAAGGTCAAAGGGATTAGTGTAGCCAATGAAACAGAGGTAGATGTTTTTCTGGAAATCCCTTGCTTTCTTTATGATCCAGCAAATGTTGACAATTTGATGTCTAATTCCGCTGTCTTTTCTAAAACAAAATTGTACATCTCTCTGTTTTTGCTTCGCACTAAGCGTGGGCTGCTGCGAGAGCTGGGCCGGCGCACTAAGTGCGGGTGAGAGGAGCTACCCCATGTCCGAGGTCAGGGGCAGCAACCTAGAGTGCCAGGCTGCCACAGTGCAGGAACGGCCGAGAGGAGCTACCCTGTGTCTGAGGTCAGTGGCAGCCGGGAGGAGCTACCCCTCATCCGAGGTCAGTGGCGACCGGGAGGAGACACCGCGCGTCTGAGGTCACGGCGGCGGCCGGGAAGAGCTACCCCATGTCCGAGGTCAGGGGCAGCCAGGAAGAGACACCCCACGTCCAAGGCCAGGGGCAGCCAGGAGAAGCCACCTCACGCCCGAGGCCGGGGTGGTGACCCAGAGGAGCCACCCTGAGCCCGAGGCCAGGGGCGGCAGCTGGGAGAAGCCACCCATGCCCGAGGCCATGGCCGGTGGCCGGGAGGAGCAACCCGAGGAGCAGGGGCTGTGCAGGCACAGGAGGGCCTAGAGGAGCTGTCCCACGTTGAAGGTCAGGAACTGTGGTGGTAAGGAGATAACCCTTGTCCAAGGTAAGGAGCAGCTGCTATGCTTTGCTGGAGCAGCCGTGAAGAGATAACCTACGCCCAAGGTAAGAGAAACCCAAGTAAGATGGCAGGTATTGCAAGAGGGCATCAGAGAGCAGACACACTGAAACCATACTCGCAGAAAACTAGTCAATCTAATCACACAAGGACCACGGCCTTGTCTAACTCAATGAAACCAAGCCATGCCTGCAGGGCAACCCAAGGTGGGAGGGTCATGGTGGAGAGGTCTGACAGAACATGGTCCACGGGAGAAGAGAATGGCAAGCCAATTCAGTATACTTGCCTTGAGAACCCCATGAACAGTAAGAAAAGAAAAAATGATAGGATATCAAAAGAAAATCTCCCCAGGTCGTTAGGTGCCCAATATACTACTGGAGATCAGTGGAGAAATAACTCCAGAAAGAATGAAGGGATGGGGCCAAAGAAAAAGCAATACCTAGTTGTGCATGTGACTGGTGTTAGAAGCAAGATCCGATGCTGTAAAGAACAATATTGCATAGGAACCTGGAATGTCAGGTCCATGAATCAAGGCAAATTGGAAGTGGTCAAACAAGAGATGGCAAGGGTGAACGTCGACATTCTAGGAATCAGCGAACTAAAATGGACTGGAATGGGTGAATTTAANTTTGAGATTACATCCAAGTACTGCATTTCAGACTCTTGTTGACTATGATGGCTACTCCATTCCTTCTAAGGGATTCTTGCCCACAGTCATAGGTATATTAGTCATCTGAGTTAAATTCACCCATTCCAGTCTATTTTAGTTCACTGATTCCTAAAATGTTGATGTTCACTCTTGTCATCTCCTGTTTGACCACTTCCAATTTGCCTTGATTCATGGACCTAGCATTCCAAGTTTCTATGCAATATTGTTCTTTTCAGCCTGGAACCTTGTCCCATCCATAACTGGGTGTTGTTTTTGCTTTGGCTCCATCCCTTCATTTTTTCTGATGTTATTTCTCCACTGATCTCCAGTAGCATATTGGGCACCTACCGACCTGGGTAGTTCCTCTTTCAGTATCCTATCATTTTGCCTTTTCATACTGTTCATGAGGTTCTCAAGGCAAGAATACTGAAGTGGTTTGCCATTCCCTTCTCCAGTGAACCACATTCTGTCAGATCTCTCCACCATGACCTATCCTTCTTGGGTGACCCCACATGGCATGTCTTAATTTCATTGAATTAGATAAAGGCTGTGATCTGTGTGATCAGATTGGCCTGTTGACTGTGATTGTGGTTTCAGTCTGTCTGCCCTCTGATACCCTCTCTCAGTGCCTACTGTGTTACTTGGGTTTCTCTTACCTAGGATGTGATGTATCTTTTCATGGCTGCTCCTGCAAAGCACAGCTGCTTCTCCTTACATTGCATGTGTGGTAGCTCCTCTCAGCCACTGCCCCCAGCCTCGGGCATGGGGTAGGTCTTCTCCGCTGTTGCCCCCGGACTCGGGCCTGGAGCAGCTCCTCTTGGCCACCACCCCCAGCCTCAAGCCTGGGGTAGCTCCTCTTGGCCATGCCTGTGTGCTCTCACAGCCACCTAGTAGCTCTTTAATTCACTTTGAGTTTTCTTTTGTCTATGGTATTATGAAGTGTACTGATACATCCTTTTATATGTAGCTGTCTAGATTTCCTTAGCCTCAATTATTGAAGTGACAGGGCCATAGGTGGATAGATTTACCTCTGGATTTTCTATCCTGTCCTATTAGTATATATTTCTGTTTTTGTACCATTACCCTACTGTTTCAATTATTGTAGATTAGTAGTATACTTTGAAATCAGATAGACTGATTCCTCAAGCTCCATTTTTCTTTCTTAAGATTGCTTTGACTATTTGAGGTCTTGGGTTTCCATACAAATTGTAAAATTTTTGCTCTAATTCTGTGAAAAATGTCATTGGTAATTTGATAGATATTACAATGACTCTGTAGGTTGCTTTGTGTGATACAGTCATTTTCACAATATGGATTCTTCAAGTGCAAGAACATGTTAAATCTCTACATCTGCTCTGTGTCATCTTTGATTAGTCTCATGAATTACTTACAGTTTCCTGAGTACAGATCTTTTGCCTCCATAGGTTTATTCTTAGGTTTTATTCTTTTTGTGCAATGATTAATGAGATTGTTTCCTTAATTTATCTTTCTGGTCTTTTGCTGTTAGTGCATATGGAAGCAAGACGTTTCTGTGTATTAATTTTGTATCCTGAAGTTTTACCAAATTCATTGATTAGCTCTAGTAATTTTCTTGTGGCATCTGTAGGATTTTCTAAGTATGGTATCATGTCATTTGCAAACAATGACAGTTTTACTTTTTTTTTCCAAATTGGATTTTTTTTTTCTCTCTCTCTCTGATTGCTGTAGTTAGGGCTTCCAAAACTGTGTTGAATAATAGTGTGATACTGAACATCCTAGTCTTCATCCTGATCTTAGAGGAAATGCTTTCAATTTTTAGATTTTTCATCCATGAGAATTATGCTTGCTGCGGGTTTGTCATATGTGAACTTTATTATGTTCAGGTATGCTTCCTCTATGTTCACTTCTGTAGAGCTTTTATCATAAATAGCTGTTGAATTTCATCAAAAGATTTTTAAGCATCTACTGAGATGACCATTTTGTTTTCATTTTTAAATTTGTTTATATGGTGTATCACATTGATTGAATTTTCGTATATTTCTTCCTGTTTCAGTCTTTGAAGATTGCACCTTTCTCAGAATTTATCTCTTCCAAATTGACATAAAGTTGCTTGTAGTAATCTCTTATGATCTTCAGTATTTCCGTGGTGTCAGTTGTAACTTCTCCTTTTGCGGTTCTAACTTTACTGATTTGAAATCTCTCCTTATTTTCTTGATGAGTATGGCTAAAGATTTATTAATTTTGTCTATTTTCTCAAAAACCCAGCTTTTAATTTCATTGATTTTTGTTATTGTTTCCTTCATTTCTATTTCATTTATTTTTGCTCTGATTTTTGTTATTTCTTTCCTTCTACTAATTTGGGGTTTTGTTTGTTCTTTGTCCAGTTGCTTTATGTGAAATGTTGATTTCTTTACCTGAGGTTTCTCTTGTTTCTTGAGGTAGGATAAAATTGTATAAACTTCCCTCTTAGAACTACTTTTGCTGTGCCCCATGGGCATTGGCTCTTCATTTATTTTTTTCATTTTTTTCTATATATTTTTTTATTTCCTCTTTGATTTCTTCAGTGATATCTTGGTTATTTAGTTGAATAGTGCTTAGACTTCATTTCTTTGTGTTTTTTACTTTTTTTTTTTTTCCTGTAATTGATTTCTAATCTCATAGCATTTTGGTTGGAAAAGATGCTTGATACAATTTCAATTTTGTTAACTTTACTGAGGATTGGTTTATGACCCAAAGTATGATCTGTCCTACGCTTGATAAGAAAGTGCAGTCTGCTGCTTTCAGATAGAATGTCTTGTAAATATCAGTTAAGTTTATCTGATCTATTGTGTCATTCAAAGTTTGTGCTTCATAATCAATTTTATACCTGGACGATCTGTCCATTTGTGTAGCTTGAGTATTAAAGTCCTCACTATTATTATGTTACTGTCAACTTCCCCTCTTATGGTTATTAGTGTATACTTTATGTATTGAGGTGCTCCTTTGTGGGGTGCACACATATTTATAATTGTTTTATCTTCTTCTTGGATTGATCCCTTTATCATTATGTGGTATCCATTCTTGTTTTTGTTACAGTCTTCATTTTAAAATCTAGTTTTGTCTGATATGAGCATTGTTACTACAGCTTTTTTTAAATTTCTTTTTGCATGGAATATCTACATCCATCCCCTCAATGTCAGTCTGTGTGTCTCTAAATCGGAAGTAGGTTTTTATAGACAACCTGTATATGGGTCTTGCTTTCATATCCATTCAACCAAACTTTGTCTTTTGGTTTGAGAATTTAGTCCATTTACATTTAAGGTAATTATCAATATGTATATTTCTATTACCACTTATCTTTTTTTGATTTGTTTTCGTAAGACTTTCTCTTCTTCTCCCCCTGTGTTTTCCACTTAGAGAAGTTCTTTAGCATTTCTTGTAAAGCTGGTTTGGTGATGCTGAATTCTCTTAGCTTTTGCTTGTCAGTAAAGCTTTTAATTTAACCATCTAATCTGAATGAAATCCTTTCTGGGTAGAGTAATCTTAATTTTAGGTTTTTCCCCTTTATTACTCCCTTGTGGCCTGCAGAGTTTCTATTTTCAGATGAAAACCTTATGGGTATTTTGTTGTATGCTATTTTTTTCTTGCTTCTTTGAAAAAATTTTTGAATTTAATATTTATTAGATTGATTTATAGGTGTCTCTTGTGCTTCTCTTTGTATTTATTCTGTAAAGGGTCCTCTGTGTTTCCTGTACTGGGTTGCTATTTTCTTTCCCACATTATGAAAATGTTTGGCTATAATAACTTCAAGTATTTTCCCAAACACTTTCTCCTTCTCTTCTTCTTCTGGGACCCCTTAATTCAAATTTGTTGTGCTTGATTTTGTCCCAGAGGGATCTGGGATTGTTCTCATTTCTTCTAATCATTCTTTATTCTCTTCATAGGCAATTATTTTCCCCATTCTATCTCCGAGCTTACTTATTTATTGTTCTGTGTCAGTTATTCTGTTATTGATTCCTTCTAGTGTATTTTTCAGTTCTGTTATTATGTTATTCATCACTGTTTTGTGTCCTTTAGTTCTTCTAGGTCCTTGTTAAACATTTCTTGTGTTTTCTTAATCTATGCCTCCATTTTATTTCTGATATTCTGAATCATTTTCACTATTATTACTCTGAATACTTTTTCAGATAGGTTATCTATTTCCTCTTCATTTGTTTGGTCTTGCAGACTTTTATCTTGCTGCTTCATCTGTAGCATAATTTCTGTCATCTCATTTTTTCTATGTGATCCTGTCTTGCTGGTTGATTGTCCTGAGTCATCCAGCACTGCAGGCAATTGGATAGAGCTGGGTCTCCATGCCAAGATAATAACCTCCAAGAGACTTAACAACAAATAATATCCCATGGGACCTGAGGCTCTTTGTCAGTCCTGCAGCTTGGACTTGGCATTCCCACCAGAGGAGCTCAAGCACAACCCTTGGCCTGTGTTGTCACATAGCATGAGGGGAGAGAAAAAAGGTAAAAGAAAGCAAAAGCAGATAAAAAGAGCAGAATAACAAAGCATAAAATAAAATTTAAAATAATAGAAAATATGTAAGAAAAAATAACAATAAAAATGAAACAACAACAAAAGAAAACAGAACCACACAGCAATAAATGAATTAAAAGTTTTTTAAAAAGAATAAAACAATAAAAATTATAAAATCAAAGGATTAAAAAGTTAAAAAAAAAATCCCTGGTACCTGCTCTGTCAGTATCTTGCCCCCACGGTGAGCTACAGCCTACTCTCATCTCCCTAGTAGACCTCTAAGACCTCTAGATAGTGTGAGCTTGCTGTTGTGTTCCCACTTCTGCTTGTGCTCCTCTCAACAGTATATGTTTCTGGAGCTGGTCTGGAGCACATGTGCGTGCAGAGGCCAACTGGGGTACAGGCCCAGATACACCCTCAAAGGCCAGCATAGCCAGAGGAAGCTTTTAAGTGGAATGGCACTTAGCCTGCTTCGACTTGCATTGCCAGAGGAGGTTTTGGTTGAGACAGGGTTTGTGCCCATGACCTGTGTGGCTGGAATAGGCCTTGGTTGTAGGGGGAGGGGGCCCAGTTCAAGAATCCTATGTAGATTTTCTTAACCATAGCCTTAACCACAAGCTCAGTCCTGGGGACCAATGTAGTCAGAAAAGACCTTGGGAAATTGGTGGCTCAGTCCCAGGGACTCACACATCCAAAAGAGGCCCTTGGGGGTTGCCCAAGTCCTTGGATCCCATACAATCAGAAAGGCCCTGACAAGGGGGCGGTGCAGCTCAGGCCCAGGGCTCCACTTGATTAGAAGAGGTCCTGGTAGAGGGAAGGAGTTGTTCAGGCCCAGAGTCCTTGAGGCAGAAGGGTCCCTGTGGTGTGAGGTTTCTGGTTCAGGATCCCAACAGGCTCACTGGGGCCTGAGCAGGTTAGGGAGACACTTCCCATGTTCCCTTTACATCCCTCAATCTCCTAAAATTCCCTCTCTGTCACCATTGGTTCCCCTACTATGAGGGGGTTCATGCAGGTCTGGGTTCAGGCCCAGAACTTCAACAGGCTTGTCATTGCCTAAGCAGGATGGGGAGAGATTAACCACATTCCCTTCTGATCCCTTGATTCCCTGAAGGTCCCTCTCCATCCCTGCTGATATTCCAACAGTGAGTGGGCTCTTCCAAGTGCAGGAACATTTCCCCTTCTCCATCCCCCACTCAGGGAGGCCAGTCCTACTCTGCCTCCACTTTTTCTTCCCCTCTCCTTTCCTCCCATGTCCTACTTACTCATGTGGGGGTTCCTTGCATCCCCTTAAGTGTACAAGAACCCCCACCAATACATAGGTGCCCAAGTTGTGAGGCAACACAAACTCCACGTCCTCCTACTCTAGCATCTTGACTCTACTCTTCCCTTTATTCTTAATGATAGCATATTTTTTATATTCATCCCAGTTATTATGATTTGCAATTATATATATTTTTTAAATGATTACATTTTCCCCTTCATGGATCACAGATTGAATCAATCATACTAGGCAGTTCAGGAATACAATTATCTATGGTTCATGTGAAATGATTCTTTTGTTTTACTTTTACCCTTCATTATTTTTATCACTCCTTTCCCCTCCTTGACCATAGCCCCTAACTCTGGTCCATTTAAAAGGTGTTGTTCTAACTTTCAACTTGCATATTATTACACACACACACACACACACATACACACAGCATTGGATGTATTCTGATTCTTGCTTTCCTCATTCCATATTAAATGGCTGAGCTCTATCTATGTGGCCATGTGACCATCAAACTTATTATTTTTAGATAACCTTCTGTAATATTATTACCCCTTTATAGATGAAGAAATCAAAGAAAAGCTGAATTTTTAGTTTCAACGGGTAGAACTTTGTAGATTTCTGAATAGAATCTAGGCTTATTCCACTCCAGTGTCAATGTTTTTCACTTCCCTTTCTATCAAGTTATCATTTCTGTCACCATATCTTTATTATAGATGCAGAAATTATTACAAAACTTGATACCACAGAGGTCAGATGACTTGCCCGAGTGGTAGAGTCAGACAATGTAACAAAAGAAGTAACATGACTCACTGTTGGATCTATCCTTCAGCTCCAGCCTGTATGTTCTATTGCCTGTGCTTGATCATGTTGATTCTGCACCTCTGTGAAAGAATGCTCCCTACAGATTAAAATATACAAAATGGTCATTCTTGAGGCTTTCTCTCCCAGGTTTGCCCTTTAAATTTATGATGCTTTTCATTTATATAGAGATAAAAATTTTCAGGACAGAAAATAATATTCATCTTGTTGAAGGTCTACAAGAAGAGTATGACTAGACCTTCCTGGACCTTCTTTCCAAGAACAAAGGATCATCATATCCCCTCCAGGGTCTGGCTGGCAACAAATGTTTGCAACAACCAGCCACACTCCCTCCTCTTTTAGTATTAAAAGAAACCTGACTTCTTACTCGGGTAAGATAGTTCTTTCAGACACTTGTCCACCATCCTCTTGGTCTGCTGGCTTTCTAAAGTCACTATTCCTTATTCCAACACCTCGTCTCTCAATTTGTTGACCTATTATGTGGCAAGTGCAAGAGCTTGGATTCAGTAGCATTAACATCCACTTCCCTCTCACTCTTACACAGTGCTAACTAATTAGTTGCATACGGTGAGTGTTCCACAAACACACCGAGTGAATTCAAGGTCTAATTTCCTGTTTTGATTTTAGAATACAGATTTATTTTCCCCTCCTGAACTCACTGCAGAAATTTACTCAAAACTCCAAGCCCTGTGACAACTCTTAGCTTTGTGCAAAGCTTTCTTGTTTTCCCGAAGCCACCAAACCAGCTATTTGGAGTTGGCAAAGCTGTTTATTTTCAAGCCTCCATTATCATTAGATTAAATAGAAGCATTGATAATTCAATGAAGTTCTAGGCAGCCTGCCCATCAGAAGCATCAATGTATCAAAACATTTACTCTTGGAAACTAAGCAAACAGAAATTCTTGTTTTTAATTCAGAATGAATATTAGGGTTGTTAACCTTTATACTTGCCCAGGAAGTGAGGAGGCTGTGCAAATATCTGTCTTGGTTAAAATAGCCTTTTGTAACCTGTAGAGTACTAATAAGCTTGAGACTTAATTGGCATAACAAAACAACTTGCTGAGACTGGAGCTGAGATTCTCAAATGACAGGTGAGAAAAGTCATGACTTTTGCTCCCTCAACAGTCATTTATTGAGTGTCTACTATGGGGCAAGCACTATGTTAGAGATGAAGGATGCTCAGGATGGAATACAGATCTTTGTGCTCAATGTAGTCACATTCTAGTAGGGGACTTTATGTAAAGCAAATGAGACTAAATAAATAAATAAATAAAAATAAAAAATAACCAACCTAACAATGTTGTGAAATTTCCTCCAGTATCTAAGGTATAATTGTTACCTGACAAAGTAAACCTGATAGTAGGATAGAGAACAAAGTTGTTATTCCTTGGGCTACTTAAATATGTTTTTCAACACCTCAACTAGTCAAATGGAGGTAAGGATTTTGAGGATGATGCTGCCTAGATTAGACATTCTGGAAATTAATCCCAAAGTATCAGGAAATACAATAAAAATTTCTCAATTTTATCACCTATATAATTAAAATACTTGTGTTACTCTTTTTGCAACTTAGCAAGACACATGAGATAACTCATCAAGAAGTATTACATAACCTGAGATTTTACATATATTTTATATGTATAATTATTAATTATATATATAATTATTCTGAAATCTGGTTTCCATTATATGTTCTCTGAGTAGTTTTTTTTTTCTTTGCCTCTATTCTTTTTCTAAATACTTCAATGTCATTTCTTCTCTTCTATTCCCACCCTCTTTTTCTACTAGTTTTTAGCCATTTAATAAATGGAGATAACCTTTTAAAATTAGGGATATAATACAAGTTTTCACTAGATAACTGTAACATGTTCATCCTAGCAATTTATCTTATAATAAATCATTTTGTTTTAGACATAATATATTTAAGCTTAATGATATATTATTTTGATTATTACATTTTAATCATTTTCTGCCTCTTATAATACATAGCTACAGGAAGATAAACATTGTAGATAAATATTGTCATATCTAATCAGGGCGATTATCAATAGCAAAGATTACTTTAGGGTGCTATTCATATACTTATCACAGTATAGTAAAAGACATCTTACACTCTTGCAGTGACAACTTGGGAAGCATAATAGATATGTGCCAGTTCAGTTCAGTTCAGTCGCTCAGTCATGTCTGACTCTTTGCGACCCCATGAATTGCAGCATGCCAGGCCTCCCTGTTCATCACCATCTCCCGGAGTTCACTCAGACTCATGTCCACTGAGTCCATGATGCCATGCAGCTATCTCATCCTCAGTCATCCCCTTCTTCTCCTGCCTCCAATCCCTCCAGGTATCAGAGTCTTTTCCAATGAGTCAACTCTGCATGAGGTGACCAAAGTACTGGAGTTTCAGCTTTAGCATCATTCCTTCCAAAGAAATCCCAGGGCTGATCTCCTTCAAAATGGACTGGTTGGATCTCCTTGCAGTCCAGGGGACTCTCGAGAGTCTTCTCCAACACCACAGTTCAAAAGCATTAATTCTTCAGTGCTCAGCCTTCTTCACATTCCAACTCTCACATCCATACATGACCACAGGAAAAACCATAGCCTTGACTAGACAGACCTTAGTCAGCAAAGTAATGTCTCGGCTTTTGAATATAATATCTAGGTTGGTCATAATTTTTCTTCCAAGTAGTAAGCGTCTTCTAATTTCATGGCTGCAGTCACCATCTGTGATGATTTTGGAGCCCAAAAAGATAAAGTCTGACACTGTTTCCACTGTTTCTGCATCTATTTCCCATGAAGAGATCAGACTGGATGCCATGATCTTCGTTTTCTGAATGTTGAGATTTAAGCCAACTTTTTCACTCTCCTCTTTCACTTTCACCAAGAGACTTTTCAGCTCCTCTTCACTTTCTGCCATAAGGGTGGTGTCATCTGCATATCTGAGGTTATTGATATTGCTCCTGGTAATCTTGATTCCAGCTTGTGTTTCTTCCATTCCAGCATTTCTCATGATGTGCTCTGCATACAAGTGAAATAAGCAGGGTGACAATATACCGCCTTGACAGACTCCTTTTCCCATTTGGAACCAGTCTGTTGTTCCATGTCCAGTTCTAACTGTTGCTTCCTGACCTGCATACAGATTTCTCAAGAGACAGGTCAGGT
>SJYX01008581.1:446777-472335 GCA_006410675.1 Oreotragus oreotragus | reverse complement strand
GGTTTATTGTGATCCACACAGTCAAAGGCTTTGGCATAGTCAATAAAGCAGAAATAGATGTTTTTCTGGAACTCTCTTGCTTTTTCCATGATCCAGCGGATGTTGGCAATTTGATCTCTGGTTCCTCTGCCTTTTCTAAAACCAGCTTGAACATCAGGGAGTTCACAGTTCACGTATTGCTGAAGCCTGGCTTGGATAATTTTGAGCATTACTTTACTAGCATGTGAGATGAGTGCAATTGTGTGGTAGTTTGAGCATTCTTTTGCATTGCCTTTCTTTGGAATTGGAATGAAAACTGACCTTTTCCAGTCTTGTGGCCAGTGCTGAGTTTTATGTGTAGGGCTATTTATTTTACTAAAACTCTGCTATAAAATTAAGATTCAGTATGATGATATCTAAGGAAGAAATTGAATGTGATAAGAGATAAGATTTATTCCTTTTCTATTGTCTCTGATTCTATGGATTCTATGTACTTGAAATAAAAAGTTCATGACTTTGTCATGTGAACGAATCTAGGAGACAGGTTTGAGACCAGGAGCACTAAGACAGAGTTGATTTTTAGTAAAATGCAAGGCCAATTTATAGCTGAACATGCCAAGAGTCTCAATATTTAGCCAAATTCTGATGTCTCAAGGCAGACAAGAAGCAGCAGTAAGATAAAGTTAATGATTTGGTTTTGGCTTTGAGAAAATTAAGTGGCATAAGTGATGTGACTAAGTGGTAAGCAGAATATTCTACTCAGCTGAAGTATTTACAAAGTGTTTCTGTGACTAGATTACTCTTTTCTGTATTTCTCACTAGACTGGCTATATTGACAGAAGAATTATTTTCCTTGCCCTGACATCTGATCTTCTACCTAGATCTACCTGTAGGGAGATTAATGATAAACACTGACATAGTATTTGAGAAGTCCTACAGTGATTAACTTGATCTGATTCTGCTTAAGTCACTATTTCCAGATTAATATGACCATAGAAACACTTCTTCATAGACCATGTATTAGTATCCCACAAAATCTCAAATAATAGCCTTGAAAACCCTGCTCCAAGTGCTAATCAGTTTGCTGCAAGTGAACTAACAATTCCTGAAGTTGTATCCCATTTGTGTGCAATGGGATTCATAGATGTAAAGATCGAGCTGCTAAGAATAATGGCTTTTGCTTATTTTATACTCTAAAACACAAACTAACCTTTAGAACTTCCACCAGAGATGAAGGAATCAAATCAAAGTTATAGAAAAAGACTAGAAAATTCCCTACCTACACTCCCATTCTTCCCATCTCATTCTGAACTAGGCTTCAGGCCCAAATCAAGCCATCCAGGGCTGCATTTATCCTAAATGACAGTATGAGAATTTAGAACTGTTCCTTAAAGAATTACAGGTGGACAGGGGCAGTGAAATAGTCACATATTTCATTTTCACTGCATTTTCCTTTTCTGTTTGTTAACTGTTATTTGTCACTTAGCCCTGTTTTTTTTTGTTGTTGTTGTTGTTATTGTTGTTGTTTGGTTGGTTGGTTGGTTGCTGTTTTGTTTGTTTGTTTGTTTGTTTATTCTTTTTCATTTTCTCTAGTTCCTTTTGCCTGTTCTCCTACACTGGTTAAACCTGTTGTTTAACACTAACCTTGCTAACTCTCATTCTTAAGGATATTACATCAGTCCCATTAATAAACTACCTGTGTTCTTTCTCCAAGGCTAAAACAGTCTCTTTGAATAATGGTATATATCTTTATCTAGTCCCAGGCCTTGAATGATACTCTGTTATGCCCTATACCTCTTTGAAATCGCTAATTATTTTCACAGAGTTGTGAAGTATCCCTCCATTCAAAAGAGGCCATAAAAAAAAAAAAAAAAAAAAAAAAACAGAAAGATGAGACCTTTCTATGGGTCCTGGTACACCAATAAACCTGTAATATCTTAAACAAAACCTGTTTGTTTCACTTTCTCCTTTAACATCCTTCAATTGCCATAATAACTTTCAGGGTATAAAGAACTAATAATAATGCTTTGTTAAATTGCATTGAAAGCTCACATGTGTGAATCTCTGTGCCAAATGCTTTAACTGCAATCCTCACAGCAACTCTACAAAGTATTAAGCCAATTTGATGTGTGAGCAAGCTAAGATTTAGCCTTTCCTACAGTTGCAAGCTGGTACATAATAGATCTAACATTCAAACCATGCAGCCTACCTAACAATTAGGATTAATCACAGGGAAACACTGCTTTAAGTATGGATGAAGTACTAGCTCCTTACCTTAACATATTAAGACCCTTTCAATTTAGGTACCAAATTACCTTATACATACTTTGCAAACACTCTTACTCATGCAGCTTATATTTATTTATTAGCAAATATACTAAGCATATACTATATGCCAGAAACTAGGCTACAGCTGGTCTCCAACCCCAGAGGTGGGCACACTGGCATTGTGATGGCTATCACTGGTGTCACCAGGCTGTAAGTAGACACAAGTCACTACCCACACTTTCCTTGGACCCTGTACAGCCTAGCATTGCTGAGGGACTGGCAACCTGAGGAAAATTCCCCTGAGATAGTGCATGACCCATCTTAGACTGCAGCAACTTCCTGCAGTTCTCTGTCAATGCAGGCATATCTCAACTGCATCTGCAGCATCTCTCCCTCTCTTGGCCCAAATGAGCAAGTGATCCCTAAGCAGACTTAACTTTCACCCACTCTTTTTTGGGTAGGGAACTGAGGTGGGAGGGGGCATACAAACAGAGGTTGAGCAAAAAGCAAAAAGCAAAGTGATGCATAAAAGGCTGTGTGTCCAAAGAAGAAGGAGAACATTGTTTCCTGCAACCCAGAAGCAGCAGACCAAATCCCTGCAATTGGGTTTTCTATGTAGAGGATCATGTCATCTGCAAACAGTGAGAGTTTTANTTTCTCTGTGGCAGACCCCAGTAGCCAGCATCACTCCTCCCGCACTTTGGATTAATTACTCAGCAAAACAAAGGACACTGGAACACCAGCGCTGTGACCCCTCGATGGTCTGCTGATCGGGGGCTCCTGAGCGACTAACAGGCAGGATGTGCGGGACATGTGTGTGACCCCCTCCACGGGCAGGGAGGGGTTGTGGGCGTACACACTCTGTACTTCTGAAACTTTATTTAATGTTTTCAGACCCCGGTTGACCACTGCTGACTGAAACGAGAAAAGCCAAGGCCGTGGATGAGAGGGTGCTGACTGCACTTTCACAGTCCCCCTTTTAGCAAAGATGACATTGAAGGCTTAAGATATGTCTCTTCCGGCTGCTGTATGACGGATCTCTCCATGTGTAGTGGCTGCAACCAGGGGCTGTGGGCTGGGCCCGTGGTTCTGTGACCCAGCTGGGCAGCTTGGGGGTGGCTGTGCCCTGATGTCTGGTCAAGATGGCCTCCTGCCCCCCTCAGGGAGACAGAGGCAGGGAGGCCAGGCCTGGTCTGCTCAGGATGGCCCCCTGCCCCTGTCAGGGAGAGAGAGGCGAGGAGGCCAGGCCTCTTCTGCATCTTCCAGCAGGGCAGCAGGAGGGCTACAGGCTGTGCGAGATGGAGTTTCTCAGGTCTCGGCTGGGAGTTCTGTTACCGTCCCATCGGCCACCGCCATTCCATTGCCAAGCCCAGAGTAGGTGAGAGGGCGCTGGAAAAAGGGAGGCAGGACCAACCAGCAGCCTCGACTATAATCCCCTGCCGTAGAGAGGTTTAGTAACTTGACTGAAGCCACACAGGTCCTGTGAGGATGGCCCGGGATTCAAACCCAGACACCTCCCTGAACCCAAGTCACGAGGCTGTCAGAGTGCAGAGCTTGTGTTCCGGTGGTCCCAGCCACTCCATTCCTCTTCTCGCTTCTAGAAACAAAGGGAGAAAGCCAGGCTGCTCCTGTGAAAAGCAGATCTTTGGGGGACCTAGACTGGAAATTTTAGAGCCTTGGTGAATGGGAGCTCAGCTGGGCCAGTTTCTGAAAGCCCTGCATTGCCGGCGGGCTTGACTGTCGAAGGGACCCTACTCCCACGTCCCAGCTCAAGTTCAGAGTGAGCTGTCCTTCCCGAGCGACACTCCCTCCATCCGACAGGATCCTGCAGCCCAAAGGTAGAGTCAGGTTTCTGCTCGTCCCGCCCCCACCCCGCATCTCCAGACACATCCAGTCGGCTCTTGCTGGACTGACGCTGGTGTGGAAAACAGGCTCCCTTCCAGGGTGTCTCTGGGACTCTGGCAATGACCCCCTGACACCTCTGCCCTTGAGGGGCCGGGGTGTGGGACTCGCTGTAAGCCGGCCTCCTTTTAGAGGATGAGGCCGGGCATTTGATAGCTTAGTCTTTAATTACCCCACTTCCCTCTCCTGGTCTGCATGTCCAAAACCTAATTATAGCGCGGGTGACACCCCGTGACCAGCCAGAGCCAGAGACACACAGTCCTTCCCGCAGCTCCAAGGCGCTACATGCCGGGCCCTCGGGTGTGAGGCTCAGAGTCTGGTCCCTCCATCGTGGCTGGGGCTCGGGGCGGGGCTGCGGGGGGTCGGTGTCTCAGTTAGCCCCCCGGGTGGTGGAGGGGCACTGGTCCCCTCTCCTCCAGTGGCCTTGCTGCCTTCCTTCTGCATTTCCAATCTTGAAGCTCAGCATCCATTCGGAAGTTTCCTCTCTGATTGGGCTTCCCTAGTGGCTCAGATGATAAAGAATTTGCCTGCAATGCAGGAGACGCGGGTTTGATCCCTGGGTCTGGAAGGACCCCTGGAGAAGGGAATGGCTACCCGCTGCAGTAGTCTTGCCTGTAGAATTCTCACTTTATTCCATGTAAACCCAAGAATCCCACGGACAGAGGAGCCTCCAGTCCATGGGGTTGCAGAGTCTGGCAGGGCTGAGGGACCAACACTTTGACCAGTTTTATGGGCTCTGGAGCCCCACACAGGGACTCCTGGTGACGGCCTTGCAGAGGGAGCTGGCCTGGTGAGCGGGGAGGATCCTGGTGGTGAACACAGCACCACTTCCATTGGATTCAGAGACCTTGTCAGACCTAAGGAGAGTTTTGAGGACCAGCCTGTAAAACTGTTCAAAACTCTTCACTGAGACTTCAGCATGAAAGCAATCCCCCTGCCTGGTAGGGTCTTTGCCTCATCACTCCGGAGGGGGGCTGGGTTTACAGGAAAACTGTGAGAGGAGCCTGCCAGCAGTCTGGAGAGAGGGCAAGTGCAGGTCCAAGTCAGGCCTCCGAGCTCAGGTGTGCAGCCACTCTGGGAAAGCAGCGCCCGGCCGGGCCAGCAGGCCCAGCATCAGGGTCCTCTTATTGGCGTGGAGGTGCGAGGAGATTCTACTCCTAGAGTGGAGTGGGCCGTGTCCATTTCCGGAAGCTGCAGGCGGCTCCCAGAAGCCGAGGTCTGGTGTGTGCGGGTCTCCTTCTCCCTCCAGCGGACGCTCCGGCTCTCCGGGCGGGGGCCCGGCCCTCCCTGTGGGCTCCAGGGTCACCTCGGGGAGCCTGATGTGTGAGCCGTGCGGGGAAACCAAGTTTGGGCTGATGGAAACCTGCTTGGTTTTCCGAGCCGCCACAGCACCAGACCATAACTGTCTAAGCTGCTTGGTGGGCAGGGGTCCTGGGGCCCTGGGCCAGGGGTCCTGCAGCTTCCAGGAGCCCCCCTCAGCCCTGGGGATGCTCTCCCAGGGGTTTGCCGGCCGGAGTCCAGTGTTTCCCCATCCACAGGGCTGTGTTCATAAGGTCAGGGGGTCGGGGACTCTGCCATAGAAATGACTGTGGTCCCTTCCCCTGGGAAACGTGAAGTCGTTCATTCCTGTTTGGCTCTTTGTGACCCCGTAAACTGTAATCCACCAGGCTCCTCTGTCCATAGGATTCTCCAGGCAAGAATACTGGAGTGGGTTGCCATTTCCTTCTCCAGGGGATCTTCCCGACCCAGGGATCAAACCCTGGTTTCCCGCATTGCAGGCAGACTTTTTACCCTCTGAGCCACCAGGGAAGCCTCCCCTGGGATCTGACCACAAATGACAGCACCAGAATTGTAGATCCCTGGCGAGAGCTGTGTGGCCTGAGGCCGGGGCCATGCGGATCAAGGAGAGACTCCAGTGAAGGGAGCCCTTGGCTTGGACGGCCCTCATCCCAGGGAGCCCCCCGCAATGGGCAGTGTTGCCCTGGCCCCAGACTCCAGCTTCCTGGGGAGACCGGCAGGTGAGAAGGGCCAATGGGGTCTTGGCGCTCCCCTTAAGTTTCTGTCTCAAGTTCAGAGGCATCTTTACAACAATTGTGTAGAAAACAAGCATCCTCAAGAATTCATCTGTGAGCATTCCGTATGAGTGCAGCTGACCGCGGAAATCAGTGCCAGTAGTGACAGGAGTGGGCAGAGTTCCTTCTCACCTGGCTCTGAGCTTGGGCAGCAGTGTCGTGTTGGCGGGACACTCATTCTTGGTGACAGTGTCAGAACCAGAGAGAAAACAGCTTGATTTCCAGGTTCCAGCACGAGCCTGCCAGGTGGGTGGGGAAACTCTATTGCTTTGTCAACAAAGCAAATTTGATTCCAAAGTTGCCGAGAGAGAAAAAAATCCAGGTCTTTTTATGCCGCTTGTAACATAATGGTACTTCAATAGCTCTGACATCTCTCTATCATTCCAGAATTTTAAGACTTCACTTCAGTGTGGACCACTAAGCCACACTTCTTAAGAGAAAATTCTTTAAAAGTAATATGTAGAGTTCATGTATTGTGTATATGCATGCATGTCTGTGCCTGTATTTGCGTTCATATGAGTGCACACGTGTGGATGTGTATTCCTGTGTGTGTACATGTGTGTGTGTGTGTGTAGGGATGTGTATTTACTGCTTTGGGTTGTATGACTTTCAAAGTTGTTATCACAAGAGGGGAAGAGTTTGTGTTTTGTAAATACGACAGCAGTCATGAGTGATTAGCCCTTTTCTACATCCAAGTTGAAGGCTTCCCTGGTGGCTCAGTGGTAGAGAATCCACCTGCCAATGCAGGAGACACGAGTTCAATTCCTCGGTTGGGAAGATCCCCTGGAAGAGGAAATGACAGCCTGCTGCAGTATCCTTGCCTAGAAAATCCCATGGACAGAGGATCCTGGCGAGCTACGGTCTGTGGGGTCACAAAAGAGTCAGATACAACTTAGTGACTAAAGACAGACAACAAATATCCAAACTGAGACTTCCCTTCAGAGACGTAGAATGAACTCAGGGCATTTTTTATGACACCGAAATTATTTTCAACTGAGGTGGCATCCACAATTTTCAGGTACCCCCTCACCCCTCAGGACCCAGCACACAGATTGGTAGGGCAGGCTTGCTGTGTGGGGCTGGAGGAGATGACGTCAGCATCCTCTGAGTCCCTGACTGCCGGGGGGCTGGGTGCCATCTCTGGATGGCTTCACTGAGACTCGCAGCTGATTAGATATTAAGGTCAGGTGCTAAGAAATCAAGGTCACGCCACATCGCATTTTTCTCAAACAGCTGCGACCAGATAAGTTAGGCAGTGGGGGAGAGCATCAAACAGATAAGGTGGCTGTTTTTAACAATCTTAAAATATTGTTTCAGCAAGGAAGGGCCTGATAAGATCAAAGTCTTTGGAATTATTTAACTGGTGCTGAGCTTTCTTTTGTCCTTTATGTCCCCCGAATCTCCCCCTTCCTGTCATCTCTCTCCACCAGACACACACACACACACACACACACACACACACAGAGGCAGCCACCAGTCCTCTGACATCCTCTGACATTTTCCAAAATATGCTGTTATACAGATAGGCTTTTGAATTTGAATGCAGGAAGCACTCATGATTTTTTCCCCCAATCCTCAGTCTGAGTTGATTTATGGCCGGGATTACGGGAAACAGTAATTCTTCACTCTTTATGATGTTTTGGAGGAAGGTGCAGTAGCCTGCAGTCAGAGCAGCATGATTTCAACGAGGTTTTTACAAAAAGGTCTCTGCAGCGAGGGTGGCTGTGCGTTAGGCAGCTTCTGTAACAGAGCGGTTAAAAAGACATCAGCGCATTAATCATGTGATGGCTATTGGGTCGAGCAGGGAAAGCCACTGGCTTTTGAAAACAGCAATTTGGGTTACTGCTGTGTGGAAAAAGTTTGGCTGAACACACTGGTTTTAACCCATCGTCACCAGTTGCTTGGGAGCTGTCATTTTTCAGACATCACTTCACGTTTCTCAAATGTTCAATAAACCTAATGAAGCCATTGATCCCGTCTCTTATCTTCTATTTTAATGTCGCTTTCCAAAGCCAGACACATGTGGAGGAATAAGTCAGTTATTTAGTCATTCTGGAAAACCTGCCAAGGAGTTATTCTGAAATTTTCTGGACAGTGCGTAAGCTCATCGACTTTACCATCTAGAACTGGGCACTCCATGAGCTTTGCCGTTGGGAAAACTTCAAACTCAAAGACATGATTGGCTAATTGAGATGGAAATTGGTGACCCCTCTTAAGTGACATGGAATTTATCCTACAGAAGTTGGCATCGAAAGACATATTGGAATTTCTCTTCTTTGGATATGTAAACATTCGTGGTACAAAATTTAAGAAATGAAGTGAAAGTGATTTCATGAATTCAATCATGGAAAGCAACGCTTATTGGTGTGAATGTTGTCAGAAGCAGTACATTTTGGAATCAAGCAGTGGTTAACTTTTGTTTTCAGTCATTTTTAGAGCGTTTCATTAGTGGATTTTTTGTACAATTACAATCTACGAGAGGCTACAAAGGTGCAGTGGGAATAAACCGCACCTTTTGTTCGGAAGGGGAGGAAAGTGTGATAATTATTTGAAAAAGTCAGGATTTAGGAAATTAAAGTCATGGCTGCTGAAACAGAACAGCCCGCACTCAAATTTTGGTTCCAAATGTTTCTAGCTGTTTGTTCTTAGGCTAATTATTACATAATCTCTCTGTGCCCTAGTTTTCTTGTTGTTAAAATGTGCATAATAATAGATCTGTATTCATAAAGTTGCCACTAGAATTTAAAAGAGCACATTATGATAATAAATTTATTTAGAAAAACAAACCTAAGACAATGCCTTGCACACAGTAAACTCTCAGGAGGTAAGTTTAGATATATCCACATGATGGATTATAATGTATTAAAGATGATGGCATTGCTGTGGGTTTAGGGTCACAGGGAATTGTTTATGAAATATTGTTAAAAGGAAAAGGCTACAGAAGAGTTTTTACACACATGCAATTGTGCAAATTCCTAACAAAGTGTGATTTGAAAGGAGTTATGAAACAATAAATGTTCTAGTTATCTATCAGGTTGGAAAAAATTAAAACAATGAAACCACTACCCCACGTTGGTCACAGGGTGAGAATTAAGCCCACTCCTGCATGGTTGGGTTTCCCTGATAGATCAGTTGGCAAAGAATCCGCCTGCAATGCAGGAGACGCCAGTTCAGTTTCTGTGTCAGGAAGATGCCCTGGAGAAGGGAAAAGCTACTCACTCCAGTTTTCTGGCCTGGAGAATTCCATGGACTGTATAGTCCATGGGGTTGCAAAAAGTCAGACACGACTGAGAGACATTCACTCTCACTGCATGGTTGGTTGAAGAATATATTAGTATATCTTTTTCTAAAAATTAATTTTTAACATTTTAATTGGAAGATAATTATTTAACAATATTGTGGTGGTTTTCATCATACAAGTATACCTTTTCTGAAGAGTATCCGGAAATGGCTAGCAAATATCTTAGTTGATATTTGGTCTTTCCATCTCACTTTCCCAAGTTTGTATCAAGAAAATAATCACTGATATAGGAAAAGATGCATCTATGCAATTGAGTACTATAGCCCAAGAAAAATGAACAAACTGTAGTTATATGCAATAAGTGAATCTCAAAATCATAAAGTTTGGTGAGATAAGTCAGGTGGAAGAGTACACCATCTATACAACTAAATTAGATGATTATATAAGCACATTAATTAATATGTATAAATATTTTAACTATAAAATTATTGTTATTATATAATATCACTATGATAAATGAAAAAAAATCACTGTATGTTTTATAAAGTTCAAGACCAAAGTTAATCCAAGATATTAGAAATCAGGATCATAGTTGTCTTTGACGAGGGGAGAAACGTAGTGGTGGAAAAATGGCAAAAAAGAGGATCTGAAATCTGGCAACATTCTATTTCTTGATCTTAAGTGGTTGTGAAGGTATCATTGTTTATACAAGAAAGGAGATGCCATTCCTGTTCATTAACCATGGTCTGCTTAGGTCTATTTTTATATCTATGTTTTATTACTTTGTATGAATTAAATTAATAAACTTACCGATGTGGAAATTCTAGATTGATTAATTCTGTATTGATCAATATAGAAATATATTAACTACGCAGTAAGCAGAAAACTTGTATGCAACACAGGTATAGTAGAGAGATGATCTCCTTCTATTAGAAAAGCAATAAACAACTTCTGTGTAAACAGAGTCATAACATGTGCTAGAAAGGGATACAAACACGGCTCAGAGATTATCTTCAGGCAGTGGCAGCAGAGATGATGTCTGCTTTTGTTTTGATATTCAGTATCTTCTGAAGGTTTGGCAGAGAGCCCACAGCGGACACAGAAAGCCAGCCCTTCCCGTCCCTCTCCGGCCAGGCCTTCCCGTGGAGAGGGCTGCGGCCGACTCGTGCCCCCACCCTTCACGGGCGTCCGAGTCAGCGTCCAGTTCTGCTGGTAATGTCGCCCGTGTGGACTCGCGGCTCCCCCGCTGTGCGCACGGTCAGGCCACGCTGCCCCGCGTGTCTGGCTGTGTGCTCACGTCCACGTTCGCTCCCCGCAGCGTCCCGGCTTCTGCTCCCTCTCGCTCGCCCCGGGGCCTCGTGTGCGCTGCGCCCGCATGAAGGTCCCCTCCTCGCACGCGGCCGCTTCATCAGGTCCTCCTGTCAAGTACTGTTCTCATCCGTTGCCTGCTCTCTTGCATACAGGTTCACCTGGAGCTGGAGTTCACTTTTACATGCTTTCTTGACAGCTTCCTCCAATCTATACTTTTCCTTGGTGGTGAGGGTGTCCTGTTCATCCTCCCAGAGCAGAACTCATGAGTTACCCAAGAACACACTGAATAAAGAAACCAAGAAAGATATTTGAAAATATAACCAGTAACTTATTGAAATTAAAAATGAAACATCACCTTGTAATAGAAAAAGGAATGAAATAAGAGCAAAATAAATTATTGTTAAAATGATATTCTACAAGAGTCTTTATGACATGGAAATCTGTTGGTGATCTATTATTAAATGAAGAAGGAAGTTCAAAGGAAAGTGAGAATATGAGCCTATTTGTGTGAAAAATAGATGAATATATCTAGGCAGAGAGTGAAGTGAAGTGAAGTCGCTCAGTCGTGTCTGACCCTTAGCGACCCCATGGATTGCAGCCTACCAGGCTCCTGAGTCCATGGGATTCTCCAGGCAAGAGTTCTGGAGTGGATTGAGAGTAGTTTGGGAATAAAGGTGCGTAAAGCATTCACAGGAGCTATCTATGTATGATGAGATAACAGATGCATTTAAAATTTTTAAAGAAATTTTGCTTATTTTTATTTTCTCAAACATGC
The DNA here is from genome assembly GCA_006410675.1 of Oreotragus oreotragus. Classification (NCBI taxonomy): domain Eukaryota; kingdom Metazoa; phylum Chordata; class Mammalia; order Artiodactyla; family Bovidae; genus Oreotragus; species Oreotragus oreotragus. The sequence goes on along the minus strand of SJYX01008581.1, from coordinate 460,787 downwards.
ATTGCTATAGTAATGAAAAAACAATGAATGTTATTTTTAATTAAAAATACTAAAGCAAACTCCCTTGTTATATGTTTACACAGCATGAAGCTGCAACCCATTCAGAAGGGCACTTCTTTCACCGCTCCCGTTATGGCCAAGGTATGTCAGGCATTTTGGACCTCGCCTTCCAGTGGGTCTTGTCACAGTTGCACTCCCAACCCTTGACCTAGCCCCAGACCGCTTGCAAGTGACAATTCCTCTGGCTCCATGGTGTGGGACCACTCTGATTTCTCAGAGCAAAATTTAGCCCAGTTCCTGAGAAGATAGATGCTGCACAGAACCCCGTTCTTTGAGATGCTCTCGTGATGTTCACATCCTTGGGTGTCGCTGACGTTTACACACTCGTGAGCAGGTGCCACCACCCTGCGGTGTGGGACAGAGGTGGCGGCGCGTGGGGACAGAGTGGGAGCCCAGCCTGCCCCACGGCCACCTCCCGACGCCCAGGTGTGCAGGGGGCGGCCGGGGCCCCCGGGGCATCAAGCAGGAGGGCAGGAACAGCCAGCTGTCCAGATCTCAGGTCAGCTCCCGGACGGCACACTCCAGACGCAGGTCAGACTGGTGGACATTGTATATTCCGTTCACTCTTCACCAGGGAGAGGAAAGCTGAGGGGAGAATCGAGGTCCTCCGGAGGGAGCTGGGGCACATAAGGGACGTGCTGTGGAGGAGGGCCTTTAGCTGCAGGGCTCTGGGGTCCCCGCAGCAGTGCCTGTTCCTTGCAGAGTGGCAACCTTCCCCTCCCGAGGAGTTTGATGATGTTGCAACGACCGGCCTGACAAACTGGCACTGTGAAATAGGGAGCGCTTTCCTCACTTTGGACCGACTGCCATTATATGTAGCTAAATCTTCATCGGTGACTTTCTTAGAGCTTGAAGAGAAGGAAAAGTTGTGTGTGTGTGCTCAGGCTAGCCCTCTGCCGGCCCCCTCTCACTCCCTGTGAGGGCATGGTGGCAGTGCGGTCCTCTGATGAGCTAAGAGCTTCTCCCCAGCACGGGCCTTGGCAGCGAGTTGCCATCGTTCACACATTCCAGGAATCCTCATTAGCTGGGAAAGCTGGGACTGTGTTTGTCTTCCACGTTCCAGGCTGGGGGAGACGCTCTCTTTCAGAGAGCGAGCGGGCCTGGCGTGTTAGTGTTGCGGCACCATAACCTCAGGCTGTTCAGTAAAGCAAACACGCAGCCCTGATGGGGTCAAGGGCAATGAGGGGCGACCTCGCGGGGGCAGCCGCCTCGTCTTCCAGGGCTTCCGGGCCGTCAGCATGTTCCAGGCTCCTGCGTGCGAGAGGTGTTCAGGAATTCTGCGGATTACCGAACTGCTTCTTCTAAACTGGATCTGTGAACAGGCTGAGGACGGTCCAGGGAAGAGATGAACCCACAGCCTGTGTCTGAGAGGTTTCCAGGGCACCTTCCAGGGACGATGCAATGTAGTGAGTTAGGAAACTTTAAAACAAGACCTTTCCTTCTTCCTTTAATCTACGAAATGGCAAGGTGTATGTCACAGTTTCAGCACACTCACTAATTCGCTCCTGGGGTCTCTTTGGAGACCACGTCCTGCATTACACATTGGCTGACCAACCTCTGTGCTTCTGTTCTGATCACCTTCTGTCCTGTTCTTGCTGGAGTATATCTCAGTGATGTGGTTTTGAAGCCACTTCCCATCATGTTCATAAGCACAATGTCATCTGACATAACTATTCTATGTGTTGACTCAGGGACTGTGGGTGTTTGCAGAGATTAGGGGGTACATGGGGTCATTGGCCCAAGAGGGAGTAGGGGAAAGGCCAGCGTCCCCCCAAACAGGAGCCACACGAGACTGTCAGAGGCTGTGGGCACAAACCACAAGCGGAACTGAGGGGCTCACCAACCCACTGGAGGCCTAGTCAGGAGCTAGAAGTCAGCAAGGAGCAAGGTGGAAAACCAACCTGTTGTAACAACTCTCATAACCACAGATGCAAAAATCCTGAATTAAAAATTGATGACCAAAATCCAAAAATGTGTCCCTTAGATTGCGTATATTAACTAAGCATGATTTCAGGAAGGTAGGATTGATTCTCTATCAGGAAATCTCTACACAATTCACCTCATCATCCAATTGAAGGAGAAAAAGTGTGATTGCATAGACTCGCTCCAAAGACATTTGATGGGATTTAGCAGGTATTCCCAATAAAATGTCTAAGTAAATCAGAATTAGGAGGAGACAACCTAAACTTGAAAGAAACTATTTGCAAAAAGTCAACAGCAGATAAATTTCCAAAGGATAAAATGCTAAACTAATTTCCTCAAAACTAGAACAAGATGGAGAAATTTACCATTGCTATTATTACTGATGTTTCTAAGAAACCTGAGAAGAAAACCAAATAATTTTTAGAACCTTGCAGAGATAAAGTTATTCTTCTTCTTGATGATATGAGTTCATGTCTATAATATCAAACTCCTTATATTTTATGAAGTGGAGCAATACTGAAATCCTAGAAATAGATCCCCGTAAATTATGGAAACTTGAGAAAGGAGTGAATTCTGTGAGAAAGGGGAGACTCTTTACTAACAGTGCTGGTAGAAGTGATTCTCTGTCTAAAATGAAATTAGCTTGGATTCTCTCTCTCTCTCATGATACATGAAATAGTAAGTGGGTCAAGTACTTAAAGGTGAAAATTGTAAGGCAAAAATTAGACAAGTGATATGTTAAATGTGAAAGAGATTGTGTCTTTATAATCAAGGTAGCAAATCCAAAGGCCATAACAGAAATAATAAATGTACTTAACGTATCTGACGACTTAAAAATAAAACACTTTTTGTAAAACAAAGACACCATACACTCAGCCAACTGACAAACAAAAGACAGAGGAAGGACACTGCACTTGAGGGGTGTTGAGAGATTAAGTTGGAAGGGAGACAAAGGGTTAAAACTCGCAGTTATATAAACATTTACAAATGATCATGTAGCAAATTGTGATAACATTAATGCAAATATTCCGGAAGAATTAAGCATCTGAATGCAGAGTTCCAAAGAATAGCAAGAAACTCTTCCTGGCCGCCCCTGACCTCGGACACGGGGTAGCTCCTCCCGGCCGCCACCCTGACCTCAGACGCCGGGTGTCTCCTCCTGGCCACCACTTACTAACACATATATTTGGAATTTAGAAAGACGGTAATGATGACCCTGTTTTGGAGACAACAAAAGAGACATAGATGTGTAGAGTGGACTTTTCGACTCTGAGGGAGAGGGAGATGGTGGGATGATTTGGGAGAATGGCATCAAAACATGTATACTATCTTGTAAGAAACGAATCGCCAGTCTATGTTCGATGCAGGATGCAGGATGCTTGGGGCTGGTGCACAGGGATGATCTGGAGNTTTGGAGACAACAAAAGAGACATAGATGTGTAGAGTGGACTTTTCGACTCTGAGGGAGAGGGAGATGGTGGGATGATTTGGGAGAATGGCATCAAAACATGTATACTATCTTGTAAGAAACGAATCGCCAGTCTATGTTCGATGCAGGATGCAGGATGCTTGGGGCTGGTGCACAGGGATGATCTGGAGTGATGATGTGGGGTGGGAAGTGGGAGGGGGGCTTCATGTTTGGGAGCTCATGTACACCTGTGGTGGATTCATGTCAATGTATGACAAAACCAATACAGTATTGTAAAGTAAAATAAAGTATAAATAAATAAATAAATAAAAATAAATAAATCCCTGCAATTGACTTGAGGCTCTGGACTTTGGAAGAAAATACAAATTGGAATAAGACCAGATAAGAGTCTGAGATGATAGCACAGTGCCCATAGCAGCTCTAGAAATCCTCCTAGAAATATTGGAGGTCTTCCTGAGTAAACAGATTGGATGAGGCTCAGTGTACAGGAGAAAACACAACTGAAGAAACAGGAAAATATTCTTCTTACTACCACTTTCTCTATACACTGTTTTTTGTTTTTGTTTTTTTTTTTTTGATCTGTTTTTGCTCTTTTTTTCTATTTTGCTTATTTTTTCTTTTCTTTATGTTTATATTTTTAAATAAATTTATTTTATTTTCCTTTTTTCCCTTATTTCCACAGTACTTTTTCATTATATTGCATTTNATACACTGTTTTTTGTTTTTGTTTTTTTTTTTTTGATCTGTTTTTGCTCTTTTTTTCTATTTTGCTTATTTTTTCTTTTCTTTATGTTTATATTTTTAAATAAATTTATTTTATTTTCCTTTTTTCCCTTATTTCCACAGTACTTTTTCATTATATTGCATTTTCCCTCATGTTTTTGGTTTTGTATTTTTTCCAGTTTAGCTGTCAGTGGGCTTGTTTATTGGTTTGATTGCTCTCTTTTTTATGGTTCTTCATTTATTCTTCCTTTTTAAATATTATTTTCCTTTTCTTGTTTTGTGAGTGTGAGTTTCTTAGTGTGTTTTTCCCTGTTTAGTTTAACTCTTACCATGTGTATTGGGGAGTTTTGTCTGTGTATTATTTTCTGGTTTGTGTTTTTTCTTTTTTCTGTTTATTTCTTTCTCTTTCTCCTCTGTAAAATACGGCTTTCGCAGTATTGGGGTCCACCCAAGGGATAGCCCTGAACCTCCAAGTTAGGGACCCAAGTCCAAGAGGCTGGACCATCAGAGATCTCCTGACCCCATGGATTATTAATCTGTGGAAGCATTCTGAAAGGCTTCTAACTCAGCACTATCATCTGCCCCACTCAAAGGCCAGCAAGCTCTATGGACAGATGCCTCACACCAAACAACCAGCAAAACACAAAAACAATACAACTAATTAGCAGGCAAACTGTGCAAAGTCATACCAATCTTCCAGATACTTCCAAACACATCACTATATATGGCACTGTCTCTGAGAGACAGTATCCAGCTCCAGTCACCAGAACATAGGCATCAGACCCCCAACTAAGAAGCTTTCAAAAGACACTGGTCCAACCCCACCCACTTGGGGCAGCCCCCACAAGTAAGAAAAACTGTGACCTTGCAAGCTGTGGAAAAAATACCTTAAACACAGTAAATTAAGAAAATGAAAAGACAGAGAAACATGAAGCAGTTGAAGGAGCATGGTACAAAACTACAAGACAAAATAGCTGAAGAGGAAATCAGCAGTCTACCTTAAAAAGAGTTCAGAGTGATGACAGAAAAGATGATGCAAAATCTTGAAAATAAAATGGAGACACTGATAAATAGAATGATGGCACATATCAAGAAGTACAAGAAATCTTTAACAAGATGTTTTGAAGAAAGTTTTCATTTTCCTCTCAGATTCAAAGGATTTGTTAACAAAATAAGCCACTTGTAGACAAATACATAATACCAATACTTATTGAGAGGTATCTAGCTTACTTTCAATATACTAACATTAAAAGAAAAGATAAATAGAAACAGCAGAGGATACATCACCCAATTAGGTTTTGACCAACATCCAGGCTTAAACAGCACTAGATTGAAACAGGTAAAAATTGATTGATATGTCATCAATCTGTGAGCAAATTGCAGCTCTGGCTTCATGTTCATGGTTTTTGTTTTGTCATGTAAAACTGGGAATGTTGTTAAGCCTGGGGATTGGTTGGTCAAACTCCCTTCAGGAGCTCAACAATCTCAAGACTCTTCTGGTATCCATGGTGCTTCAAGGTTTGCACTCAAAGTAGGCATTCAGGGCACTCACAGTCAGGACAGTCACTCACAGTCAGGGCAGTGTCCAGGCAGGTTAAAGGCAAGGCCAGAGGCCTGCACTGCTTTGTCTCTGAAGCTTAAGCAAGACTATTTACTTTTCCTAATAGTCAGCCCCCAGATGGTTTAGGCTGAAGAGCATAAGAATAAAGAAAATAACACAAGCAACTTTATTAATTCTGTAAATAACAGTGTAGAATATACTGTAGGTTTTAGGGAAAACAGTCTATTCACAGTTATTGATGGAGTTCTCAAACTCATAAACTTGGTCCGTATAGCAGTCCTTCAAGGCTTAAATGGACTTGCTATATGGACCAAGTTTGTGAGTTTGAGAATTCCATCAATAACTGTGAATAGACTGTTTTCCCTAAAACCTACAGTAAGTTCTACACTGTTATTTACAGAATTAATAAAGTTGCTTATGTTATTTTCCTTATTCTTATTCCATAGCCTTGATGGCTTCCCTGGTGGCTCAGAGGTTAAAGTGTCTGCCTCCAATGCGGGAGACCTGGGTTCGATCTCTGGGTCAGTCTATTCACAGTTATTGATGGAGTTCTCAAACTCATAAACTTGGTCCGTATAGCAGTCCTTCAAGGCTTAAATGGACTTGCTATATGGACCAAGTTTGTGAGTTTGAGAATTCCATCAATAACTGTGAATAGACTGTTTTCCCTAAAACCTACAGTAAGTTCTACACTGTTATTTACAGAATTAATAAAGTTGCTTATGTTATTTTCCTTATTCTTATTCCATAGCCTTGATGGCTTCCCTGGTGGCTCAGAGGTTAAAGTGTCTGCCTCCAATGCGGGAGACCTGGGTTCGATCTCTGGGTCGGGAAGATCCCCTGGAGAAGGAATTGGCAATCCACTCCAGTATTCTTGCCTGGAGAATCCCATGGACAGAGAAGCCTAGTAGGTTACAGTCCACGGGGTCGCAAAGAGTCAGACACGACTGAACGACTTCACCTTCCATAGCCTTGTCACAGTATGTCAGTAAGTGGGTACAGTTTCAATGTCTAGATACTTTGTAGTAAAAATGAGCTAATCAATATTTTTCTCTAAAAACAACAGGCAACACATTAAATTGAAACACATTGCCAATTCAACTCTACATCTGGGACAGGCAAGCAGGATAACATTAAAATCACTTCTGCAAGAGTCTATGAATTTATGCTTCTGTTGGCCAACAATAAGGCAGGTGAAGCTTGGATGTTGGTGGGTGATATTCTTTTTTTTTTTTTTTTTGTATTTATTTATTTTTTTACACGAACGGTGATATTCTTATATAAAGATTTGGAGATCCACTTACTGCATTCTCAAAGAAACAAACTTAACAAGAGGGTTAAAGATTAAAGATGCATAAAAGTAGAAAAGTTACTTTGGCCCATAATGTTAGCATTTCTTTAGTTATGAGAAGATATAAGAATTTCGGTTCATTAAAAAACAAACAAACACACCAAAACTTCATCTCTGAGAACATCTGACAATCTGAACACCTGTTTTTTGTTTGTTTGTTTGTTTGTTTTTTCTTTTTTTTGGAGAGAGTGGAGTGTCTAATCTCTGATATCCACCCTCAGTTCTTTTCAAGAGGAATTGAAGGTCAGCAACTGTAGTGGCCATCATTTAATCTTGCAGTGGCAGTCAGTTTTCAGTTAGCAGGGACCCTTCATAACCATAAATTTGACCATAGTTTGGGGGCATTTCATGGCTTTTACATCCCATGGTGCTGGGAAGGCTCATTCCCAGATCTGACAAAGATTTCATTGATAGGCGACTCAGTGTACTGTTATTGGACCAGGCCCCATCAATAGCAAAAGTCTATGTATCATACCTGTCTTAGCTTCTTGGTCTAGGAAAATATTCCCTTTTCTTGCTTCTTCTCTTATCTAGATTTATATTAATAAAATCATTGATCTCATATGGAACTATATATATCATCATTTTATCAGTGGCTCAGTCAATTTGTAAATGTAAGAGGCAACAATTTTCAGAAACAAGCAACATAGAAAACAATATGTGAAAGTGAAAGTGTTAACTGCTCGGTTATGTCTGACTCTTTGCAATCCCATAGACTATGGCCCTCCACGCTCCTATGTTGATGGAATCCTGGAGTGGGTTGCCATTCCCTTCTCCAAGGAAACTTCCCAACCCAGGGACTGAACCCAGGTCTTCTGCATTGCAGGCAGATTCTTTACCATCTGAGCCACCAGGAAGCCCATAGAAAACAATACAGCTATCAGTTATTAGTAGTCAGAAGTAAAAATTTAAGTTAAGAACGTCCATTAGGTATAGCCTAGTATATCCTCAGGTCATCTGACTTAGTTAAATTATTATACTCAAGTTTTAATCTTCTGGTTATAGATCATGGAGTATCAGATTTTTATTCAAAGACTTTCTACTGATATAAGATTTAGAAGGAAACTTAGAGGTCCTTTTAATGGCTTAATTAAAATTTTAACAATATAACATAACAACAAGGGATTATCTTAGAAATGAGTAATAAAACTAGAAACTGATGTCCAGTGAAACAAACATTTTTCATTATGAGGGCGTTAATCCTGCAGCCAAGGAAGGCTTTATCCCATTAAATAAAAATGGGGTTTGCCAGGGAGCTGGGAAAAACCAAGTGGCCATCTTGAATTTCCTGTAGCAATGACTCTTTGATTTATAGTTATTACTTACCCATTTTAATTTCCAAATTTAGGATTCGATTATTGTCATGTTTTAAGGAAATCAGAATCAGAACAGTCTGACAGTGAGGGGTTAATTTTGTAGAAGCAGAATCAGCTTTATCTACATGTACCATAATCTTCATAGATCATTGTGAAATAATACTTATTTACTTTACCAAAGTAACAAAAGATTTTAAAAACAAATATAAACCACTTAAAAGCAGAGAAATTCACAATCTGTTATCAAAAGCCACATACTAAGGAAGCAGTATTCTCTTAACAGAGTGAGAGAAAATAAAATTCCAGTATGGCACTTTTGTTTTTGCTCAGTTGCTCAGTCATATCTGACTCTTTGTGACCCCTTGGACTGCAGCACACCAGATTTCGCTGTCCATTATCTCCCTAAGTTTGCTTAAACTCATGTCCATCGAGTCTATGATGCCATCTTGCCATCTCATCTTCTGTCATCCCCTTCTTCTCATGCCTTCAAATTTTTTTTTGTAATGAGTCACCTTTTTGCAACAGATGGCCAAAGTATTGGAGCTTCAGTTTCAGCATCAGTTCCTCTGATGAATATTCAGGGTTGATTTTCCTTAGAATTGACTGAAGACAAGAAACTTCTTGTCCAAGGGACTCTTGAGAGTCTTCTCCAGCACCACAATTTGAAAACATCAATTCTTCAGCCTTGTTTATAGTCTAACTCCCACATCTCCACAAGACTACTGGGAAAACCATAGCTTTGACTATATGGGCAGTTAATAAAATTTGTTTATCTGGTTAATCTTAGAAAGTCTTTTTCATAAATCTTGAAGAAGTAGCAGTATTCTTAAAAAGTCATCAGAGTGAAACCATAGAAAGTGAAGTCGCTCAGTTGTGTCCCACACTTTGTGACCCCATGGACTGTAGCCCGCCAGGCTTCTCTGTCCATGGGATTCTCCAGGCAAGAATACTGGAGTGGGTTGCCATTTCCTTCTGCAGGGGATCTTCTCAACCCAGGGATCAAACCTGGGTCTTCCCCATTGCAGGCAGACGCTTAGAAGACATGTTTAAAATCTGATTACATTGCAATTGAGAATGGATAAGAAAGNAGAATACTGGAGTGGGTTGCCATTTCCTTCTCCAGGGGATCTTCCCGACCTAGGGATCGAACCCGGGTCTTCCATACTTCAGGCAGACTGTTTACTGTCTGAGCCACCAGTGTGTCCAATTCCCAACTCCCCTACCTGTGAGCATGACCTTATTTAGAAATACAGTCTCTGCAGGTACAGTTGTGGTAAGAATCTGGGGATGAGATTATTTTAGATTCGAGATGAGCCCCAGATTCATTGACTGTGTGGATCACAACAAACTGTGGAAGATTCTTAAAGAGAAGGGAACACCAGACCACCTAATCTGTTTCCTGAAAAACCTGTATGTAGGTCAAGAAGCAGCAGTTAGAAATGGACATGCAACAATGGACTGGTTCAAAACTGGGAAAGGACTATGTCAAGGCTGTGTATTGTCAGCCTGCTTATTTAACTTACATGTAGAGTACATCTTGGGAAATGTCGGTCTGGATGAATCACACACTGGAGTCAAGATTGCTGGGAGAAATCTCAACAATCTCAAATACGCAGATGATAGCACTCTGATGGCAGAAAGTGAAGAGGAACTAAAGAGCCTCTTGATGAAGGTCAAAGAGGAGAGTGACAAAGCTGGCTTAAACCTCAACATTCAAAAAGCGAAAACCATGGCATCCAGTTTAATCACTTCATGGCAAATAGAAGAGGAAAAAGTGGAAACAGTGACAGATTTCACTTTCTTGGGCTCCAAAATCACTGTGGCTGGTGTCTGAAGCCATGAAATTAAAAGACACTTGCTTCTTGGAAAGAAAGCTTTGACAAACCTAAATTGAAAGTGAAGTCGCTCAGTCGTGTCTATCATGGCAAATAGAAGAGGAAAAAGTGGAAACAGTGACAGATTTCACTTTCTTGGGCTCCAAAATCACTGTGGCTGGTGTCTGAAGCCATGAAATTAAAAGACACTTGCTTCTTGGAAAGAAAGCTTTGACAAACCTAAATTGAAAGTGAAGTCGCTCAGTCGTGTCTGACTCTTCGTGATCCCATGGAGTGTAGCCTGCCAGGCTTCTCCATGCATGGGATTTTCCAGGCAAGAATGCTGGAGTGGTTTGCCATTCCTTCTCCAGGGGATCTTCCTGACCCAGGGATCAAACCCAGGCTTCCTGCACTGCAGGCAGACTCTTTACCATCTGAACCACCAGGGAATCCCATATGACTAGGTGACAAGCCTAGAAAGTATAAGCATAATACAAAGTATAATCAAAGCTATGGTTTTCCCAGTAATCGTGTATGGATGAGAGAGCTGGATCATAGAGAAGGCTGGGCGCCTAACTACTAGTGTTTTTGAACTGTGGTGCTGGAGAAGATTCTTGAGAGTTGCTTGGACAGCAAGAGCAAACTTGTCAATACGAAAGCAAATCAACCCTGAGTGTTCATTGGATGGGCTGATGCTGACGCTAAAGCCCCAATACTTTGTCCACGTGATGCAAAGAGCTGACCCATTAGGAAAGACCCTGATGCTGGGAAAGATTGAAGGCAAAAGGAGAAGGGGGCAGCAGAGGATGAGATGGTTAGATGGCATCCCCGACTCAATGGACGGGAACTTGAGCAAACTCTGAGAGATAGTGGCAGACAGAGGAGACAGGCGTGCTGCAGAGTCCGTGGGAATCACAGAGTTGGACAAGACTTAATGACTGAACAAATGTGTGTGTATATATATAATGTGTGTGAATGTGTATATATATGCATTTGCATGCATGTTTGTTTGTGTGGATATGTATATATTTTATGTCTGCCTGTGTGTATATTACATATATTTATGTAATGTTCACTTTCAATTTTCACTTTCATGCATTGGAGAAGGAAATGGCAACCCACTCCAGTATTCTTGTCTGGAATTTTATCAAGATGTATCAGATCTTTATGAATTCCACATAAATTTTAGGATATCTATATTAGTAACAACAACCATATAACCTGGCAAGATTGATCACTCTTCCAAAATCACTTCCCATGTAGCTTGACTTCCCATGTCAAATGAACCCAGGAAACTTATTCTCTCTCTTTGGGATGTCTCAGGTGCCCTCTGAAGCATCCCAAAGTCAGCTAGAGGTCAAAAGAAAAAAAAGATTCTATTTTTTTTTCAAAGTCGCTCATTCATGTCTGACTCTGCAATCCCATGAACTATACAGTCCATGGAATTCTCCAAGCCAGAATACTGAAGTGGGTAGACTTTCCCTTCTTCAGGGGATCTTCCCAACCCAGAGATTGAACCCAGGTCTCCTGCCTTGCAGGCGGATTCTTTACCAGATGAACCACAAGGGAAGCCACAGAGGAAGAGGTCAAAAGAAATTTATTAGTTTAATTTAGGAAGTTTTTCCAAAAATAGCAAAAGGGTTTAAAACCCTTTTGGATAGGATCATATAGGCCAATGTGTAAAAACAGGTTTTCATTTAGCCAAAGTAAGAAAATATTTCAAAGGTAAACATAGAACAGATCACTTTAAAAGCAAAGAAACTTAAAATCCATTATCAAAGGCAGTTCAACATCTCAAGAAAAATTATATGATGCAGAATACCTTTTTCTTTGTAACCACTTTCCATAAACTTCTTTTTAAAAAGCATTTTGTTCATTTAGACACAGCCACCTGTAAGTCAGACCTACTTTCTTTTCTTTCAATAAAATGTAATTTTATTTCTCATAATATTGTACTAAAAACACACGTCCTGATTTCTTTAAACAGCCATGAATTGTCCTTTATATTATCATTCTGTAGATTGGTGAGCATAAATACCAGTGATAAGTTCTAAAAACATTTACTTTCTTATGGAGAACATCTCATAGTGGCATCAAACATAGGCATTAATAGTCTGAAATTTCTTTAGTTTCTTTGTAAGAGGAAGCTGGTGTTCAAAATTAATGTTTCAAAATCTTATTTTATTTGGAAATGACCTAGCTATTCAATAAACTTTCATCCATTTAGCACAATCCTAGAAATTCAAGTTACCCCAATCTGGAGAGACTATTTTAGACAGACATCCTAAAAGCATAATTATTTTTAATAGAGTTTATCTTAAAATTCCTATCTCATTCACATTTTCTTTCTTTAAAATTTTCCTCACTCAAATTACTTTTCTTGTTGACAAATGTAGCTTACATTAAACCTAGGCACAATAAAGTATTCCACAATGCTGATGACTCAAAACATGTCTTAAGTAGATTCGAAAATAAACATTCAGTTCCGTTCAGTTCAGTTCAGTTGCTCATTCGCATCTGACTCTTTGCGACCCCATGTATCGCAGCACGCCAGGCCTCCCTGTTCATCACCATCACCTGGAGTTCACTCAGACTCACGTCCATCGAGTCTGTGATGCCATCCAGCCATCTCATCCTAAGTCGTCCCCTTCTCCCCCTGCCCCCAGTCCTTCCTACCATCAAAGTCTTCTCCAATGAGTCAACTCTTCTCATAAGGTGGCCAAAGTACTGGAGTTTCAGCTTCAGCATCATCCCTTCCAAACAAATCCCAGGGTTGATCTCCTCCAGAATGGACTGGTTGGATCTCCTAGCAGTCCAAGGGACTCTCAAGAGTCTTCTCCAACACCACAGTTTAAAAGCATCAATTCTTCGGCACTCAGCTTTCTTCACAGTCCAACTCTCACATCCATACATGACCACAGGAAAAACCATAGCCTTGATTAGATGGACCTTATTCGGCAAAGTCTCTGCTTTTGAATATACTATCCAGGTTGGTCATAACTTTTCTTCCAAGGAGTAAGAGTCTTCCAATTTCATGCAGTTACCATCTGCAGTGATTTTGGAGCCCCCCAAAAAAGTCTGACACTGTTTCCACTGTCTCTCCATCTATTTCCCTTGAAGTGATGGGACCAGATGTCACGATCTTCGTTTTCTGAATGTTGAGATTTAAGACAACTTTTTCACTCTCCTCTTTCACTTTCATCAAGAGGCTTTTTAGCTCCTCTTCACGTTCTGCCATAGGGTGGTGTCATCTGCATATCTGAGATTATTGATATTTCTCCTGGTAATCTTGATTCCAGCTTGTGTTTCTTCCAGTACAGCATGTCTCATGATGTACTCTGCATATAAGTTAAATAAGCAGTGTGACAATATACAGCCTTGACGTACTCCTTTTCCTATTTGGAACCAGTCTGTTGTTCCATGTCCAGTTCTAACTGTTGCTTCCTGACCTGCATACAGCTTTCTCAAGAGGCAGGTCAGGTGGTTTGGTATTCCCATCTCTCTCAGAATTTTTCACAGTTTATTGTGATCCACACAGCCAAAGGTTTTGGCATAGTCAATAAAGCAGAAATAGATGTTTTTCTGGAACTCTCTTGGTTTTTCCATGATCCAGTGGATGTTGGCAATTTGATCTCTGGTTCCTCTGCCTTTTCTAAAACCAGCCTGAATATCAGGGAGTTCACAGTTCACGTATTGCTGAAGCTTGGCTTGGAGAATTTTGAGCATTACTTTACTAGCATGTGAGATGAGTGCAATTGTGTGGTAGTTTGAGCATTCTTTTGCATTGCCATTCTTTGGAATTGGAATGAAAACTGACCTTTTCCAGTCCTGTG
>SJYX01008581.1:399911-435737 GCA_006410675.1 Oreotragus oreotragus | reverse complement strand
TCTTTGCGACCCCATGAACTGCAGGCCTCCCTGTCCATCACCAACGCCCGGACTTTTACCCAAACCCATGTTCATCGAGTTGATGATGCCATCCAACCATCTCATCCTCTGTCATCCCCTTCTGCTCCTGCCCTCAATCTTTCCCAGCATCAGGGTCTTTTCCAATGAGACAACTCTTCTCATCAGGTGGCCAAAGTATTGGAGTTTCAGCTTTAACTCAAGTCCTTCCAATTAACACGCAGGACTGATCTCCTTTAGGATGGATTGGTTGGATCACGTTGCCGTCCAAGGGACTATCAAGAGTTTTCTCAAACACCACAGTTCAAAAGCATCAATTCTTTGGTGCTCAGCTTTCTTTATATTCCAATTCTCACATCCATACATGACTACTGGAAAAACCATAGCCTTGACTAGACTGATCTTTGTTGACAAAGAATGTCTCTGCTTTTTAATATGCTATCTAGGTTGGTCATAACTTTCCTTCCAAGGAGTAAGTGCCTTTTAATTTCATGGCTGCAATCACCATCGGCAGTAATTTTGGAGCCCCAGAAATAAAGTCAGCCACTGTTTGCACTGTTTCTCCATCTATTTGCCATGAAGTGATGGGACTGGATGCCATGATCTTAGTTTTCTGAATGTTGAGCTTTAAGCCAACTTTTTCACTCTCCTCTTTCACTTTCATCAAGAGGCTCTTTAGTTCTTCTTCACTTTCTGCCATAAGGGTGGTATCCTCTGCATCTCTGAGGTAATTGATATTTCTCCCAGCAGTCTTGATTTCAGCTTGAGCTTCATCCAGCCCAGTGTTTCTCATGATGTACTTGAATATAAGTTAATGTTAATGAGTGTAGGTTAGATTGAATTGTAATAACCTTAGTCTTGTAATCTCTCTTCCTTAACACAATAAAATTTTATTGCTTACTTGTACAAATTCTGATATAAGTTAGACGATTGGGTCTCTAGTGATGTTATCCTACTTGAAGTTTTTTTTTTTTTTTTTTAATTCAGGCTGTGTATATTTCATTCATATTAGCCAAAGAAGTCCTATAGCCAAAACTAACTACAAGGGGGCTGAAGAATATAGTGAAATTGAGTGAAGTTGCTCAGTCATGTACGATTCTTTGCGACCCCGTGGACTGTAGCCCACCAGGCTCCTCTGTCCATGGTATTCTCCAGGCAAGAATACTGGAGTGGGTTGCCATAGCTATTCAATAATCAGCAAATTACTGTGCCACACTGACAACTAATGCCATCTCCACTAAAGAGATGGCAATGTCATCAATAGTTACTAAGATGAAATGGCAGAGACCCATTAAAGAAGAGCATATATTGTGTGAGACAAATTGTAACCATGGAGGACCATGAGGGGCCTTCTTGGGACAAATCTTTCTCCTATATCCTCTGCTTTAGCTCCTCTTTGAAAGGTAATAATTTTTGATGAACATTTCCTGAATTGTTTTGCAGGTGTCAAAACTGCTGAAAAATGGAAGAAATTAGCTACCTGATGACCATGAGTGCATAGTCCCCAGACCTGCTGGTTCCTAAGAATTGAAAATGTTAATCCTTTTGACATCACCCTGTTACCTCACCATCAACCAATCAAAGAACTGTGCATAAGCTGATCACATACTATGGGACACTTCCTCCCTCACCTTACTTTTTGCTGAAACTCATTGGGGAGTTCAGGCTGTTAATCATTAATTGTCCTGGACACCTTTTATGGTGTCTTACAATAGATGCTGCACTTTTCATCATCAGAACTCAAGGTCATTGGATTGGCTTTACTATGCATGGGTGAGCAGATCCAAGTTTTCCTTCAATAACAATTTTGGTGGCCATTGTAGAGTCCAGTCCCAAATGGGCATCATTCCCATAGCATATTGGCCCCTCTCAAGGAGCTCCATGAGCACATTTGTTTCAAGAGCAGCTGTAGATGCTTGCTGCTGATGAAGCATTTTTGGCCCATAATGATTTTGATTTTATTGGTAAAGGGAATGAAAGGGTAACAGGCAGGAAGACCAGAGGTCCCCAAGTGGCAGGAAGAAGTAAACTGAAAGCGGCAGATGTATTTTTTTCCTTTTCTACACAAAATTAGAAAAGGTTTCCTTTAATTCTGTGTTGAGGACACCTTGTTTTGCCTTAAGCTAACCAATGCATCTTTCTTATGTTAATGAAACTATGTATTTGCTTTGAAATTTGCCTTTCTTCAAAATGGTTCCACCTAAGGCTAACTTTTTTCTTTTCTCAGACCTTGGGAGGATAATTGTTCAACAAACCAGTATTCCCATCAGTTGTTTTATGACCAGGGGATGACACGCCTCATGCCATCCTATCTCAAAAGTGTGTATTGAGGGAGAGGGGCCTGGTGAAACTCCCTCAGCCTTGAGGTGTCTCTTTTATCTGATTAATAGCTTTAGAACAGACATAAAACATCTGCTATAAACTAGCAATGGGGCACTCTTTCTGTTTTTCCCTATCTCTATTATATTTTGATAAAACTTTGCTACACAAAAAGTTCTAATTAGTCAAGCTTTGTCTCTGATCCCGGATTGAAATCCTCTCCTCTGGAGGTCACGAATCATAGTGTAACACACAGCTCATAGCAACAAACTTCCAGGAACAAGGCACTAGAATTGGATGGTTAAGACTTCTTTGGTAAATAACACAATTCACATGTGACAACACAAAGGTATCCTTCCCTATTGCATTGGCTTTGGCTATAAGGGAATATTGGTTAGGATTTCCCTTTTTGAACAGAAGCTTAGTCATCAGCCTCAGCTCTCATGGGGCACTGACTGAAGTCTCCACTTTGGATTCAAGCTTGATTTTTGGCTTTGTCCCTGACTTATGGAGCACTAGTTGGGAATCTCCCTTTCTGGGGATAATAAACTGTGATCCTGAGAGGCAACTTTGCATTGCATTGGTTTGTTTGCTTGCTTAATATTTAACAATACCAAACCTGAATGCTAGGTTATCAGAGCTTTGTTCCATCTTCTAATCTTCACAGGGTATAATTGTAAAACTGGGAGATCTTCAACTCCCATAAATGAAAAAAAAAAAAAATTTACTTTTGTTGCAATACTGTTTGACCTCTTGACTCTCTGAGATCAATAGCTCTGCTATTATATCAAAATGAGTATTTTGGTGTGTGGGTGTGTGAATGTCTTGGTACCTGAGTCCAAATCCTGTTTTATCTTCCTAGCTATGACATTCATTAATGGGCTTTCCAGGTGGTGCTAGTGGTAAGAAACCCATCTGCCAGTGCAGGAAACATAAGAGATGCAGATTCAATCCCTGGACCAGGAAGATCCCCAGAGGAGGGCATGGAAACACATGCCCTCTAGTGTTCTTGTCTGGAGAATCCCATGGTCAAAAGAGCCTGGCAGGCTAAAGTCCTTGAGATAAAAAAGAGGCGGATTGATGACTATCACACATATACAAATGCTCTTAGTAACTTGAATGCTGATTCATGTTTCTCTGGAAGTGAGGCACGTGAATGTGAGTGAATAATGAATATAAGTGTTTATTACTGTTCTTTGCTATTGTTTTTTTAAATCACTGACAATGGCTATATTGTTTGTTTTAACATATGCAATTAGAGGAAGCATGTTTTCTATGAAGAACTTGCATTTCCCTACACATGCTTTTAAAATTTCAATGTTCTATGTGGACGTTCAGGAACTTGTCTGATCTTGTAAAGCCCATGAGACTGAGAAAAACGGAGGAGGTTTAAACTTACAAATACAAACATATATATGCATATGAATATATATACATATATAGATATACTAGCCAGAAGAAATTTCATGTTCCTGTGACCTAGGATATCTTATCATTAAGTAACTATCTGATATTAAGCATAGCTTAAACTTTATGGATAATTTAACAAAGACATATATTTTATTGTACCAGGTTTTTTGTTGTTTATTTGCTAAGTCGTGTCTGACACTTTGTGACCCATGGACTGCAGTATGTCAGGCTTCCCTGCCTTTCACTAGGTTTACTGAAGGCCAATGTGTGTGAGCAAGTCACTCAGTCATTTTGGACTCTTCAGTTAGTTCAGTTCAGTTCAGTAACAGTTGTGTCTGACTCTTTGCGGCCTCATGGACTGCAGCACATCAGGCCTCCCTGTCCATCACCAACTCCCAGAGTTTACTGAAAATCATGTCCGTTGAGTCAGTGATGCCTTCCAACCATCTCATTCTCTGCCATCCCCTTCTCCTTCTGCCTTAAATCTTTCCCAGCATCAGGGCCTTTTTAAAAGAGTCAGTTCTTCACATCAGGTGGCCAAAGTATTGGAGTTTCAGCTTTAGCATCAGTCCTTCCAATGAATATTCAGGACTGATTTCCTTTAGGATGAACTGATTGGATCTCCTTGCAGTCCAAGAGACTCTCAAGAGTCTTCCCCAACAGCACAGTTCTAAAGTATCAATTTTTTGGTGCTGAACTTTCTTTATAGTCCAATTCTAACATCCATATATGACTACTGGAGAAACTAGCCTTGACCAGATGGACATTTGTTGGCTAAGTAATGTCTCCGCTTTTTAAAATGCTGTCTAGGTTGTTCATAGATTTTGTTGCAAGGAGCAACTGTCTTTTAATTTCGGCTGCAGGCACCATCTGCAGTGATTTTGAAGCCCCCCAAAATAAATCCTGTCACTGTTTCCCCATCTACTTGCCATGAAGTTATGGAATCTGATGCCATGACCTTAGTTTTCTGAACGTTGGGTTTTAAGAAAACTTTTTCACTTTCCTCTTTCACTTTCATCAACAGGTTCTTTAGTTCTTCACTTTCTGCCATAAGGGTGGTGTCATCTGCATATCTGAGGTTATTGATATTTCTCCCAGCAATCTTGATTCCAGCTTGTACTTCATCCAGCACAGCATTTCTCATGATGTACTCTGCATATAAGTTAAAGAAGCAGGGTGATAATATACAGCCTTAATGTAATCCTGTCCTTATTTTGGAACCAGTCTGTTGTTCCATGTCTAGTTCTAACTGTTGCTTCCTCACCTGCATACAGATTTATCAAGAGGCAGGTCAGGTGGTCTGGTATCCCCAACTCTTGAAGAATTTTCCATAGTTTGTTGTGATCCACACAGTCAAAGGCTTTTGTGTAGTCAATAAAGCAGAAGTAGGTCTTTTTTTTTTTTTTTTTTCCTGGAACTTGCTTGCTTTTTTGATAATGCAGTGGGTGTTGGCAATTTGATCTTTGGTTCCTCTGCCTTTTCTAAATCCAGCTTGAACATGTGGAAGTTTGTGGTTCATGTACTGCTGAAGCCTGGCTTGGAGAATTTTGAGCATTACTTTACTAGTGTGTGAGATGACTGCAATTGTGTGGTAGTTTGAGCATTCTTTGACATTGTCTTTCTTTGGGATTGGAATAAAAACTGACCTTTTCCAGTCCTGTGGCCATTGCTGAGTTTTCCAAATTTGCTGGCATTTGAACAAATAACAAAACAAACTAAACCACACAAAAGTTAACATGGTCTGATTTTCAAAAGCTATAAAATAAAGGTAAATGACATATGAGTTTTCAAGTGAACTCTTTTAAGAATAACTGTGTTTTTGATATGTCTATTTAAAACACTTTCTGGGATTTTTGATAATAAATTTTGCTATGTTAATCTAAATGATGAGAATTCATTGAACATCTGTGTGTGCTAAGTCATGTCTGACTCTTTGCAACCCTATAGACTGTATGTAACCATTTAGGCTTCTCTGTCCATGGGATTCTCCAGGAGAGATTGCTGGAGAGGATTGCCAGACCCTCCTCCAGGGGATCATCCCATTCCAGGGATTGAACTTGAGTCCATTACATCTAACTTCATTGGCAGGCAGGTTCTTTGCCACCAGCATCTGAACACCTAGGTTATTTCAAATCGAAGTTATAGAATATGTTTATAAGTCCAATCAGACGTAGTGGCATAACAGAGTTTACAATTGCTTGCTTCATGGTGTTTTCTAGAAATTACGATTTTTAGGGGTTAAAATTATAATACATGTAATTAAAGCTACTAAAACAATAACAGAAGTGTTTTGATATAATGAAGGCACGAGGAATGAACGTGCATTTTTGACAAAGAAAAAGAGTAGTAGATTTATCCTAAAGTTGGTTGATTTAGGGTGGAAGAATAGGAGCAAAGTAATATGGATATAGAAATTTGTGGAAGTTTGTGGAATTTGAGCCCTGAAAAAGGAGTTTCATGTATGGTTGGGCTAGAGTTAGATTGAATTTAATTAATGAAATGGATTTTTTTATTGAATGTAGGCTGATGCGGGACTAGATTTTTTTGTTGTTTTTGTTAAGCCTACTGAATTTTTATTTTCCTTCATTCTATATATGATTCTAAATGTTTGATTTTTCTGAATTTTCAGCCATGCTCACTTCAAGCACATCAAGTGGCGGTTAAAAACACAGGAAGAATGGAATTAAATGCTGAGACAGAAAACCATAAAAAAAATCACAGATGCTTAAATATGAGTCTGAAACCAGTTGACAAAGGTGTAAATCACCTTCTCTATTTTTCTTAATGTATTAGATATCAGTTCAGTTCAGTTCAGTCACTCAGTCGTGTGCAACTCTTTGCGACCCCATGAATCGCAGCACGCCAGGCCTCCCTGTTCATCACCATCTCTTGGAGTTCACTCAGACTCACGTCCATCAAGTCCGTGATGCCATCCAGCCATCTCATTGTCGGTCGTCCCCTTCTCATGCCCCCAATCCCTCCCAGCATCAGAGTCTTTTCCAACGAGTCAACTCTTTGCATGAGGTGGGCCAAGTACTGGAGAAATCCCAGGGTTGATCTCCTTCAGAATGGACTGGTTGGATCTCCTGGCAGTCCAAGGGACTCTTAAGAGTCTTCTCCAACACCACAGTTCAAAAGCATCAATTCTTTGGCACTCAGCTTTCTTCACAGTCCAACTTTCACATCCATACATGACCACAGGAAAAACCATAGCCTTGACTAGGTGGACCTTAGTCAGCAAAGTAATGTCTCTGCTTTTGAATATACTATCTAGGTTGGTCACAATTTTTCTTCCAAGGAGTAAGTGTCTTCTAATTTCATGGCTGCAGTCACCATCTGCAGTGATTTTATATTGGTCCTTTATGTCATGATTTATAACCAACATATTACATATGTTATATCCAATCATTGTATTTGTAGTGTTACTCATTTAACAACTCTAAACACAAGATATAGAATTTCAACAGAGAAACTTAATCTGCTTTAAAATATATCTCGATTTTTATTTCAGATTGGAAGCTCAAGTGGTATTGAAAATATATGTCTAGGCAGAATTATCTTACAGTATTCAGTGAGCAATGTGCAAGGGAGGACACATTTGAGTAAATACTTTGAGATTAGGGCCCAATTTGATTCCCAGCTACAGTACATTTTCTTTCTTTCTTTTTTAATTAATTAATTTATTTTAATTGAAAACAAACTACTTTACAATATTGTGGTGGTTTTGCCATTCATTGACATGAATCAGTCATGGGTGTACATGTGTCTCTCCTTCCTGTAAACCCCTGCCACCTACCTCCCCATCCCACCTCTCTGGGTTGTCCCAGTGCACCAGCTTTGAGTGCCCTATTTCATGCACTGAACTTGGACTGTTCATCTATTTTAAATATGGTAATATACAGGTTTCAATGCCATTTTCTCAAATCATCCAACCCTTGCCTTTTCCCACAGAGTCCCAAACTCTGATTTTACATGTGTCTCTTCTGTCATCTTGCATATAGGGTCATTATTGCCATCTTTCTAAATTCCATACATACATGTTAATGTACTGTACTGATGTATTTCTTTCTGACTTATTTCACTCTGTATAACAGGTTCCAGTTTTACCCACCTCATTACAACTAATTTAAATGCATTCTTTTTAATAGCAGAGTAACATTCCATTGTGTATATGTACCACAACTTTCTTAACCATTCATCTGCTGATGGACATCTAGGTTTCTTTCATGTCCTACCGATTGTAAACAGTTCTACAATGAACATTGGGGTACACGTGTCTCTTTCAGTTCTGGTTTCCTCAGTGTGTATGCCCAGCAGTGAGATTGCTGGGTCATATGGCAGTTCTGTTTCCAGTTTTTTAAGGAATCTCCACACTGTTCTCCATAGTGTCTGTTTGCACTACTACCAACAATGTAAGAGGTTTACCTTTTCTCAGGGCTTCCCTGGTGGCTCAGAGGTTAAAGCATCTCCCTGGAATGCAGGAGACACCAGGTTCGATCCCTGGGTTGGGAAGATCCACTGGAGAAGTAAATGGCAACCCACTCCAATACTCTTGCCTGGAGAATCCCATGGAGGGAGGAGCCTGGCAGGCTACAGTCCATGGGGTCACAAAGAGTCGGACACGACTGAGTGACTTCACTTTCACTTTGACTTCACCTTCCCTTTTCTCCACACTCTCTTCAGGATTTATTGTTTGTAGACTTTTGAATAGCAGCCATTCTGACTGGTGTGAAATGGTACCTCCCTGTGGTTTTGATTTGCATTTCTCTGGTAATGAGTGATGTTGAGCATCTTTTCATGTGTTTGTTAGCCATCTGTATGTCTTCTTTGGAGAAATGTCTATTTAGTTCTTTGGCCCATTTTTTGATTGGGTCGTTTATTTTTCTGGAATTGAGCTGTATAAGTTGCTTGTATATTTTTGAGATTAGTTGTTTGTCAGTTGCTTCATTTGCTATTATTTTCTCCCATTCAGAGGGCTGTCTTTTCACCTTGCTTATAGTTTCCTTTGTTGTGCAGAAGCTTTTAATTTTAATTAGATCCCATTTGTTTATATTTGCTTTTATTTCCAGTATTCTGGGAGGCGGATCATTGAGGATCCTGCTGTGATTTATGTCGGAGAGTGTTTTGCCTATGTTCTCCTCTAGGAGTTTTATAGTTTCTGGTCTTACATTTAGATCTTTAATCCATTTTGAGTTTATTTTTGTGTGTGGTGTTAGAAAGTGATCTAGTTTCATTCTTTTACAAGTGGTTGACCAGTTTTCCCAGCACCACTTGTTAAAGAGATTGTCTTTACTCCATTGTATATTCTTGCCTCCTTTGTCAAAGATAAGGTGTCCATATGTGTGTGGATTTATCTCTGGGCTTTCTATTTTGTTCCATTGATCTATATTTCTGTCTTTGTGCCAGTACCACACTGTCTTGATGACTGTGGCTTTGTAGTAGAGCCTGAAGTCAGGTAAGTTGATTCCTCCAGTTCCATTCTTCTTTCTCAAAATTGCTTTGGCTATTCGAGGTTTTTTGTATTTCCATACAAATCTTGAAATTATTTGTTCTAGTTCTGTGAAAAATACCGCTGGTAGCTTGATAGGGATTGCATTGAATCTGTAGATTGCTTTGGGTAATATATTCATTTTCACTATATTGATTCTTCCAATCCATGAACATGGTATATTTCTCCATCTATTAGTGTCCTCTTTGATTTCTTTCATCAGTGTTTTATAGTTTTCTATATATAAGTCTTTAGTTTCTTTAGGTAGATATATTCCTAAGTATTTTATTCTTTTCGTTGCAATGGTGAATGGAATTGTTTCCTTAATTTCGTTTTCTACTTTCTCATTATTAGTGTATAGGAATGCAAGGGATTTCTGTGTGTTGATTTTATATCCTGCAACTTTACTATATTCATTGATTAGCTCTAGTAATTTTCTGGTGGAGTCTTTAGGGTTTTCTATGTAGAGGATCATGTCATCTGCAAACAGTGAGAGTTTTACTTCTTCTTTTCCAATTTGGATTCCTTTTATTTCTTTTTCTGCTCTGATTGCTGTGGCCAAAACTTCCAGAACTATGTTGAATAGTAGCGGTGAAAGTGGACATCCTTGTCTTGTTCCTGACTTTAGGGGAAATGCTTTCGATTTTTCACCATTGAGGATAATGTTTGCTGTGGGTTTGTCGTATATGGCTTTTATTATGTTGAAGTATGTTCCTTCTATTCCTGCTTTCTGGAGGGTTTTATCATAAATAGATGTTGAATTTTGTTAAAGGCTTTCTCTGCATGTATTGAGATAATCATATGGGTTTTATTTTTCAATTTGTTAATGTGGTGTATTACATTGATTGATTTGTGGATATTGAAGAATCTTTGTATCTCTGGGATAAAGCCCACTTAGTCATGATGTATGATTTTTTAAAATGTTGTTAGATTCTGATCACTATATTTTTGTTGAGGATTTTTGTGCCCATGTTCATCAGTGATATTGGCCTGTAATTTTATCTTTCTTCTTCTTCTTCTTCTTCTACTTCTTCTTCTTCTTCTTCTTCTTTTTTTTTTGGTGGCATCTTTGTCTGATTTGATATCAGGGTGATGGTGGCCTCATAGAATGAGTTTGGGTGTTTATCTTCCTGTGCAATTTTCTGGAAGAATATCATTAAAATAGTTGTTAGTTCTTCTCTAAATTTTTCATACAGTTCAACTGTGAAGCTATCTGGTCCTGGACTTTTGTTTGTTGGATGATTTTTGATTAAAACTCTGATTTCCATGCTTTTGATGGGTCTGTTAAGACTTTCTACTTCTTCCTGGTTCAATTTTGGATGGTTATACTTTTCTAAGACTTTGTCCATTTCTCCCAAGTTGTCCATTTTATTGGCATATTATTGCTGAGATAGTAGTCTCTTATGATCCTTTGTATTTCTGCATTGTCTGTTATGATTTCTCCACTTTCACTTTATTTTTTAAAATTTATTTCTTCTCCTGTTATTTCTTGCTGAATGTGGCTAATGGTATGTCTATTTTATTTATCTTATCCAAGAACCAACTTTTGTTTTTGTTGATTTTTGGTATAGTCTCCCTTGTTTCTTTTTCATTTATTTCTGCACTGATTTTTATGATTTATTTCCTTCTACTAACTTTGGGGTTCTTCATTTCTTCTTTTTCTAGTTGCTTTAGGTGTAAATTTCAGTTATTTATTTGATGTTTCTCTTGTTTTTTGAGGTATGCATGTATTGCTGTGAACCTTCCTCTTAGTACTGCTTTTACTGAATCCCACAGGTTTGGGGTTGTCATGTTTGCATTTTCATTTGTTTCTATGCATATTTTTTTTTCCTTTTTTATTTCTTCCATGATCTGTTGGTTATTCAGAAGCATGTTGTTTAACCTCTGTATGTTTCTATTTCTATTTTTTTCTTTCTGTAATCAACATCTAATTTTATTGCATTGTGATCAGAAAAGATGCTTGAAATGTTTATTTTCTTTTCTTTTTTTTTTTTTTTTTTACCAAGGCTAGATTGATGGGCCAGTTTGTGATCTATCCTGGAGTATATTTTGTGTGCACTTGAGAAAAACGTGAAATTCATTGTTTTGGCATGAAATGCCTTATATATATCTGTTAGGTCTAAATGGTCCATCGTATCACTTAAAACTTGTGTTTCCTTGCTACTTTTCTGTTTTATTGGTCTATCCATAAGTGTGAGTGTAGCATTAAAGTATCCCACTATTACTGTGTTACTGTTGATTTCTGCTTTCAAACTTCTTGGTATTTACCTGAAGTATCAAGGTGCTCCTATGTTGGTTGCATATATATTTATAATTGTTACATTTTCTTGGATTGATCTTTTGATCATCAAGTTGTGTCCTTCTTTGTCTCTTTTCATTGTCTTTATTTCAAACTCTATTTTATCTGATATGAGTATTGCTATTCCTGCTTTCTTTTGGTCTCTATTTGTGTGGAATATCTTTTTCCAACCGTTCACTTTCAGGCTGTATGTGTCCCTTGATTTAAGGTGGGTCCGTTGTAGACAGAAAATATAGGGGTATTCTTTTTTTTATCCATTCAGCCAGTCTTTTCTTTTTGGTTGGGGCATTCAACCCATTTACATTTAAGGTAATTACTGATAAATATGATCCCACTTAGAATCAAATCCCATTCCTACTTCAGAGGGCTCAAATGAATCTTGTGCACACCAGGACCCAGGGACTCACAGAGACTGAGACAGAATTGTCTTAGAGTGTCTTGGGTGGGTGTATGGGTGAACAGTAGGCTGCCATAGGGACAGGGGCTCTCAATGCAGCAGACTTGTGTGTGGCATAAGCCTTCTTGGAGGCAGTCGTTATTAACTCCATTATGGAGCTAGCAGACCTACAAGACCTTTCAAAACTAACAACCAAAAAAAGATGTCCTTTTCATTATAGGGGACTGGAATGCAAAATATGAAGTCAAGAGATACATGGAATAACAGGCAAATTTGGCCTTGGTGTACAGAATGAAGCAAGGCACAGGCTAATAGAGTTTTACCAAGAGAACGCACTGGTCATAACAAACACCCTCTTCCAACAACACAAGAGAATATTATGCACATGGACATCACCAGATGGTCAACACTGAAATAAGACTGATTATATTATTTGTAGTCAAACATGAAGAAGCTCTATACAGTCAGCAAAAACAAGACCAGGAGCTGACTGTGGCTCAAAACATTAACTTCCTACTGCCAAATTGGAATTGGAGAAAGTGGGGGATACCACTAGACCATTCAGGTATGACCTAAATCAAATCTCTTATGATTATATAGTGGAAGTGAGAAATAAATTTAAGGGACTAAATATGACAGACAGAGTGCCTAATGAACTATGGATGGAGGTTTGTGACATTGTATAGGAGACAGGGATCAAGATGATCTCCAAGAAAAAGAGATGCAAAAAAAAAAAAAAAATGGCTCTCTGAGGAGGCCTTACAAACAGCTGAAAAAGAAGAGAAGTGAAAAGCAAAGAAGAAAAGGAAAGATATACCCATTTGAAAGCAGAGCACCAAAGAATAGCAAAGAGTGATAAGAAAGCCTTCCTCAGTGATGAATGAAAATAAATAGAGGAAAACAATAGAATAGGAAAGACTAGAGATCTCTTCAAGAAAATTAGAGCTATCAGGGAATATTTCATGCAAAGATAGGCCTAATAAAGGACAGAAATGGTATGGACTTAACAGAAGCAGAAGATATCAAGAAGAGGTGGCAGAATACACAGAAGAACTGTACAAAAAAAATCTTCATGATCCAGATAATCACAATGGTCTGATCACTCACCTAAAGCCAGATATCCTGGAATGTGAAGTCAAGTGGGCCTTAGGAAGCATCACTATGAACAAAGTTAGTGGAGGTGATGGAATTCCAGTTGAGCTAATTCAAATTCTGAAAGATAATGCTGTGAAAGTGCTGCACTCAATATGCCAGCAAATTTGGAAAACTAAGCAGTGGCCGCAGTACTGGAAAAGATCAGTTTTCATTCCGATCAGAAAGAAAGGCAATGCCAAAGAAGGTTCAAGCTACCACACAATTGCACTCATCTCACATGCTAGTACGGGGAAGGCAATGGCACCCCACCCCAGTACTCTTGCCTGGAAAATCCAATGGACGGAGTAGCCTGGTGGGCTTCAGTCCATGGGGTCGCTAACAGTCGGACAGACTGAGCGACTTCACTTTCACTTTTCTCTTTCATGCATTGGAGAAGGAAATGGCAACCCACTCCAGTGTTCTTGCCTGGAGAATCTCAGGGACGAGGGAGCCTGGTGGGCTGCCATCTATGTGGTCACACAGAGTCGGACACGACTGAAGTGACTTAGCAGTAGCAGTAGCACATGCTAGTAAAGTAATGCTCAAAATTCTCCAAGCCAGGCTTTAGCAATACGTGAACCGTGAACTTCCAGATGTTCAAGCTGGTTTTAGAAAAGGCAGAGGAACCAGAGATCAAATTTCCAACTTCCGAAATATCATGGAAAAAGTAAGAGAGTTCCAGAAAAAAAATCTATTTATTCTTTATTGACTATGCCAAAGCCTTTGACTGTGTGGATCACAATGAACTGTGGAAAATTCTGAAAGGGATGGGAATACCACACCACCTGACCTGCCTCTTGAGAAACCTGTATGCAGGTCAGGAAGCAACAGTTAGAACTGAACATGGAACAACACATGTTCCAATGTTCCTATGTTTCCAAATAGGAAAAGGAGTACGTCAAGGCTGTATATTGCCACCCTGCTTAGTTTACTTATATACAGAGTACATCATGGGAAATGCTGAGCTGGAGGAAGCACAAGCTGGATTCAAGATTACCTGGAGAAATATCAATAACCTCACATATGCAGATGACACCACCCTTATGGCAGAAAATGAAGAATTAAAGAGCCTCTTGATAAAAGTGAAAGAGGAGAGTGAAAAAGTTGGCTTAAAGCTCAACATTCAGAAAACTAAGGNCAAGCTGGATTCAAGATTACCTGGAGAAATATCAATAACCTCACATATGCAGATGACACCACCCTTATGGCAGAAAATGAAGAATTAAAGAGCCTCTTGATAAAAGTGAAAGAGGAGAGTGAAAAAGTTGGCTTAAAGCTCAACATTCAGAAAACTAAGGTCATGGGATCCAGTCCCATCCCTTCATAGCAAATAGATATGAAAACTGTGGAAACAGTGTCAGACTTTATTTTTCTGGGCTCCAAAGTCACTGCAGATGGTGATTGCAGCCATGAAATTAAAGGACACTTACTCCTTGGAAGGAAAGTTATGACCAACATAGACACCATATTAAAAAGCAGAGACTACTTTGTCAACAAAGGTCCATCTAGTCAAGGCTATGGTTTTTCCAGTAGTCATGTATGGATGTGAGAGCTGGAATATAAAGAAAGCTGAGCACCAAATAATTGATGCTTTTGAACTGTGGTATTGGAGAAGATGCTTGAGAGTCCCTTGGACTGCAAGGAGATCCAACCAGTCCATCCTAAAGGAGATCAGTCTTGGGTGTTCATTGGAAGGACTGATGTTGAACCTGAAAGTCCAATATTTTGGCCACCTCATGCGAAGAGCTGACTGATTTGAAAAGACATCGATGTTGGGAACGTTTGAAGGCAGGGGGACCAGGGGGCAACAGAAGATCAGATGGGATCACTGACTCAATGGACATGAGTTTGGGTAAACTCCAGGAGTTTGTGATGGACAAGGAGACCTGGTGTACCGCGGTTTATGTTGTCACAGAATCAGACACGACTGAGTGACTGAGGTAAACAGCTACCAGAACTTACAAAAGACTGGCATATAGACACTTGGAGGGCACTGTTATGCCCGAAGTCCGAGTCCCCAAAACTGAGAGAATAAGACGTCCACAGCAATGCAAAAGCAAAAAGGGGTTTATTGCTAGCTTGAGCTAGGGCTCCCGTCTCATCCAGCACAGTGGAGTCTTGACGAGAGCCCTGAGCCCAGAACTACAGCAGTATTTATAGGCTCAGAACAAAGACAGGAAGTTGGCAAGGGCAGATTGGCTGCAGGGGTTTCCTGGTATTTACTAATTGGCCAATCTTTATTGGCTGCAATTTGGTCCTAACAGCACAAATAGAAACCTGTGTGCACCAGGACCCAGGAGAAAGGTTCAGTGACCCTAGAAGAGACTGACACAGACTTGCCTGGGAGTGTCAAGGAGACTCCAGTGGAGGCATGCCTCCATGGTGCCCTGCTGCCGAGCTGGGGGCAGTGAGTGTAGCAGAACATATATGGGATCTTTCAAAGTGGGTTGACATTATCTTCATTATCTCCACCATAATTTGGCCCCAGGTCAACAGCAGGGAGGGAACACAGCTCTATTCATCAACAGAAAATTGGATTAAACATTTACTGAGCATGGCCCTGCCCATCAGAACAAGATCCAATTTCCCCTTTAGTCAGTCTCTTCCATCAAGAAGCTTCCATAAGCCTCTTATCCTTCTTTATCATAGGGCAGACAGATGAAAACCACAGTCACAGAAAGCTAACCAATCTTATCACATGGACCACAGCCTTGTCTACCTCAATGAAACTATGAGCCATGCCCTGAGGGCTACCCAAGATGGATAGGACAAGGTGGAGAGTTCTGACAAAATGTGGTCCACTGGAGAAGAGAATGGCAAACTACTTCAGTATTCTTGCCTTGAGAATACCCTGAACAGTATAAAAAAAAACAAAAAGATGGAAGACTGAAAGATGAACTCCCCAGGCTGGTAGGTGCCCAATATGCTTCTGAAGATCAGTTGAGAAATAACTCCAGAAAGAATTAAGAGATGGAGCCAAAGTGACAACAGCACCCAGTGGTGGATGTGACTGGTGATAGAGGCTAAGTCTGATGCTGTAAAGAGCAATATTGCATAGGAACTTGGAAGGTTATGTCCATGAATCAAGGCAAATTGGAAGTGGTCAAACAAGAGATGGCAAGTGTGAAGTTTACATTTTAGGAATCAGTGAAATAAAATGAACTGGAAAGGGTGAATTTAACTCAAATGACTAATATAACTATGACTGTGGGCAAGAATCCCTTAGAAGAAATGGAGTAGCCATCATAGTAAACAAGAGTCCAAAATAATGTATTTGGAGCAATCTCAAGAATGACAGAATGATCTCTGTTTGATCCCAAGGCAAGCCATTCTCAGTGAAATAAAATGAACTGGAAAGGGTGAATTTAACTCAAATGACTAATATAACTATGACTGTGGGCAAGAATCCCTTAGAAGAAATGGAGTAGCCATCATAGTAAACAAGAGTCCAAAATAATGTATTTGGAGCAATCTCAAGAATGACAGAATGATCTCTGTTTGATCCCAAGGCAAGCCATTCAATATCACAGTAATCCAAGTCTATGCTCTGACCAATAATGCTGAAGAATCTGAAGTTGAGTAGTTACAAGAAGACCTACAAGACCTTCTAGAATTAACACCCCAAAAGATGTTCCTTTCATTATAGGGGACTGGAATGCAAAAATACGAAGTCAAGAAACACCTGGGGTAATAGGCAAATTTGGCCTTGGAATACAGAATGAAGCAGGGCAAAGGCTAATAGAGTTTTGCCNGTAGTTACAAGAAGACCTACAAGACCTTCTAGAATTAACACCCCAAAAGATGTTCCTTTCATTATAGGGGACTGGAATGCAAAAATACGAAGTCAAGAAACACCTGGGGTAATAGGCAAATTTGGCCTTGGAATACAGAATGAAGCAGGGCAAAGGCTAATAGAGTTTTGCCAAGAAAATGCACTGGTCATAGCAAACACATTCTTCCAACAAAATAAGAGAAGTCTCTACACATGGACATCATCAGACAGTCAATACCAAAATCAGATTGATTATATTCTTTGCAGCCAAAGATAGAGAAGCTCTATACAATCTGCAAAAGCAGACCAGGAGCCAACTGTGGCTCAGACCATGAACTTCTTATTGCCAAATTCAGATTTAAATTGAAGAAAGTGGGGAAAACCACCAAACCATTCAGATGTGGCCTCAATCAAATCCCTTACATTTATACAGTGAAAGTGAGAAATAGATTTAAGGGACTAGATCTGATAGAGTGCCTGATGAAATATGGACGGAGGTCCATGGCATTGTACAGGAGACAGAGATCAACATGATCCCCAAGAAAAAGAAATGAAAAAAAAAGCAAAATGGAAACCTGAAGAGGCCTTACAAATAGCTGACAAAATAAGAGTGAAAAGCAGAGGAGACAAGGAAATATATACTCATTTGAATACAGAGTTCCAAAGAATAGCATGGAGAGATAGAAAGCTTCTTCAATGACCAGTGAAAAGAAATAGAGGAAATCTATAGAATAAGAAATCTAGAGATCTCTTTATCAAAATTAGAGATATCAAGGGAATATTTCATGCAAATATTGGGCTCAATAAAGGACAGAAATGATATGGACTTAACAGAAGCAGAAGACATTAAGAAGAGGTGGCAAAAATACACAGAAGAACTATATGAAAAAGATCTTCACGATCCAGAAAATCATGATGGTATGATCACTCACCTAGAGCCAGACATCCTAGAATGTGTAGTCAAGTGGGCCTTTGGAAACATCACTATGAACAAAGCTAGTGGAGGTAATGGGATTCCAGTTGAGCTATTTCAAATCCTAAAGATGTTACTGTGAAAGTGCTACACTCAATATGCCAGCAAATTTGGAAAACTCAGAAGTGGCAACAGGATTGGAAAAGGCCAGTTTTTATTCCAGTCTCAAAGAAAGGCAGTCCCAAAGGATGTTCAAACTACTGCATAATTACACTCATCTCATATGCTAGTAAAGTAATGCAAAACATTCTCCAAGCCAGGCTTCAGCAATACATGAGCTGTGAACTTCCAGATGGTCAAGCTGGTTTTAGAAAAGGCAGAGGAACCAGAGATCAGATTGCCAACATCTGCTGGATCATGGAAAAAGGAAAAGAGTTCCAGAAGAACATTTATTTCTGGTTATTGACTATACCAAAGCCTTTGACTGCATGGATCACAATAAACTGTTGAAAATTCTGAAAGAGATGGGAATACCAGACCACCTAACCTGCCTCTTGAGAAAGCTGTATGCAGGTCAGGAAGCAACAGTTAGAACTGGACATGGAACAACAGACTGGTTCCAAATAGGAAAAGGAGTATGTTAAGGCTGTATATTGTCCCCCTGCTTATTTAACTTATATGCAGAGTACATCATGAGAAATGCTGGGCTGGAAGAAACACAAGCTGGAATCAAGATTGCTAGGAGAAATATCAATAACCTCAAATATGCAGGCGGCTGCAAGAGCCGGGCTGGTGCACTAAGCGTGGGTGGCTGCGAGAGCTGGGCTGGCGCACTAAGCGCGGGCAAGAGGAGCTACCCCATGTCCGAGGTCAGGGGCAGCAACTTAGAGTGCCAGGCTATGACGGCGCAGGAATGGCCGAGAGGAGCTACCCTGTGTCTGAGGTCAGTGGCAGCCAGGAGGAGCTACCCCTCATCCGAGGTCAGTGGTGGCCGGGAGGAGACACCTCGTGCCCAATGCCAGGGGTGATGACTCGGAGGAGCCACCCTGAGCCTGAGGCAAGGGGCTACAGCTAGGAGAAGCCACCCACGCCCTAGGCCACAGCCGGCAGCAGGGAGGAGCAACCCGAGGAGCAGGGGCTGCACAGGCGCAGGAGGGCCTAGAGGAGCTGTCCCACGTTGAAGATCAAGAACTGTGGCAGTAAGGAGATATCCCTCATCTAAGGTAAGGAGCAGCAGCTGTGCTTTGCTGGAGAAGCCGTGAAGAGACAACCTACGCCCAAGGTAAGAGAAACCCAAGTAAGATGGTAGGTGTTGCAAAAGAGCATCAGAGGGCAGACACACTGAAACCATACTCACAGAAAACTAGTCAATCTAATCACACTAGGACCAGGGCCTTCTCTAATTAAATGAAACCAAGCCATGCCTGCAGGGCAACCCAAGGCGGGCAGGTCATGGTGGAGAGGTCTGACAGAACGTGGTCCACTAGAGAAGGGAATGGCAAGCCACTTCAGTATTCTTGCCTTGAGAACCCCATGAACAGTATGAAAAGGCAAAATGATAGGATATCAAAAGAGAATCTCCCCAGGTCGTTAGGTGCCCAATATGCTACTGGAGATCAGTGGAGAAATAACTCCAGAAAGAATGAAGGGATGGAGCCAAAGCAAAAACAATACCCAGTTGTGCATGTGACTGGTGATAGAAGCAAGATCCGATGCTGTAAAGAACAATATTGCATAGGAACCTGGAATGTCAGGTCCATGAATCAAGGCAAATTGGAAGTGGTCAAACAAGAGATGGCAAGGGTGAACGTCGACATTCTAGGAATCAGCGAACTAAAATGGACTGGAATGGGTGAATTTAACTCAGATGACCATTATATCTACTACTGCGGGCAGGAATCCCTCAGAAGAAATGGAGTAGCCATCATGGTCAACAAAAGAGTCCGAAATGCAGTACTTGGATGCAATCTCAAAAACGACAGAATGATCTCTGTTCGTTTCCAAGGCAAACCATTCAATATCACAGTTATCCAAGTCTATGCCCCAACCAGTAATGCTGAAGAAGCTGAAGTTGAACGGTTTTATGAAGACCTACAAGACCTTGTAGAACTAACACCCAAAAAAGATGTCCTTTTCATTATAGGGGACTGGAATGCTAAAGTAGGAAGTCAAGAAACACCTGGAGTAACAGGCAAATTTGGCCTTGGAATGCGGAATGAAGCAGGGCAAAGACTAATAGAGTTTTGCCAAGAAAATGCACTGGTCATAGCAAACACCCTCTTCCAGCAACACAAGAGAAGACTCTACACATGGACATCACCAGATGGTCAACACCGAAATCAGATTGATTATATTCTTTGCAGCCAAAGATGGAGAAGCTCTATACAGTCAACAAAAACAAGACCAGGAGCTGACTGTGGCTCAGATCATGAACTCCTTATTTCCAAATTCAGACTTAAATTGAAGAAAGTAGGGAAAACCGCTAGACCATTCAGGTATGACCTAAATCAAATCCCTTATGATTATACAGTGGAAGTGAGAAATAGATTTAAGGGCCTAGATCTGATAGACAGAGTTCCTGATGAACTATGGAATGAGGTTCGTGACATTGTACAGGAGACAGGGATCAAGACCATCCCCATGGAAAAGAAATGCAAAAAAGCAAAATGGCTGTCTGGAGAAGCCTTACAAATAGCACTGAAAAGAAGAGAGGCGAAAAGCAAAGGAGAAAAGAAAAGATATAAGCATCTGAATGCAGAGTTCCAAAGAATAGCAAGAAGAGATAAGAAAGCCTTCTTCAGCAATCAATGCAAAGAGATAGAGGAAAACAACAGAATGGGAAAGACTAGAGATCTCTTCAAGAGAATTGGAGATACCAAGGGAACATTTCATGCAAAGATGGGCTCGATAAAGGATAGAAATGGTATGGACCTAACAGAAGCAGAAGATATTAAGAAGAGGTGGCAAGAATACACAGAAGAACTGTACAGAAAAGATCTTCACGACCCAGATAATCATGAGGATGTGATCACTAATCTAGAGCCAGACATCTTGGAATGTGAAGTCAAGTGGGCCTTAGAAAGCATCACTAAGAACAAAGCTAGTGGAGGTGATGGAATTCCCGTTGAGCTGTTTCAAATCCTGGAAGATGATGCTGTGAAAGTGCTGCACTCAATATGCCAGCAAATTTGGAAAACTCAGCAGTGGCCACAGGACTGGAAAAGGTCAGTTTTCATTCCAATTCCAAAGAAAGGCAATGCCAAAGAATGCTCAAACTACCGCACAATTGCACTCATCTCACACGCTAGTAAAGTAATGCTCAAAATTCTCCAAGCCAGGCTTCAGCAATATGTGAACCGTGAACTCCCTGATGTTCAAGCTGGTTTTAGAACAGGCAGAGGAACCAGAGATCAAATTGCCAACATCCGCTGGATCATGGAAAAAGCAAGAGAGTTCCAGAAAAACATCTATTTCTGCTTTATTGACTATGCCAAAGCCTTTGACTGTGTGGATCACAATAAACTGTGGAAAATTCTGAAAGAGATGGGAATACCAGACCACCTAACCTGCCTCTTGAGAAATCTGTATGCAGGTCAGGAAGCAACAGTTAGAACTGGACATGGAACAACAGACTGGTTCCAAATAGGAAAAGGAGTACGTCAAGGCTGTATATTGTCTCCCTGCTTATTTAACTTATATGCAGAGTACATCATGAGAAACGCTGGACTGGAAGAAACACAAGCTGGAATCAAGATTGCCGGGAGAAATATCAATAACCTCAGATATGCTGATGACACCACCCTTATGGCAGAAAGTGAGGAGGAGCTAAAAAGCCTCTTGATGAAAGTGAAGGAGGAGAGCGAAAAAGTTGGCTTAAAGCTCAACATTCAGAAAACGAAGATCATGGCATCCGGTCCCATCACTTCATGGGAAATAGATGGGGAAACAGTGGAAACAGTGTCAGACTTTATTTTTTTGGGCTCCAAAATCACTGCAGATGGTGACTGCAGCCATGAAATTAAAAGACGCTTACTCCTTGGAAGAAAAGTTATGACCAACCTGGATAGTATATTCAAAAGCAGAGACATTACTTTGCCGACTAAGGTCCGCCTAGTCAAGGCTATGGTTTTTCCTGTGGTCATGTATGGATGTGAAAGTTGGACTGTGAAGAAAGCTGAGCGCCGAAGAATCGATGCTTTTGAACTGTGGTGTTGGAGAAGACTCTTGAGAGTCCCTTGGACTGCAAGGAGATCCAACCAGTCCATTCTGAAGGAGATCAACCCTGGGATTTCTTTGGAAGGAATGATGCTAAAGCTGAAACTCCAGTACTTTGGCCACCTCATGCGAAGAGTTGACTCATTGGAAAAGACTCTGATGCTGGGAGGGATTGGGGGCAGGAGGAGAAGGGGACGACCGAGGATGAGATGGCTGGATGGCATCACGGACTCGATGGACGCGAGTCTGAGTGAACTCCAAGAGAAGGTGATGGACAGGGAGGCCTGGCGTGCTGAGATTCATGGGGTCATAAAGAGTTGGACACGACTGAGCGACTGAACTGAACTGAATTGAACCAAACTTATGGCAGAATGTGAAGAGGAACTAAAGACCATCTTATGAAAGTGAAAGAAGAGAGTAAAAACGTTGCCTTAAAACCCAATATTCAGGAAACTATGATCATAGCACTTGGTCCCATCACTTCGTGAGAAATAGATGAGGAAACAGTGGAAATGGTGACAGACTTCATCTTTTTGGACTCCAAAATCACTGCAGATGGTGCCTCAGTCATGAAATTAAAAGATGTTTACCCCTTGGAATAAAAGTTATGACCGCCCTATAGAGCATGTTAAAAAGCAGAGATATATTTACTTTGCCAACAAAGGTCCGTCCATTCAAAGCTACCGTTTCTCCAGTAGTCATAAATGGATGCAAGAGTTGGACTATAAAGAAAGTTGAGCACTGAACAAATGATGCTTTTGAACTGTGGTGTTGGAGAAGACTCTTGAGAGTCCTTTGGACTGCAAGGCAATCTAACCCGTCCATTGTAAAGGAAATCAGTCCTGAATGTTCATTGGAAAGACTGATGCTAAAGTTGAAACTCCAATACTTTGGCCACTTAATGCGAAGGACTGACTTGTTGGAAAAGATCCTGATGCTTGAAAAGAATGAAGATAGGAAGAGTCGGAAACGACAGAGGATGATATGGTTGTATAGCATCACCGATTTGGTGGACATGGGCTTGAGCGAGCTCCAGGGATTGTTGGTGGACAGGGAAGCTTGGCATCCTGCAGTCTATGGGGTCACAAAGAATCAGAAATGACTCAGTGACTCAAGTGATTTAGAATCCTTTTGATATTTTTGGCAAACTTCCTATCAAACTTTAATTAAATTTCGTTTGACCTCCAGCTAACTTTAGAATACTTCTGAGAGATCCTAAGTCAACTCAGAGAGAAATAATAAAATAGGATTTTTTTTCTATGTTAAATTATATAGGAAACTTTGTCAAATGAATGATAAGCCTCTTCAGTTTGTACCAAATGGGTAAATGTCCTTAATCTAGACATTCCAGAAATTATATTACCAGTCATAAATTTCAGTTATTTTCTAATATTGTATGTCAATGCAACTTGGTTTAATTTCTTTGTCAAAAACATTTTAATTCAAGCTTTAACCTTGTATTTTTAAGTCTTTTGTCATTCATAGACAGGTTAGCTGATGCCTTGCAAAAGTGCTTCATCTTCAAGAAGATTTATAGAAAGAATTTTTGACAAGTACAGATTTCTGATAACTTTTAGATTATATTTCTGAACTGGCTAAGAACTGTAAAAAGTCTAATAGAAACTGTGATTTCACAAAAATGTTAGCAAAAAAGATCAGTTACATAGGATTGGATAATGATAAATATTATAATTTGGGTTATTATCTGAAATATTACTGGGTTTTAATTTATTTTACAGATACAGGAAATACTTTCCCCTTAAGCTAATTATGATTTGCAGCAACTTTTCAAATCTTACCTCTTTAAGTAGAATTTAAAGGGCTTCCCCAATGGCTCAGTGGTAAAGAATCTTCCTGAAATGCAGGAGATGCAGGAAACATGAATTCAATCCATGGGTGGGGATGATTCTCTGGAGGAGAGAGCATGACAACTCATTCCAGTATTCTTGGCTAGAGAATCCTATGGGTAGAGAAGCCTGGCAGGCTATAGTACATAGGGTTGCACAGAGTCGGACATGACTGAAGTGACTTATCATGCACACACAGAATCCCTCTTAGATTCCCAGCAGCCTAACCAGGTAGAAAAGTAATGCCATATGCTAACAGGCAAAAGAATTTCAAAGTATTTTGGGACTCTAGACAACATTCACTCTTGTCATCTCCTATTTGACCACTTCCAATTTGTCTTGATTCATGGTCCTAATATTCCAGGTTCCTATGAAATATTGCTCTTTACAGCATTGGACTTGCTTCTATCACTAGTCACATCCACAACTGGGGATTGTTTTTGCTTTGGCTCTATTCTTTTGTTTTTTCAGGAGTTATTTCTACACTGATCTTCAGTAACATATTGGGCACCTACTGACCTGGGTAGTTCCTCTTCCAGTATCCTATCATTTTGCCTTTTCATATTGTTCATGGGGTTGTCGAGGCAAGAATACTGAAGTGGTTTGTCATTCCCTTCTCCAGTAGACCACATTCTGTCAGACCTCTCCACCATGACCGCCCATCTTGGGTGGCCCCACAGGGCATGGCTTAGTTTCATTGAGTTAGACAAGGTGTGGCCCTGGTGTGATTAGATTGACTAGTTTTCTTTGAGTATGATTTCAGTGTGTCTGCCCTCTGATGCCCTCTTGCAACACCTACCCTCTTACTTGGGTTTCTCCTACCTTGGATGTGGGATTTCACTTCATGGTTGCTCCAGCAAAGCGCAGCCACTGCTCCTTACCTTGGACGAGGTGTATCTCCTCACCACCACCCTTCCTGACCTTGAACGTGGGGTAGCTCCTCTCGGCCCTCTTGCGCTGGCACAGCCATCGCTCCTTGGCTGTGGGGTTGCTCCTCTTGGCTGCCGCCACTGACATTGGGCATGAGGCAGCTCCTTCTGGCTGCTGTCCCTGGCCTCAGGCGAGGGGTAGTTCCTCCTGGCTGCTGCCCCTGACTTCGGACGTGGGGTAGCTCCTCTCACTCATGCTTCTGTGAGGTCCATCACAGCCGGTGCACTTCTGCCATGCAGTCCATCACAGCCAGGTCACAATCAAAACCACTTATATACGTGTGTGTGTGTGTGTGTGTGTGTGTGTGTGTGTGTGTGTGTGTGTATGTATAACTTCCAAAGATTACTCCTGCCCTAAGATCTACCCTCTTTGCAAAACTAAGTACATCATACTGTATTGTTAGTGGATGTAAGATAAATAAAATTCTGGAATTCTATAGAGTGTAATGTCTTTAGCTATCAATATTGTATTTGTTGGCATTCTTGAAGGGCCTAGCTTGTTCCTGCTCTGAATGACTGAAGCTTCTTCCATGTGACATATGTCCCTTTGCTATTCAGATGCTATAGATGGAAAGAAAAACGTTACAGGCATAAGGATAATAAATTATCCACATCTTCTCTGGGAGAATGTCTGATATGACAATACACTTGAACAAAATCTTGGTTCAGGTCACCACAGCAAGCAAAGAGGAAAGCATGGTTAATTATCACCTTGATAATTATGGTCACCCTGAATAGCAACTCTTAGATTAGCATCAAATATTTAAAAATAACTCAGAGAGCTGAATATGCAAGGGAAAATGCTGACCAGACTTGCTATAGATCACAAAAATTGTTTGATTGTGTAAAAGTTGTCAACTAAAAAAAAAAAAAAAAAAGAAAGAAAGAAAAATAACAACCTAAAAGTTGAGAGCTCTGTTTTGTTTGGTGGAAATTTTTAGGACTTCAAACCTAGAGGACAGCATTTCAAGTAACCATGAGAGAACTACTCCAAGAGGCAAGGGGGGATACCAGGATATATAGGATTTTTCAAAAAATTAAAAGGGCAAGTAGTCAGAAACATCCAAAGATTACTGTTGATTAAAGAAAGCCAGATATGTCAACCTACAGAATTTAGCACTTTTCTATGTATGGACACTCATAAGCAAATCTGGTTCAGTCTCTTGTGGAGTCACTGCTCCTTTCTCCTGGGTCCTGGTGCATGCAACGTTTTGTCGTGCTCTCAAAGAGTCTGTTTCCCCAATCCCATGGAAGTTCTCTAATCAAAGTCAAATTCTTGGGAATTCTCAGTCCTTTTGCTGGATACCCATGTGGGGAAATCTGTTGTGGAGCCTAGAACTTTTGTAGCAGTGCGAGAACTTCTTTGGTATAATTGTTCTCCAGTTTGTGGGTCATTTGTTTGGCAGCTCTATACTAGAGCTAATGACAACCTCTTTTAAGAGGACTTTTGCTACATCCATGCCTTCCACATCTGCTGCAACCAGAGCTTCTGTTTCTGTGGCAGGCCACTCCTGACCCATACCTCCACAGGAGACACTACTCAAAATCATGTCTGGCTCAGTCTTTTGGGGGAAGGGGGGTCACTGCTCCTTTCCCTCAGTCCTAGTGTGCACAAGGTTTTATTTGCACCCTAAGAGCATCTCTAGAGGGTCTGAGATTTGATTTTAAAATAAAATCGTGCCCCTCCTACTGTCTTATTGGGGCTTTTACTTTTTCCTTGGACACACAGAATACATATATATATATATATATATATATATATATAGTATAACCCAGCATTCTCTAGTTGTTCATCAGCTAGGTCCAATTTTGGTATTCTCACAGGAGAAGATGAGTGCACATCTTTCTAATCCACCATAGTTTATCTAATAAGACCAGGTCATGGGTGAGAGTTCTGACAAAATGTGGTCCACTGGAGAAAGGAATGGCAAAACCAATTCATCATTCTTGCCTTGAGAACTCCCTAAACAGTATGAAAAGGCAAAAAGATGTGACTCTGACAGATGAACTCCCCAGGTCAGTAGGTGTCCAATATGCTACTGGAGAAGAGCAGAGAAATAATTTCAGAGGAATGAAGAGCCTAAGCCAAAGTGAAAACAATGCCCATTTGTGCATGTGTCTGGTGGCAAAAGTAACGCCTAATGCTGTAAAGAACAATATTTCATAGGAATCTGGAATGTAAGGTCCATAAATCAAGGTAAATTGGAAGGAGTCAAACAGGAAATGGCAAGAGTGAACACTGAATTTTTGAAATCAGTGAACTAAAATTGACCAGAATGGGTGAATTTAATTCAGATGACCATTATATCTACTACTGTGGGCAAGAACCCCTAAGAAGAAATGGAGTAGCCCTCACAGTCAACAAGAGTCCAAAATGCAGTACCTGGGTGCAGTTGCAAAAATGACAGAATAATCTCAGTTCATTTCCAAGGAAAACCACTCAAAATAGCAGCAATCTAAGTCTTTGCCCCAACCCCGAATGCCAAAGAAGCTTAAGCTGAATGGCACTGTCAAGTCCTACAAGGATTTCTAGAACTAACGTGAAAATAATAATAATAATAATAATAATATTCAATTTTCATCATAGGGGACTGGAATGCAAAATTGTGAAGTCAAAAGATACCTGGAGTAACAGGCAAGTTTGGCCTCGGAGTACAACATGAAGCAGGGCAAGGGCTAAGAGAGTTTTCTCAAGAGAACCCACTGATCATAGCAAACACCCTCTTCCAACAACACAAGAGAAGACTATACATGGATATCACCATATGGTCAATAGCAAAATCAGATGATTGATTATATTCTTTGCAGATGAAGATGGAGAAGCTCTATACACTCAGAAAAAACAAGAATGGCAACTGGCTGTGGCTCAGATCATGTACTTCTACTGAGAAATTCATACTTAATGAAGAAAGAGAAAACAACTAGGTAATTTGGGTATGACCTAAATCAAATCCCTTACAATTACACACTGGGAGTGACAAACAGATTCGAGAGATTAATTCTGATAGACAAAGTTTCTCAGAATCTATGGACAGGAAGCAGTGATGAGAACCATCTCCAAGAAAAAGGAATGCAAAAAGGCAAAATGGGTGTCAGAGGGGGCATTATACATAGCTGAGAAAAGAAGCAAAGCAAAAAACAGAGGAGAAAGTGAAAGATATACCTATTTGAATGCAGAGTTCTAAAGAATATCAAAGAGAGAAAAGAAAGCCTTCCTAAGTAAACAGTGCAAAGAAATAGAGGAAAATGATAGAATGGGAAAGACTAGAGACAGCTTCAAGAAAATTATACACACCAAGGGAATGTTTCATGCAAAGACGGGCACAATAAAGG
This sequence comes from Oreotragus oreotragus, assembly GCA_006410675.1. Classification (NCBI taxonomy): domain Eukaryota; kingdom Metazoa; phylum Chordata; class Mammalia; order Artiodactyla; family Bovidae; genus Oreotragus; species Oreotragus oreotragus. The sequence continues at coordinate 407,663 of SJYX01008581.1, read as the reverse complement.
ACAGAAAAGGAAAGGACCTGAAAGAAGCAGAAGATATTAAGAAGAAGTGTCAAAGATAAAGAATATACAGAAGAACTGTAAAAAGAAGATCTTAATGACCTAGGGTAACTATGATAGTGTGATCACTCACCTAGAGCCAACATCATAAAGTGCAGTCAGGTGGGCTATAGGAAGCATCACTATGAACAAAGCTAGTGGAGGTGATGGAATTCCAGCTGAGATGTTTCAGATCCTAAAACTGATGATCTTAAAGTGTTACACACAATATGCCAGCAAATTTGGAAAACTCAACAGTGGCTACAGGACTATATAAAAATCAGTTTTCATTACAATCCCAAAGAAAAGCAGTGCCAATCAATGTTTAAATTACCACACATTTGCACTCATTTTAAATTCTAGCAAAGTAATGCTCAAAATTCTCCAAGCTAGGCTTTAACAGTTCATGAACCACGAACTTTCAGATGTTCAAACTGGATTTAGAAAAGGCAGAGAAACCATAGAATAAATTGCCAACATCCGTTGGATCATAGTAAAAGCACAAGATATCCAGAAAAACATCTATTTATGCTTCATTGACTACATTAACGCTTTTGACTGTGTGGATCACAACAAACTGGGGAAGATTCTTAATGAGATGGAAAAACCAGATCACCTTACCTGCCCCCTGAGAAGCCTGTATACAGGCCAAGAGGCAACAGTTAGAACAGGACATGGAAAAATAGACTGGTTCCAAATTGAGAAAGCAGTGCATCAAGGCTGTATATTGTCACCCTGCTTATTTAAGTCTATGCAGAGTACATCATGCGAAATGCTGCACTGGATAAAGCACAAACTGGAATCAAGATTGCCAGGAGAAATATCAATAACCACAGATATGCAAATGACACCACTCTTATGGGCAGAAAGTGAGGAGAAACTAAAGAGCCTCTTGATAAAATGAAAGAGGAGAGTGCAAAAGCTGGCTTAAAATTCAACATTCAAAAAACTAAGATCATGGCATCAAGTCCCATCACTTCAGGCCATGTAAATGGGGAAACAATGGAAACAATGACAGATTTTATTTTGGGGGGCTCCAAATCACTGTTTATGGTGAATACAACTATGAAATTAAAAGACACTTTCTCCTTGGAAGAAAAGCTATGACCAACCTAGATAGCATATTAAAAAGCAGAAACATTACTGTACCAACAAAAGTTATTATAGGCAAAGCTATGTTTTTTTTGTTTTGTTTTGTTTGTTTGTTTGTTTTTTAGTAGTCATGTTTTGATGTGAAAGTTGGACCATCAAGAAGACTGAGCACTCCAGAATTGATGCTTTTGAAATGTGATGTTGGAGAAGACACATTATAGACCCTTCGACTGTGAGCAGATCAAACAAGTCAATCTAAAGGGAAATCAGTCCTGCATATTCATTTTTAAATGATTCTGATTCTGAAACTGAAGCTCCAATACTTTGGCCACCTGATCCAAAGAACTGATTCTTTGGAAAGACCTTGATACTGGGAAAGATTGAAGGCAGGAGCAGAAAGCAATGACAGAAGATGAGATTGTTGAATGGCATCAACAACTCAATGGACATGGGTTTGAGCAAACTTCAAAAGATGGCTAAGGGGACAAGGAAGCTTGACATACTGCAGCCCTTAGGATTGCAAAGAGTTATTCATGACTGAGCAACTTAACAACAACAATGATTTACATTAGAAGTGATAGAGAAAATCAAGAGATTAGATCTGATAGAGTAACGGAAGAAGTATGAACAGAGGTTCCTAACATTGTACAGGAGGCAGTGATGAAAACCACTCCCAAGAAAGAGAAATACAAAAAGGCAAAATGGTTGTCTGAGGAAGCCTTAGAAATAGCTGAGAAAAGAGAAGTGAAAGGTGAAGGAGAAAAGAAAAGACATTACCGTGTGAATGCAGAGTTCCAAAGAATAGGAAGGAGATATAAGAAAGCCTTCCTAAGTGATCAATGCAAAGAAACAGAGGAAAACATCAGAATGGGAAAGACTAGAGATCTCTTCAAAAAAATTAGAGATACCAAGGGAACATTTCATGCAAAGATGGCCTTAGTAAAGGACAGAAAATCCATGGACCTAAAACTGTGGTGTTGGAGAAGACTCTTGAGAGTCCCTTGGACTGCAAGGAAATCCAACCAGTCCATTCTAAAGGAGATCAGTTGTGGGTGTTCATTGGAAGGACTGATACTGAAGCTGAAACTCCAATACCCTGGCCACCTGATGTGAAGAGTTGACTCATTGGAAAAGACCCTGTTGCTGGGAAGGATTGGGGGCAGGAGGAGAAGGGGACGACAGAGGATGAGATAGCTGAATGGCATCACCGACTCGATGAACATGAGTTTGAGTGAACTCCGGGAGTTGGTGATGGACAGGGAGGCCTGGTATGCTGTGATTCGTGGGGTCGCAAAGAGTCGGACAGGACTGAGCGACTGAACTGAACTGAAATGATAAGTAGTAGAAGATATTAAAAAAGTGGTGGCAAGAATGAAGAATACACAGAAGAATTATACAAAAAAAAAATTTTAATGATGCAGATAACTACAATGGTGTGCTCATTCACTTAAAGCCAGACATCTTGGAGTGTGAAGTCATATGGGCCTTAGGAAGCATCACTATGAACAAAGATGGTGGATGTGATAGATTCCCAGCTGAGATATTTTATATCCTAAAAGATGATGCTTTTAAAGTGCTGCACTCAATATGCCAGCAAATTTGGAAAACTCAGCAGTTGCTACAAGCCTGAAAATGGTAAATTCATCTCAGTTTCAAAGAAGGGCAATGCCAAATAATGTTCCATCTACTGGACAACTGCTATCAAATGCTCACTTCAAATGCTGCCAAACTAATGCTCAAAATTCTCCATTCTAGGTTTTAAAGGTACATGAACCGAGAAATTCCAGATGTTCAAGCTCAATTTAGAAAAGATAGAGGAACCAAAGCACAAATTGCCAATGTCCATTGGATCATAGAAAAAGCAAAACAATTCCAGACAGAATATCTATTTATGCTTCATTGACTATGCTTAAGCATTTGACTGTGTGGATCACAACAAACTCTGGAAAATTGTTAATGAGGTGGGATACCAGACCACCTTATTTGCCTCCTGAAAAACCTGTATGTAGGTTAAAAGCAACAGTTAGATCAAGACATGGAACAAGGGACTGGTTCCAAATTGGGAAAGGAATATTTCAAGACTGTATGTTGTCACCCTGCTTATTTAAGTTCCATGCAGAGTACATCATTCAAAATGCCAGACTAGATAAAGCACAAGCTGAAATCAAGATTGCTGGGAGAAATATCAATAACCTCAGATACGTAATTAACACCACCATTATGGCAGATGACAAAGAGAAACTCAAGATCCTCTTGAGGAAAGATAAAGAGGAAAGTGATAAAGCTAGCTTAAAACTCAACATTCAAAAAACTATGATCATGATATCTGGCCCCTTCACTTCCCAGCAAATAGATGGGGAAAAAAATGAAAACAGTAACAAATTATATTTTCTTGGGCTCCAAATCACCTCAAATGGGGACTGCAGCCATGAAATTAAAAGACACTCCCTCCTTGGGAAAAAAAGCTGTGACAATCTTAGACAGCATCTTAAAGATCAAAGATATTACTTTGAAAAGTTCCATAAATCATGATAGCTTACAGTGAATGTTACCAGATTCGTGATCTCTGAAGAAAATTTAGCTTAGGGACCAGGGACCAGGCTTGACCACTCAAGAGCTTTTGTGTAGCAGAGTTTTATTAAAGTATAAAAGAGACAGAAAAAGTTTCTGACACGGACATTAGAAGGAGGAAAGAGAGTGCCCCACTTGCTAGTCTCAGCAAGGGAGTTATATACTATTAATTGGTTATTGCAGTAAATCAAAGAATGTCTCAAGGTTGTAAAGATCTCACTAGGCCCATTCCCACAATTAAAATTTTAAGATGACAGAATTAGAACTAACAATAGAAAGATCTAACCAGAGCCACTCCCATAATATACATTCTAAGATAACAGGATTAGTCAGAAGATTTTCAAAAAGGAGAAACTGTCCTCAAGCAGGATACATTGTTGTTATATAGTCCTTATTACAGGGTTTAAATTGAGTTTTTTGTTGTGTAATCATCAGTTCAGGGCTTAAAGAAAGGAAAAATATATATGTGTGTGTGACTAAGACAAAGGAATGTAGAAAAAAAAAAAGTTTATACTTTCCTCCTCCTTGAGGGGTTCCAGACCCCTATCTCTTCAAGAGCCCCAGACTCCTTCTCCTCCTCGGGTACCCTGAATTTCTTATCAACTTGCCTCGAGACTGATTCTCTCAGTCAAAGCTATGGTTTTTCCAGTAGTCATGTATAGATGTGAGAGTTGGACCATAAAGAAGGCTGAGTGCCTAAGAATTGATGTTTTTGAGCTGTGGCTTTGGAGAAGAATCTTGAGAATCCCCTGGACTGCAAGGACATCAAACCCGTCAATCCTAAAGGAAATTAACCAGTATATTCATTTGTAGTTCTAGTGCTAAAGCTTAAGCTCCAATACTTTGGGCACAGATGTAAAGAACTGGCTCTTTGGAAAAGAGACTGATGCTGGGAAAGACTGATGGGCCAGAGGAGAAGGGGTTGACAGAGGTTGAGATCATTGGATAGCATCACTGACTTAGTGGACATGAGTTTGAGTAAACTGAGAAAGTGGAGGACAGGGAAGCTTGGCATGCTGGAGTTCATGGAGTCACAGAGAGTGGGACACACTTAGCAACTGAACAAGAGCAGAGAAAGTAATCCTAAAATTTATACGGATACATAAAAGACAGAATTGCCAAAGCAATTCTAAGGAAAAAGTACAAAGCAGCAGGCATAACCCTCCCACACTTCAGACAATACCACAAACTTCAATAATTAAAACAGCATGGTGATGGCACAAAAACATACATACAATGGAACAAAACATAGAGCCATAAATCAACCCACATGCCTATGGGCAATTAATTTTAGGTGAAATAGACAATGGAAAAAAGAGTTCAGCATGTGGTGTTGGGAAAGTTGTACAGTCACATGTAAAAAGGAAGTTAACAAATACCTTCACATCATACACAAAAACAAACTCAAAAGAAAATAAAAATTTAAATATAAGCCAAGACATCATAAAACTCTTGGAGGAGATCATAAGCAAAACATTCTTTGATATAAGTTTCAACAGTGTTTTCTTAGGTCATTCTCCAAAGGCAATAGAAATAAAAGCAAAGCTAAACAAATGGGACCCAGTCAAGCTTATATACTTTTGTACAGCAAAGGAGACCATAAACTAAACAAAAACAACTTATGGACTGTGAGAAAATACTTGCAAATGTTGTGACTGACAAGGACTTAATTTCCAAAATATACAAACAGCTCATAAAATTCAATAACAACAAAAAACCATTGAAAAATGTGCATAAAACTTAAATAGACATTTCTCGAAAGAAAACATACTGCTGGCCAAGAGTACATAAAAAGATGCTTATCATCATTATTATTAGAGAAATGCAAATCAGAACTACAATACTATAAACCTATAAAATACAATAAGATACCATGTAATGCAGGTCAGAATAACAGTCACTAAAATTCTACAAATAATAAATGCTATAGAGGGTGTGGAGAAAAGGGAACCATCTTGAACTGTTGCTAGTAATATAAATTGGTACTGCTGCTGCTGTTGCTAAGTTGCTTCAGTGGTGTCCGACTTTATGTGACCCCATAGACAGCAGCCCACCAAGCTCCCTCCCCCGACCCCATCCCTGGGATTCTCCAGGCAAGAACACTGGAGTGGGTTGACATTTCCTTCTCCAATGCATGAAAGTGAAAAGTGAAAATATGTCACTCAGTCGTGTCTGACTCTTAGTGACCCCATGGACTTCAGCCTACCAGGTTCCTCCATCAATGGGATTTTCCAGGNCGACCCCATCCCTGGGATTCTCCAGGCAAGAACACTGGAGTGGGTTGACATTTCCTTCTCCAATGCATGAAAGTGAAAAGTGAAAATATGTCACTCAGTCGTGTCTGACTCTTAGTGACCCCATGGACTTCAGCCTACCAGGTTCCTCCATCAATGGGATTTTCCAGGCAAGAGTTCTGGAGTGGGGTGCCATCACCTTCTCCAATACATTGGTACAGCTGCTATCTAAAACAGGATGGAGGTTTCTGAAAAAACTGCCATATGATCCAGTAATCCCACTCCTGGGCATTTGTCTGTGTATACCCAGAGAAAAACTGTAATTTGAAAAGCTACATACACCCCTGTGTTCATGGCAGCACTATTTACTGTAACCAATGGAGACAAGCTAAATGTCCATCCACAGATGAATGTATAAAGAAGATGTGATTACATACATAATGGATATTACTCAGTCATTAAAAAAGAATAAAATAATGCCACTTGCAGCACCATGGATGTACCTAGAGCTTGTCATACTAAGCAAAGTAAGTCAGAAAAAGAAAGGCAGATCCTATATGATATCACTTATATGTAGAATCTAAAATATGACAAAAATGAATAAATCTACAAAACAAAAACATTCACAGATGTAGATAATAGACTTTTGATTATCAAGAGTGAGGCAAGTGGAGGAAGGAATTATTGGAAGTTTAAGGTTGGCAGATACAAACTACTATATATAGGATGGATTAAACAACAGGGCTCTATTGTATAGCACAGGGAACGATGATATTTACTATCTTGTGATAAACCACAATGGAAAACAATACAAATTGATAGATAGATAGATATAGATAGATATTTGCCCTAAAGCAGACCACTGTACCAAGTGAAATTGTTTTATATACAATTCCCATGTGGCACTACTGGTGAAGAACCTGCTTGCCAATGCAGGAAACATAAGAGATGAGGGTTTCATCCCTGGGTTGGGAAGATACCCTGGAAAAGGGCATGGCAACCCACTCTAGTATTCTTACTGAAGAATCCCATGGAGAGAAGAACCTAGTGGGCTACAAGTTCCATAGGGTCACAGAGAATCAGACATGACTAAAGATATATATATATGTGTGTGTGTGTGTGTGTGTGTGTGAGTGTGTGTGTGTGTGTGTGTGTGTGTGTGTATGCTGCTGCTGCTGCTAAGTCGCTTCAGTCATGTCTGACCCTGTGTGACCCCACAGATGGCAGCACACCAGGTTCCCCTGTCCCAGGGATTCTCCAGGCAAGAACACTGGAGTGAGTTGCCATTTCCTTCTCCAATGCATGACAGTGAAAAGTGAAAGTGAAGTCTCTCAGTCGTGTCCGACTCTTAGCGACTCCATGGACTGCAGCCTACCATGGAATTTTCTAGGCAAGAGTATTGAAGTGGGATGTCATTGTTATGGAGGCTGCTGTATTTGCTCAAAGCTCTCCAGCTCCTCCACAATTGCCTTCTTCATATATATATATATATATTTATCACTATGGCTCCATCCCTTCATTCTTTCTGGAGTTATTTCTCCACTGATCTCCAGTAGCATATTGGGCACCTAACGACCTGGGGAGATTCTCTTTTAATATCCTATCATTTTGCCTTTTCATACTGTTCATGGGGTTCTCAAGGCAAGAATACTGAAGTGGCTTGCCATTCCCTTCTCCAGTGGACCACATTCTGTCAGACCTCTCCACCATGACCTGCCCGCCTTGGGTTGCCCTGTAGGCATGGCTTGGTTTCATTGAGTTAGACAAGGCCGTGGTCCTAGTGTGATTAGATTGACTAGTTTTCTGTGAGTATGGTTTC
>SJYX01008581.1:292704-376893 GCA_006410675.1 Oreotragus oreotragus | reverse complement strand
GTTTTTTTTTTTTTTTTTCCCAGTTGCTGTGAATGCAGCCAGATAACCCTCAGCTGCCATCCATCCTTGAGGACTGCCCCAGTTGAAGAAAACCTCCTGGATGAGTCAACCTCCTTTCAGGAAAACCCATATGCAAAATGGATCCATCTAAATTTATATAAATGAATGACTTGGGCTTGTGCCTCAACTTGGGATAAATTTGGGGAATCATCCCATACTCCAGAGCCCTACCATAGGGTCAGTTGGGCCCTTCATTAGAACAGCATGACAGCTTCTTCTGCTCAATCCTGCTCTTTTCCTCCCAAACGCCACACCCTCAGAACACTCCCTAATAAGCATCCTCTTCATGAATCTGAATCTCAAAATCTTTTTAGACACCCAAACTGTGACACCAATTGAAGCTAGATCAGATGATTATGTGATGCATGATACTATATCATTGCCTAAGTGAGTGAACTGAATAAGGGGCTAAAAAGGAGGCAAAAAAGTGCCACATGAAAAAAATCAGATTGTTCTGCATTCATAATATATGAAAACACATGGCCCACCAGTCAAGGGTTAGCAAAAGAGACAACTTATAAGGTGTGCCAAAATGACATTAAGATGGATGTACATGTTGATCTAGCTTATGCTTTGGCTGTTACCTGCCTAACCAGTAAAAGCCTCAATGATATCAACAGTTTACAAGTAGCAATTATATTCTGAGAAATTAAACCATAAAAGAAAAGTCAAAGAATTTATTGTAAAGATAGTAGACTTTTACATCAATGGGAAAATTAATTAAATTTACATTTACTTTCTATCTGTGCACAGTTATCATACAGTTATCATGTAATTTATTTTGAGAATGCAATGACAAATAAATAACTTAAAATATATATATACTAGTATAATAAAAAAATGTATTCCAAAGTTTGGGGGTTTTGTGCTGGTGGCTAGAATCTACTGTGGTGAAGGGGACCCAACTATCACCATTATGAGTAAGGACATAAGACCATTAGTGAAAGTACTTCCTTTCCAGTTTCTCTTATTCACATCTGAGGCTGTGGACTCTGAATTTTTATGTTTCTGGAGATATATAATTGCTGATGATGTTTTCAGTTCAGTTAAGTTCAGTCGTTCAGTCATGTCTGACTCTTTGCGACCCCATGAACTGCAGCACACCAGACCTCCCTCTCCATCACCAACTCCCGGAGTCCACAAAAACCCATGTCCATCGAGTTGGTGATGCCATACAACCATCTCATCCTCTGTCATCTCCTTCTCCTACTGCCCTCAATCTTTCCCAGCATCAGGGTCTTTTCAAATGAGTCAGCTCTTCACATCAGATGGCCAAAGTTGATGTTTTACTAAATAAATTCTTCTCTAGAGAAACATCAGTTCATGTCACAAGAAAGTCTTCAGATGTGAAGAACCATTGGATATGGTGTAAGGATCACTGTCAATATAGACAACAATCTAGTCACAGACATATTTGACAATGCTGCCAAAATTAAAAGATGTGCTACTTCTTGAACAACTGAATATGAAAACAACTTTCTATGGAAAAATTTCTATGACAGAGAAAGTGTAGAATAATAATAATAATTATAAAGCTAATAGTCTTGTTCTTCTGTAACTCAGCTGATTTTTGGCTCTAGCTTTTGTAAGGTAGTTTAGAGAATACAAATATGTATGCATTAATTCCCCCAGATATGTGTGCTTATTGTTCCAATAACTTGTTGTTATTGTTGTTGTTTAGTCACTCAGTCGTGTAAGACACTTTGTGACCCCATGGACTGCAGCATGCCAGGTTTCCCTATTTTTCACTATCTCCTAGAGTTTGCTCAAACTCAATGTCCATTGAGTCAGTGATGCCATCTAACCATCTCACCCTCTGTTTTCCCCTTCTCCTCTTGCCCGCAATCTTCCCCAGCATTAGGGTCTTTACCAATGAGTTGGTTCTTCCCATCAGGTGGCCAAATTATTGGCACTTCAGCTGCAGTATCAGTGCTTCCAATGAATATTCAGGGTTGGTTTCCTTTGGATTGACTGGTTTGATGTCTTTGGAGTCCAAAGGACTCTCAAGAGTTTTCTTCATCACCACACTTCTAGGGCTTCCCCAGTGGCTCAGACCGTAAAGATCTGACTGCAATGCAGGAGACGCTGGTTCTATCCCTGGGTTGGGACAATCCCCTGGAGAAGGGAATGGCAACCCACTCCAGTATTCTTGCCTGGAAAACCCCATGGACAGAGAAGCCTGGCGAGCTAGAGTCCCTGGGTTCTCAAAGAGTCGGACACAACTGAACGACTAACACACACAGTTCAAAAGCATCAGTTCTTCAGCTCTCAGCCTTCTTTGTGGTCCATCTCTCATACTCATACAAAACTACTGGAAAAACCACAGCGTTGGTTATACAGGTCTTTGTCAGAGTAATGATGTCTCTGCTTTTCAATACGCTGTCTAGATTGGTCATAGCTTTTCTTCCAAGGTGAAAGTGCCTTTTAATTTCATGGTTGCAGCCACTGCCTGCAGTGATTTTGGAGCACCCCAAAATAAAAATACGTTACTGTTTCCCTAATTCCCCATCTATTTTCCATGAAGTGATGGGACCAGATGCCATGATCTTAGTGTTTTGAATGTTGAGCTCTAAGCCAGTTTCTTCACTCTACTTTTTCACATTCATCAAGAGGTTCTTTATGTCCTCTTCACTTTCTACCATTAGAGTGGTGTCATCTACATATCTGAGGTTATGGATATTTCTCCTGGTAATCTTGATCCCAGCTTATAGATTAACCAGCCCAGCACTTTGCATGATGTACTCTGAATATAAATTAAATAAGTAGGGTAACAATATAAATCCTTGATGTATTTCTTTCTCAAGTTGGAACCAGTCTGTTGTTCTATGTCCGGTTTTAACTATTGTTTCCTGACATGCATACAGGTTTCTCAGGAGACAACTAAGGTGGTCTGATATTCCAAACTCTTTAAGAATTATCCACAGTTTGTTGTGATCCATACAGTCAAGGGCTTTAGCAGAGTCAATGAAGCAGAATTTTTCTGGAATTCCATTGCTTTTTCTATGATTCAATGGATGTTGGCAATTTTATCTCTGCTTTCTCTCCCTTTTCTAAATCCAATAAGTAAATGTGGTAAAAGGAAAAATAAAAACAACTTTCACTTAACATTGTTTCACTGTTAACTTGAAGAATATTGATTCTGCTTTTTTTTTTTAATGAGTACATGCATAAATGATTTGAGTACTTCCCTAATTTCTCTTCACTTTTCATATAACCAGTTAATGAAGAAAAAAGGGAAGCATGCTAATGTACAGAACTTAGCCAGTTTTCTTGAATTTAAAATATGCTAGTTACTTACCGAAACTTTCCCCAGTGCCTAAAACTTGGCTTAATACCACCAGATGACCAACATTGCTATGAGTTCTTAAGTATATTAAAATTGCTTAGATTTACTCCAAACAAAAATAACTTCTAGACATAATACGAAAAATCTCATTTTCAATTCAATGATTTTATCATGGTAGACTATTATTGAGTATGAATTATTTAATTGAAATGTAAAGCTTTTGTGATTTGTAGGAATATTAAGAAATATAATTAAATTTAAAATAAAATCTCCATTCCCACACATGAATAATGGAGAATGACATTGTCTAAAAATGTCATTACACTAGATAATTTTAAAACTTAGGCTGGTGTATGGGGATGATCTGGAGGGAAGATGTGGGGTGGGAGGTGGGAGGGGGGTTCATGTTTGGGAGTTCATGTAAAAAAATAAATAAATACAAAAAAAACAAAACAAAACTTAGGTTTATAAATGAGCCCCAAACTAAGCTTGTATGAAAGGATTTGAAAGAACTAATTTGCTCTGTATAAAAATACAGGAAGAATTTACTTTTATGTCTCAGAATAATGGAACTGGATTAAAGAAGGCAAGAGAAAAGAATGGATGGATTGCATAGATGTCAAGAAACAGAATCAGGGTTGGTAAAATGTTACCAAATCCAAGCTTTTATTGCTTACTACAGGCCAAACCAGTAAACTGAGAGACAAAGTATTAGGGAAAGGAAAAGCAACTTTATTTGGAAAGCCAGCAGACTGAGAAGATGCTGGGTGAGTGGCCCTAAGACCTATTTTACCTGATTTAGTATTCAGGGTTGGTTTTTTTTTTTGGTTTTTGTATTTTTTTAATAAGCCTGAAAGTGGAGGATGTCTGAATTGTTCATGCAAACTTCATGGTGTCTGTGAAACCCCAGAGATGTGATGATCTTTTGTTCTTACAGCTGTTTATGTAGGTCTCATCATGTTTCTGCAAACCTTCAATAGACAAATGTTTTTCTCTGTTCTGCAACTTTTTATCTTTCTATGAATAAACTCCTTTTCTTTAAAGATCAATCTTTTGATACAGAGCCTTGATAATAGGCTATTTTGTATATTTCAGACAATAGGCAACATTATTTTGACAAGGTACAGATCCAGCATGACTAAACACAGGCAACTGAGCACAAAAGTTAGAGCTTAAGGAATATATCCAATATGGAGTTGGGTTTGTTCTTCTCTCATACTAAGGTGGATAAGACATTTGAAAATGCTGAGGGTCTAATAATCACTAAAAATACTTTTTCGTTTGTTTTTTACTATGTCACATGCTTGTGATATTTTAGTTCCCTGATCAAGGACTGAACCTGGGCAGTCAGCAATTACAGTGCAGAGTCTTAATCACTGGAGAGCCAGGGAATTCCCTGTTTTTATGGTTTAAATCTCTTCTTATTCCCCAAATTTCAGTAGAGGCAAGAACACCCACAAATGCCTATACCAAGTTCTTTGTGAATTATGTCTGTTTATAATAAGGAAAAGAACTGAAACCTATATGTGATATATCCAATTCTCTTGATGAGTTCCCTAGTCTTTCCCATTCTATTGTTTTTCTCTGTTTCTTTCCAATGTTCATTTAAGAAGGCCTCCTATCTCTTCTTGCTATCCTCTGAAAATCTGCAATCAGTTAGAAAGGTAGGTATATCTTTCCCTTTTTCATTTACCTTTTGCTTCTCCTTTCCTTAGCTATTTGTAAAGCCTTCCCAGACAACTCCTTTTCCTTTTTGGATTTTTTTTCTTCCTTGAGGGTGGTTTTGATAACTGTCTCCTGTACAATACTAACATGTAGAGTCATCTCTTGTGTTGTTGGAAGAGGATTTTTGCTATGATCAGTGCGTTTTCTTGGCAAAATTATGTTGGCCTTTGCCCTTCTTCATTTTATACTCAAATCCGAAACTTGCCTGTTTCTCCAAGTGTCTCTTGACTTCCTATTTTTGCATTCCAGTCCTTTCTCATGAAAAGGACATCTTTTTTGGTGGTAGTTTTAGGTATTCGTAGAATCATTCAACTTCAAGTTCTTCAGCATTGGTGATTAGGCCACAGATTTGGATTGCTAAAATATTGAATGTCTTGCCTTGGAAACGAACTGAGATTATAGTGGAAATTTTCCCCAACATGGAAAAGGAAATAGTCAAGTGCAAAGACAAAAAGATTCCCATAAGGATAAACCCAAGGAGAAATACAGCAAGACACATACTAATCAAACTAACAAAGACTAAACACAAAGAAAGAATATTAAAAGCAGCAAGGGCAAAGCAACAAGTAACATACAGAGGAAACCCCATAGGCTTAACAGCTGATGTTTCAGCAAAAATTCTGCAGACTGCAAGGCAATGGCAGGATATATTTAAATTACCAAAAGGGAAAATTCTGCAACCAAGATTACTGTACCTGGAAATGGTCTCATTCAAAATTGATGGAAATTAAAATAAAATTAAACACGTGGGACCTGATTAAACTTAAAACTTTTTGCATAGCAAAGGAAACTATAAACAAGGTGAAAATACAACCCCCAGAATGGGAGGAAATAATACCAACTGAAACAACTGACAAAGAATTAATTTCCAAAACATACAAGCAGCTCGTACAGCTTAATACCAGAAAAACAAACAACCGAATCAAAAAGTGAGAAAAAGACCTAAATAGACATTTCTCCAAAGATGACATACAGATGGCTAACAGACACATGAAAAGATGCTCAACATTGCTCATTATTAGAGAAATGCAAATAAAAACTACAATGAGATATCACCTTAAACCAGTCAAAATGGTCATCACCAAAAATTTATTCTACAAACAATAAATGGTGGAAAGGGTGTGGAAAAAAGGGAACACTCTTGCAATGTTGGTGGGAATATAAATTGATATAGCCACTATGAAAGGCAGTATGCTGCTGCTGCTGCTGCTGCTGCTAAGTTGCTTCAGTCGTGCCCAACTCTGTGCGACCCCTTTGCCGTCCCTGGGATTCTCCAAGCAAAAACACTGGAGTGGGTTTCCATTTCCTTCTCCAATGCATGAAAGTGAAAAGTGAAAGTGAAGTTGCTCAGTCATGTCCGACTCTTCGCGACCTCATAGACTGCAGCCTACCAGGTTCCTCTGTCCATGAGGTTTTCCAGGCAAGAGAACTGGAGTGGGTTGCCATTGCCTTCTCCGTGGAAAGGTGGTATGGAGATTCATTAAAAAAAAAAAAAAAAGAAAGAAATAAAACCACTATATGACCCAGCAATCCCACTCTTGGCATATACCCTGAGGAAACCAAAACTGAATGAGATGCATGTATCCCATTTTCATTGCAGCACTACAATAGCTAGAACATGGAAGCAACCTAGATGTCCATCAACAGATGAATAGATAAGTTGTGGTATATATACACAATGAAATGTTACTCAGCCATAAATAGGAACACATTTGGGTCAGTTTTAATGAGGTGGATGGACCTAGAACCTATTACACAGAGTGACGTGAGTCAGAAAGAAAAGGATAAATACTGTATGCTTACACATATATATGCAATCCAGAAAAATGGTACTGAAGAATTTATTTATAGGGCAACAATGGCAAAACAGACATAGAGAATAGACTTATGGATACAGGGAGAGGGGAGGAGAGGGTGAGATGTATGGAAAGAATATCATGGAAACTTAGATTACCATATGTAAAATATATTGCCAATGGGAATTTGCTGTATGGCTCAGGAAACTCAAACAGTGGCTCTGTATTAACCTAGAGGCTTGGAATTGGGAGGGAAAGGGGAGGGAATTCCCAAAGGGAGGGGATGTGCATATACACATGGCTGATTCATGTTGAGGTTTGACAGAAAACAGCAAAATTCTGTAAAGCAATTATCCTTCAATTAAAAAAAAAAGAATTTTAAATTAAAAAAAAAAAAGAAAGTTGGAAATCATAAGGACATAACAGAGGCAGAAAAGATTAAATAGAGTTGCCAAGAATACCCAGAACTAAACATCAGTTCAGTTCAGTTCAGTCGCTCAGTCGTGTCCGACTCTTTGCGACCCCATGAATTGCAGCATGCCAGGCCTCCCTATCCATCACCATCTCCCAGAGTTCACTCAGACTCACGTCCATCGAGTCCGTGATGCCATCCAGACATCTCATCCTCGGTCGTCCCCTTCTCCTCCTGCCCCCAATCCCTCCCAGCATCAGAGTCTTTTCCAATGAGTCAACTCTTCGCATGAGGTGGCCAAAGTACTGGAGTTTCAGCTTTAGCATAATTCCTTCCAAAGAAATCCCAGGGTTGATCTCCTTCAGAATGGACTGGTTGGATCTCCTTGCAGTCCAAGGGACTCTCAAGAGTCTTCTCCAACACCACAGTTCAAAAGCATCGATTCTTCAGCACTCAGCTTTCTTCACAGTCCAACTCTCACATCCATACATGACCACAGGAAAAACCATAGCCTTGACTAGGCGGACCTTAGTCGGCAAAGTAATGTCTCTGCTTTTGGTCTTAATGGCCCAGATAACCATGTTCAGTCACATAGAGCCAGACATCCTGGAATGTGAAGTCAAGTGGACCTGAGGAAACATCACTATGGACAGTTAGTGAATGTGATGGGATTCTAGCTGAACTATTTAAAATCTTAAAAATTAATGCTGCTAAAGTGCTACATTCAATATGTCAGCAAGTTTGAAAAACTCAGTAGTTGGTCATAAGGCAGCAAAATTTGGTTTTCATTCCAATTTCAAAGAAGGGCAACACCAAAGAATACTCAAACTACTGGACATTTATGCTTATGTCACATGCTCATAAGGTTATGTTCAAAATCCTTCATGCTAGGTTTCAGCAGTACATGAACTGAGAACCTTCAGATCTACAATCAGGGTTTAGGAAAGATATAGGAACCAGAGGTCAAAGTGCCAACAGTTGTTGGATCATAGAGAAAGCAAGAAAATTCCAGAAGAACATCTACTTCTGCTTCATTGACTACACTGTCATTTACTGTGTGGAAACTGGAGAATTTTTAAAGAGAATGGGAATACCAGACCACCTCACCCGTCTTCTGAGAAAACCTGTATGCAGGTCAAGAAGCAACAGATAGAACTGGACATGGAAAAACTGACTGATTCAAATTGAGAAAGGAGTACAAGGCTACATATGGTGACCCTGCTTATTTAACTTCTATACAAATTGCATCATGAAAAATTCTAGGCTGGATGAATCATAAGCTGAAATCAAGAATGCTGGGAGAAATATCAACAATCACAGATATGCACATGATTTCACCCTAATGGCAGAAAGTGAAGAGGAACTAAAGAACCTCCTGATGAGAATGAAAGAGCAGAGTGAAAAATCTGGCTTGAAATTCAACATTAAAAAGGTAGATCATGGCATCCTGTCTTGCTGTTCACACTGTCTGCACTGTTTGAAGAATCCAGGTTAGGCAAGGTGCAAGCTAAGAGGCAGGGAGAAGATTCAAGGAGCTGTAGGAACCGCAGACATGTTTATTCTCTCCTGGCTGATGCAGCCAAAGCAGTAGCCATAACATAACCTAACAGGATGCAACCTCTCTCCTGGTTGGCACAGTAACCATAATAATAGACACATTATACTCTCTCCTCTCATGGCTGACCCAACAGATACAGCTGTGATGCAGCAGTAAAATGCCATCACTTTCTTAGGCAGAGCTCATATATGCCTACAGCACAAAGTGGCTCATGACCAAGTAAGTACCTTGTGATGTGCCTATGCAGTGCTATAAGTGACCTCAGCTCTTAAACAAAACTCATGACACACATGTGCAGTGCTATAAATGATCTCAGCTGTTACATAGTCATTATTTACAAAATGGGGTAAGAGAGCCTGACAACACGATCTTAGCTAATTTGCTGTCTCCCCACACTCCATCCTTTCAGGGTCTCTTGCCTCACATTCTATGTGCAGTCTATCTTCTGTGATACCCCCTTGGCGAGTAACACTGACCCTTAGATTTACATCTTGCAATGGCAATAGCTACCAAAAGCAAAACAAACAAAACAGTTACATCCCCAATACATAACAAAACCCAATGCCAGGTATTACCTGGAGCTCGTGTTGCAGTCCTTGCCCTAACGGGGCTAGAAGAGCCACCCACTGCATGTGGAGTGCCTTTATCTTCCATGGCCAAGTCCAGTCCACAGGCTGTCCTTGTGAGATTGCAGAAAAGCCTCCACAAGGGCAACTTCACTCCTTTGGAATTTTTTATTAAGGATCCACAAAAGCCCCCACATGGGCCGGGCACACCCTTTCACGGGGATCTTTTGCAATCAGTCCTTCCACCTGATTACACTTTTTTAAGATCTGAGGACACAGCCTTTACAGACAATATACATCATAGGACACAGCCTTTACAGTATGCCTTCACACAAATCAGTCCACATTTACATCCATGTAACCTGAATGGGACCCCTGCCATTCAGGGTCTTCACACTTTCAAAATGGTGTCTCACACACTGTCCCTCTACATCCCTCAATAAGGACACTGCAAAATCCCCCAGAGGTGCCAGGCTCACACTGTGTCCCAGAGTTGCAAAAGCTAAGCTGCCAAGGTTTCCCTTTGCTTTGCTGAAACTGCTTACCCAAGTCAACCAACTCCACCTGAGTATACAGCTGATATGTCATGAACTCAGTCACACTGGGGGCCCCTTGAAGATGCCCCTCCTGGGCCATAGGCTGCTTATGCTTAACTTTCTGCTGCACAACAGGCCTTGCTGGCAAGCAGAGACCCGCAGTCTCATGATGTTCATCATCACTGTCACTTGTCACCTCTCTGTCAGAGATACTGGGTTCTTCAGGGCCATGTGATTCTTGCTGTAATGCCAATATACATTGTTCTAGTTCATTCAAGCGTCTCTGTGCATTGCACACCAATGTGGCATCTTGGAGAGCACTATCCATATTCGCCTTCAGGGCGGTCAGGAAGATCCACCCTACAGTCCATGCTGCCTTGCTCAGCAAATGGGAACTCACTGTAACACCTTTTCAATATTCTCTGGTGAACCGTTCACTGCTTCCCCGTCTTCCACCAGAGCCCACACCAAGAGGATCATGGCCACAGGGTACCATATGCTATCTGGTAGCCATTGGCTTTCTTCATCCAGTGAAGCCTCAAGCTCCCCTATCTGCTGGGTATCCTGCCAACAAAGGCAACTATATCACTGATCCTATTTGTGACACCAATTGTCTTGTCTTGCAGACACCACTGTCTGCACTGTTTGCTGAACCCAGGGTAGGCAAGGCATGAATGAAGAGGTTGAAAGAAGACTTGAAGAGACGCAGGAACTTCAGACACATTTTTTCTTTCCTGGCTTATGCAGCAGCCAGGGCAGCAGCCATTCCGTAACCTAACATGACACAGCCTCTCTCCTGGCTAGTGCAGCAGCTATGACAACAGAGAGGCATGGCTGTCCCAATAGACACAGCCATGATAGTAACAAAATGCTGCCAGTTTCTCAGGTGGGTCTCATAGATGCCTACAGCACAAAGCAGCTTGTGACCAAGCGAGTACCTCCTGAGGCACATACACAGTGCTATAAATTATCTCAGCTGTTACATACTCGTTATTTTAAAAACATGGGGCAAAAGAACCTGACCATGCCATCTTGACTAATTTGCTCTCTCCCCACACCATCCCACCTGTTCATGGCAAAAGGTAGGGGGAAATGGGGCTTCCCAGGTGGTTCTAGTGGTAAAGAACCTGCCTGCCAATGCAGGTAGACATAGAGACTTGGGTTAGATCCCTGGGTCAGGAAGATCCCCTGGAGGAGGACATGGCAATCCACTCCAGTATTCTTGCCTGAAGAATACTGTTGACAGAGGAACTTGGTGAGTTATAGTCCATAGGGGTGCAAAGAGTCAGACATCCTTGAAGCAACTTGGCATGCAAATGACAGATTTTATTTGCTTAGGCTTCAAAATCACTGCCAATGGTGACTGAAGCCATAAAATTAAACGATGCTTGCTCCTTGAAGGAAAGCTATGACAAACCCAGACAGCATATTAAAAGGCAGAGACATCACACTGGCAAAAATGTCTGTATATTTAACTCTATGGTTTTTCCATTAGTTATGGAAAGTTTGTCCATGGAGAAGGCTGAGCACTGAAGAAGTGATGCTTTTGAATTGTGATGCTGAAGAAGACACTTGAGAGGTCCTTGGATAGCAAGGAGATCAAAGAAGTCAGTCCTAAAGGAAATGAAAACTGAATATTCACTGTTGTTGTCTGTTTCTGTAGCTGAATCTCCAATGCTTTGGCCATCTGATGTGAAGAGCTGAGTCACTGGAAAATGGTACTGGAGTACCCTGATACTGGGAGAGATTGAAGGCAAAAGGAGAAGAGAGTTTCAGAGGATGAGATGATTCAGTAGCATCACCAATTCAATCAACATAAATCTGAGCAAACTCTGGGAGATAGTGAAGGACAGGGGAGTCTGTAATGCTGCAGTCCATGGAGTCGCAGAGTTTGACATGACCTAGTGACTGAACAAATACAGCATCTACTAGAGAGCAAGTTCACACAGACTTCTGCTGTTATTAAAAGTTTACATGAACTTCCTTGGTTTTAAGTAATCTGTATATCTTTTTCAAATCTCTTCTCAGTTTAGATAAGAAACATGTATTGTCTTACAGTGACCAATGATCTTATTTGGCAAGTGTTTTGAAACTTTTTGACAAAATTCTCACATATCAAATTTTAATTAAAGTTCTTTCTGCTCCCTGCTAACTTTGGGTTTCATTAGGGAACCCTTAAGACATCTCAAGGAGGAATATTTAATTAGTGTTATTTGGTATGTAGCATTATGTGGAAAGTATTATCAAAGGAGTGATAAGCCTTCTAATATTATGCTGTGTGGATAAGATGGTGTTAATACCTTAGATAGTCTAGAAATTATATGAAGTTTCTGAAAGGTAGATATGTCCTAGTATAATCTATCGACCATAATTCTGGTTATATCACAGCAACTTGGTTAAGGTTCTTTGTCAACACATTGTGATCAGATCTTTAACCTTGCCTATTAAGTTTTTAATATTTAGTTAAGCTGATGCTTTTCTAAAGTGCTTCATTTTCAAGGAGATTCATAGGAAGGACTTAAACAAACAGAGTAAGAAATTTTTATTATACTCGTAGGGGGAAAACCTTTCCCTCTCACTGGCAGCCATGATGGGCCCTGAGGTTGTGTTCAACAGAGTCAGCAGAGTGACAAGACAATCTCACAGTGACGCTCCTCCTGAAAGGGAGAAGGGGTTTTTACAGCTATGTGCTACTACTTGAGAATGAACAGTGAAAGAGGAGCTGTTAGCTGCTTAATTAAGATAGTTATGAAATACTGGCTTTAGGAAAATCTGATTTCCATAAAACATAATGAAACTGCCTAAACCCAGTATTACTTACTCTGTGCCCCCTGCAATAACACACCTCTATTGAGACAATCCCTTGACAGCATGAAGTCAAGGGAGAAAAGCAACTCAGGGGTGAGCTGTGACTCCTTTACAGCAAAACAGGGACAGCCCTACATTACCAGGTACCACTTTTGCCAGGACCTTTGTGACATGCATTGTTCTTGTCACAGTTCTGTCACTTCATTGTTTTGATAAGGATAACAAAATAGGTGTTTACTGAGTAAACTGGTGCATATGTTTGTTTATGGATTCTGTCAGGACTGTTACTGATTTTTATCTGTGTTCTCTAGATATGGGGAGGCTTTTTCGCTGACTCATGACTTACAGAAATTTGGTAAATTATACTTCTGTGATACTGGCTACCTGGTCACACATCTCCTCTAGAGTGTTGGGTCCAGACTGTTTTATCAGGCTTATTGAACTGAATTCTTTATACAAGATATTTCTTATATAAGACTCTGAAGACTCAAATTCAAGAGTCTTATATAAGATGAGGACTTGAGAATATTTCCAACTTGATACACATTTCCCATTTTAAGTTAGGACTCTGCTTCATTTCAGCAGGAAATAGCTAAATCAGTCGTCTCCTCATTCCCCAAAATACTTGGGGAAGGATGACATGAAATTAGAGGTTGAAATGAGTCACCCTAAAACCGAGTTACTCTGATGAGTCTAAACACACTCATTTGTTATCCTCAAGATTAAGGAGTATTAAACAAAAGGGGGGAATTTTAACAAAGTGCAATGAGCACAGCCCTTAGCATCCAGTCATTGCTGTGCATCACTACTCCACACCATGTTGCCAGGCAATGGTTCCATCTAGTCCTTGGTTAGTGCCCCAGTGGGCCCTGCCCACAAGCAACAAACTGTCAAGGAGCAGCAGTTAGTGAGGGGATTGACAACAGTGGAGTGGTGGTCATGAGGTGGAGAGTGAGGTAAGAGCCAGATCTCAGTCTTTCTCTAAGACTCTCCAGCTCATCAGCTTGGGGTGGGGGGGCAGTCCAGAAAATAAGGTTGGTGCTCTGTCCTGCAGGGCTGCGGAGCCCTCACCAGGTCTACCCACTTGGCCCACACCCTGAGGCAGCAGTGAATCTCTCCCTCACCCCTGTCTCTGCAAGCTAATAGCAGTGGCAGTCTGCTTGGGTCACAGGCTGTGGGACCTATAAACCCTCATTTGGGTGGCCTGAGGAGCCTAAGGGCCAGATGGGTTGGACACCTGGATCCGTCAGTGATGACAGCTGGGCAGGGCCTCGGAACCTGTCCCTGAGGGAGCTGCCAACTGAGATCTCCCTTTTCCTAGAGGACTAAGACCTTGGAGGTTGAAAGCTGTGCCTTGGGACCTGGCCCTTTTTTGTCAAGACAGATAACAATGTTCATTTGGTAGAAATTTACATGAACATAATTATCTGACTATAATCTTCATGGTCTTGAGTTAATGATGTTTGTGTAAATCTCTACCAAATAAACACTATCTGTTACTTCAGGAAAAAAGTATCAGACATCAAGAAGGTTGCAGCAACTAGCCACACCCTTCTCACCTTTACTATAAAAGGGCTTTGCTAAGTTTTTGAAGAGTTTGTGTTTTTTTTAAAGAATGAGCCTCTCCTTGCATAACCCCGTAATAAACTTTTCTGTTTTCCAAACTTGAAAGTTTTAGTATTGTTTGGCTTCACCATGCATTGGGCACACGGACTTGCATTTTCATTAATAATGGGGGTAAGTGTTGCAAATCTGTATGAGAGTAAATTAATTTTCCCTCGTTCAGATACAATTTTCTGAGTAATTTCAAGAGTGCTTACTACCAGTTGCTCAGGGAGTAGCCTCCCCTCATCTTCTTGTAGGAAGCATATGAATACAGTCCATTGTGGTAGCAATGTGTCAGAGTCAGGCCTGAAAACACCTGTACACTGTTTGAAATAGTGTTGGATATTCTTGTGGTTCACAAGATGGGAAGAGAGATTTTCTATTTCTTCAGAGGTTGGAATTAGCAAATCATTCTGCAACTTCCCTAATAAAATTCAATAATGAAGTTGGAGGGTGTCCACGGTTTTGTATGGAGGAACAGAACTAAGGAATAATATATTTTAGCTTCCAGCTGGAGAAAACAAGCACCAAGTTTCTCTGTGATTTCATCAAAGCAAATTGACTTCTTAAATCTTAACCTACCTTTTTGACTAAAGACAAAACTAGTCTGGTTCTAGTGTTATTTTCCACAACATAAAATTCCCCCTGCTGTTGTTTTATATACAAACCAATCCCAAATCACAACCCAATTTTCATGCTGCCTATATGTAGATAAACTGCGTATAGAATTCTCACAGCCAGCAAGGCAACTTATACATAAGAAGCTTTCCAAAGAAGCCCACTGTCTATTGACAATTATTCCTAGCTGTGATTCAGAACTAAGTTTTGGTATCTATTTCATAATCATTAGTTTCTAATATTTTCCCCATATTATATGATCTGGGCTTGAAAGTGGATCCAAGTTTGTGAATAGATTGACCTAGGCTGACATGTCTTGGTTGCAACTGTTGGGAACTGAATTCAACTTGTTATTAATATGATGGCAGATAGTATAAGTAAATAACTTGTATTTTGTTATTTAGTTGGGTGTAAAAGTAAATGCAGTTTGGCATTGTTGAAATTTGACTTTGGAATACATTCTTAAATAAATATGATTATGTTATGCAACTATTATGGTATACATTTCTCACTTCATGTTTTTTGCTTATAACTTATTACTTGCTGTTTATTTATATTTATGTTAGACAAGGGAAATGAAGTTAAACAAAAAGTAAATTCAAATTCAAATGATTTTTTTATTCAAATTCAAAATGGATCATAAAGCAGCAGCAGGAACTAACATCAACAAACCATTTGGTCCAGGAACTGCTAACAAATGTACAGTGCAATGATGGCTCAAGAAGTTATATAAAGTATATGAGAACCTTGAAATGAGGAGGTCAGTGGACAGCCTTCAGAAGTTGACAATGACCAGTTGAGAGGATCACTGAATCTGATCCTTTTACAACTACATGAAAAGTTTCCAAAGAACTCATTGCCGACCATTCTACAGTCATTCAGCATTTGAAGAAAACTGGAAAGGTGAAAAACCTCTATAAGTCATGCTTCATAAGCCCACCACACACACACACACACACACACACACACACACACACACAAATTGTCATTTTGAAATGCTGTCTTGTCTTCTCTTATTCTATTCAACAACAATGAACCATTTCTCTATTGGATTATGATATGTGATGAAAGTGGATTTTATGTGACAACCAGTGATGACCAGCTCAGTGGTTGGACTAAGAAGCTGCAAAGCACTTCCCAAGCCCAAACTTGCACCTCCCCAAAAAAAGGTCCTGGTCACTGTTTGGTGGTCTGCTACCAGCCTGATCCACTACATCTTTCTGAATCCTGGTAAAACCATTATATCTGAGAAGTACGCTCAGTAAATGAATGAAAAGAACCGAAAAGTGCAACACCTACTGGCTGCATTGGTCAGTGGGGCCCAAATTCTCCATGACAATGCCCAACCATGTCACACAACCAAAACTTCAAAAGTTGAACAAATTGGGCTATAGAGTGTTTCCTTATCTGCCATATTCATCTGACCTCCCATCAATCGACTACCATATCATTAAGCATCTTGACAACTTTTTGCAGGGAAAATGCTTCCACAACCAGCAGGAGGCTTATAATGCTTTTTGAGAGCTCATCAAACTCTAAAGCATGGATTTTCATGCTACAGGAAATAACAAACTTAATTCTCATTAGCAAAAATGTGTTGATTGTAATGGTTCCTCTTTTGATTAATAAAGATGTGTTTGAGCCTAGTGATAATGATTTAAAATTCACAGACCAAAACCACAATTACTTTTTCACCAGCTGAAATAATTTATTTGGCCTCTGTGAAAGCACTGACTCCTTATCAATGTGTGAAACACAAAGTTCTAATTCTTCCTTGGGAAGCCCAGTTTGTGAAAGCTCCAACAGTGTGAAGACCAAGGTCAAAGATTTGTGAGGGAAAGAATCCTGAGGAGTGCACAAGAGGCTTAGATCATGCAGAAGGCTCCTGGAATGGGAGACTATCCTTGGGCCTTCCAAAGACAACCTGTCATTCCTGGAGAAATTCACTAGCACTCCAACAACCAGGATTTAAGAGGTTCTTTATAAATGACAACTCCTTCTCAAAATTATCTTCCAATGAATCCACTGGTAAATCTTTTGCAACATTTTCAGAGTTAGAAAATGGAGGTGCTCCAAATTCTCTTATTCGAGAAAGCTTTTCCTTACATCTTCAGTTGCTGATTCACTTCCCAAGCTCACTTCCTCATGTGACAAAACCAACTTATTGAGGTTTTCAGGGAAATAATTGAGGTTTTCAGGTGTTCTATTGGTTCTTTCTTGTGGTCTCTAGTAAGCTTGAATGGAGTATTTTGTAGTTCTAGAGAGCTACAAAATCAGATGGCTGAAATCCTCTACAGATCTCATGGATTTGGGACATCATTCGAGATGTTTTCTTGGAGCCATGGTGTGTTGGTCCTCTGCCGTCTCTGATTGAGACAGGCTGTGCAGAGGTAGTTCCCAGCCAGATGCCCCACCACTGAGTGTGAGGCCTGTGACGCTGCAGGGATGCTTCTGCAGCCAGTGCCCCTCCACACCAGCGCATGGAGGTGTTGGGCTAGGACTGTGGGAGGTGGGGAGGTGCGAGATTTCCTCTTTATTTCTTTAACTTACATTTTTTACCTGGCTGGGCTCTCCAATATAATGCTGAACAGAACTTTGTGACGCTGCAGGGATGCTTCTGCAGCCAGTGCCCCTCCACACCAGCGCATGGAGGTGTTGGGCTAGGACTGTGGGAGGTGGGGAGGTGCGAGATTTCCTCTTTATTTCTTTAACTTACATTTTTTACCTGGCTGGGCTCTCCAATATAATGCTGAACAGAACTGTGATTCTTTCAGGGAAGGTGGGGCGGGGGGGGGGCTGTGGAAACCTTTTTTTGTTTGTTTTTTCTTTAATTCTGACTTTGCTGAGGAATTTGTCATAAATGTGCATTAATTTGTATCAATCATTCTTCCATAATTACTGAAAAGACCGTATATTTTTTTTTCTTTAGTCTTAATGTAATCAGTTATACTGAATGACTGGCAAATGTTAAGCCAGTCTTGCATTTGCAGGATAAACCACTTAGTTATGATGATGCATTTGGATTTGATTTAATATTTTGTTGAGTATTTTTTTCTTTTTTTTTTTATTTTTTATTTTACTTTACAGTACTCTATTGGTTTTGGCATACATTGACATGAATCTGCCACGGGTGTACACGAACTCCCAAACATGAACGCCCCTCCTACCTCCCACCCCATATCATCCCTCCGGATCATTTTTGCATCTTCACCAAGAGACATCTAAAGGGTGCCTTACTATCCATTCTATAGTTTGAACTCACAAAATGAATTTAAAAGAGTTTGCTTCTTTTCTGGAACATTCCTTCTTGAAACGTTTGCTAGAATACACCAGGAAAGCCATCTGGGCTTGGGATTTTCTTTGTGGAGAGCTTGTTAACTACAAAGTCAATTTCTTAATAAGATAGGACTATCTTCAGGTTGTCTAAATTTTCCTCAGTGATTTTGATAGTTTATATCTTTCACAGAATTCGTCCAGTTCATCAAAGGTGTCAAGTTTATCAGTATAAAATTCTTTTAATGTCTGTAGTTATGTCCCTTACTCGTTATATATTTAATTTGTGCTTTTCTTCTTTTTTCCCTCATCAATTTGTCTGAAATTTTATCAGTTATGGTATTTTTTCTTAGAAAGCAGTATGGTTTTATTTTTTTCTGAATCTCTTTCTTTGATATTTTTTCCTTTAAAATCGTTCTTTTTTCTGCTTATTTTTACATTATATTTACTTCTCTTTTTCCAGTTCCTTAAAGCAGAAGTTTGGAGCAATCTTTGATTGGATACCATTCTTCTTGGATAGTATAAGAATTTGATGACATAAATTTCCTGAAACATTATTTTAGCTATATCCAAGAAATGTTTATACATTATGTTTTCATTTTCAATCAGTTCAAAATATTTTTAATTATTCTTATGTATGTGTGTGTGTGCCTGTTTTGTCATATCAACTATTTAAAAGTGAGTTGCTGAGATTTTCAAATATTTAAGATCTTTGCAAGTATATTTCTGTTACTCATTTTTATATAATTATTCTATAATCAAAGAACATAATGTCTATTGTTTCTGCTGTTCACAATTACTGAAATTTTTTGTATGGCTTGGAAGATGATATATTTTGGTCAATGTTTTACTTATACTTGACAAGGATATGTTTTTGTCTTTTGGGTCTGTTTTGGATGGTTTCTGTTTTGGGGTAGTGCCTTTCTGTTTTTGGGTGTTGTTCCATTATTCAAGTTAATTAAGCTGGTTGATACTGTTGTTTAAATCCTCTACATTCTTATTAATATTATGTTCTATTAATTGCTAAGAGATGTTAAAATTTCCAACCAAAGTTATGAATTTTCAGTTTTTCCTGTCAGTTTACTAATTTTTGGTCCATGCACTTTGAAATTCTCTTACTAGGTGCATACACATTTAGAATTGCCATATCTTCCATTAGCCACTTTCTCATCATAATATAATGTTGTTTACTATCTCTTTGTCTAAAATCTTTGTCTGATATTAATATGGGCACTATGGTTTTTATTTGTTAGTGTCACCGAAATACTTTTTTGCGTATATTTATCTTTAAATTGCCTGTGTCTTTTTACTTAAAGTGTATTTCCTATAGACAGCATGTAGTTTGATATTGATTATTTTTACACCATCTCATAATCTGTGCCATTAACTGATACATCAAAGTTCGTTTCATTGGATTTAAATATATGACCTAGCTCTTCTTTTTCTATTTGTCTCATCTTGTTTTATACTTTTCATTTTTATTGTGATTTTCAATTGATTTTTCTTTTGTACCTTTACAGATGAATAACAGCATAATCTGAGTATAAAAATAATTTTATTTCCTCCTTATTTATAACTTATTTTTATTTTCTAATGTTATTTCATTGTCTGATATTTTTAAAATATACCAAGTAGTATTGTTGGTGGTAGGTATTTATGTTTTAACTTCTAGAAGAAAAATAGCTGACAGATATATAGCAGCTGCTGTATGTCAGGCACTGTTCTACATATTTTATAGGAGATTACTCATTTAATCTTTCAACTTTGTGAGATAGTTATTGTTATTATTCTTAGGAGAGGAGACTGACACAGAAAGATGAAAAAACTTGTTCAAGATCACACAGCTAATAAGTGGCAGTTGTAGGCAGTCTAGTCCCAATTCAATTGTAGGCAGTCTAGTCCCAATTCCTTTGCTTTTAAGTAGTAATGAAACCACTCTGTAAAGAAATGGTCAAACTGCTATACAATTGTGCTCATTTCACATGCTCACAAGGTAATGATCAAAATCCTTCAAGCTAGGCTTCAACAGTACATGAACTGAGAACTTCCAGATGAACAAGCAGTATTTAGAAAAAGCAGAGGAAAAAAGGCAGAGATCAAATTGCCAACATCTGTTGGATCTTAGAAAAAGCAAGAGAACTCCAGAAACCCATACACTTCTGCTTTGTTAACTATGCTAAAACATTTGACTGTGCTGAAACAAAAAGATGTCGAAAACTCTTCAAGAGATGGGAATACCAGACCACCTTACCTGCCTCCTGAGAAACTTGTATACAGGTCAAGAAACAACAGTTATAACTGGATGTGGAACAACAGACTGGTTGCAAATTGGGAAAGGAGCCTATCAAAGTATATTGTCACCTGTTTATTTAAATTATATGCAGAGTGCATCACGTGAAATGCTAGGCTGGAAGACTCACAAGCTCTAATCAAAATAGCTGGAGAAATATCAACAACCTCAGATATTCAGATGATACCACTTTAATGGCAGAAAGTGAAGGAGAGCTAAAGGGCCTCTTGCTGAAGGTGAAAGAGGAAAGTGAGAAAGTTGGCTTAAAACTCAACATTCAAAAAGCTAAGATTATGACATCTAGTGGCAAATAACTGGGGAAACAATGGAAACAGTAGTAAATTTTATTTTGGGGGTCTCCAAAATCACTGCAGATGATGACTGCAACCATAGAATTAAGAGACGCTTGCTCCTTGGAAGAAAAGCTATAACCCATGTATACAGCATAATACAAAGAATAGATCACTTTGCCGACAATTGTCCGTATAATCAAAACTGTGGTTTTTCCAGTAGTCATGTATAAATGTGAGAGTTGGACCATAAAGAAACCTGATCACCAAAGAATTGCTGCTTTCAAACTATGGTGCTGGAGAAGACTCCTGAGAGTCCCTTGGACAGCTGGGAAATCAAACCTGTCAATCCTAAAGGAAGTCAACCCTCAATATTCATTGGAAGGACTGTTGCTGAAGCTGAGGCTCCAAAACTTTGGCCACCTGATGAGAAGAGCTGATTCATTGGAAAAGACCCTGATGTCGGGAAAGATTGAGGGCAGGAGAAGAAGAGGATGACAGATAATGAAATGTTTGGATGACATCACAGACTCAATGGACATGAGACTGGGTAAACTCTGGGAGATAGTGAAGGACAGGGAAGCTTGCCTTGCTGCAGTCCATGCTGTCACAGATTCAGACAGGACTTAGCGTGTAAATGACAACTTATAAAGAAAATTTCTAGTAATCCTTCATTAAGTGTAGTATTGATCATATGCAGATTTTCTTCTCTTTAAGTTATGAAAGAGATGATGAATTGAGGTATTTTCCTCTAATACTTATAAATAGATGATGAATTGAGGTATTCTCCTCAATTTTGCATGAACTGAATACTATCAAATTTCCTCTTTACTTATTAACAATGTTAAAACACATTGAATTTGCTTCATCCCTACTATTTTTGGCTTAATCCATAAGTGTATTTTCCCAAGTTTCTGTACAAACCAGGATTGGCTCTTCATAATTTTCTATGTCATAAAATAAATGAAAAAAAACAAGTGTCATCTGAAGATAATTTAGCAGTGGGCAAACAAAGGAGCATGTTGCTTGTTCTTACTCCCCTCTGCTGTAGCAGGGGTCCCATTAGAGTCTTGCCTGAATTTCTTGCGTGACTTCTAGCTAATTTCTATACATTGAGAAAGGACAAGAACCCTGGTTGGAAACAGACTTATGGCACCCAACTTGGGGCAGTTGTCCTCTTCCAGGAACATGATCTGGGTACCTCCAAGACCACTGAATGCAGTTTCCTTATGTGTGACAAGTGGGTATCTGAACTTCTTGTTTCAGCATTACTGCATTTGCTAAATGCCTTCCTAGCTCCTGGGAGCCACAGTATCATCATTCATGCAATACTCTCCCCTAATTTGCCTTTTCCTTCTCCTGATATCTCTCTACTTCTCTCTGTGTCTTCTCCTACTTCTGTCCTATTCTTCTGAGAGAGTGGACATAATGCAGCTACAGCATCACCCCTTTCAGCTTGTAAGATCATGCTTCCTTTGATGAGCAGTGGCTCACCTAAAGGGGTGATAAGCAGAGGTGGAAGAGGCTTACCTGACAACAGGGAGACCCTGGTCCCTTAGGCTTTTCCTGATGGCAGATTTATGAGAGTGATAGAAATTTAACCTCATGTCATGTAATGGCTAGAAGTCCTATCATCCTAAAACTCATCTTTTTTTCCTTGCTATCTCTTTCTGTTTTTTAGTCCTTTCTCCCCCTCTTCCTTTTACATCTCCCTTGATCCTTACACCTGCACTCCCATTACATTTATTCGGAAAACTTCTTGTTTGTGTCTTTAAGTTTTTGTCATTGGTATCTTAGTTTTGTGTACTTTTGTCCATCCAATCTCTCCTGCAAATCTCTGCCAAAATCGTGGGCATGATGGAGTCTTTAAACATTGAAATACAAACACAGCCCACATTGCCTGAGACGCCAACATTAGATTACTTGGTGGGGTTTTAAAGAACAAAAAGTAAAGAAAGGAGCTTGCATTTTTCCCTCTTCCACTTTTGCAATCTAACTGTTCTGCCTAAGTTCAAGGAGCTTGTATATCTCTCCTCTGCCTTTACAAGAAACTATTCCACTTGGGCTTTCATGAACTACCTGATTCATCATTCAATCTCAGACTGCCAGGGGAAGAAAGGGAATTTTAAATTAAGTAGGAAAGCTATGAAATCTTTTAGCTATGAAATCTCAGTATGTTTTATGTAAAAATTTGCTTGTAAATGAGCTGTATTTAATTGTCTTAAAGGGAACTGATTGCTTATATACATTTTCAGAAATGTAAAGGAGGGTTACCAGATATATTTTGGGTTCATGTGATCTAGAAAATACTCCATATTGAATTAATTCCTGGTATTAAAGATAGCTTAAACTCATGGTTTTAATTAGTACAGATCTGTCTTAGGAGTTATCCACATTAAGTGTAATAATTTTATTGTACCTAGGGTTACTGAAAGTCATTAAGTGCATGTTGGTTTTGTTGTAACATTCATCAACATGGTAGATAATCTGATGTGATTAAATTTTTAAGTAAATGTAACTGGGATAGAATCTTTTTGGTAAGCTGTGGGAATAATTACATTGTAAAAGCATCCATCTAAAATAGTACCTCCAAGTTTTCATAAATTGAAACTAAATTAAGTTTTAATTGATAAGAGTTCATTGAATATACAGGCCATTTCAAATAAGATAAAATATCGGAATTTAAATTGCTAAATAGGTAAAAATTTGCCTTTGTCTTCTTGTGAAGGAGAAACTAAAACTGCTTGGTGTCACCTTGATATGTCCTCTACCAATCTGCAGAATGTTAATAAAAGAAATATATTAATGTTTGCATAAGGAAAGTAAGATGTGTATTTTCAGAAGAGAAGGTATAAGGAAAGCAAATATATTCTATTAAAGGAAAAAGGGTGATTTTTTTCTTTGCAAGCTGGGTATTTCTCAACGGAAAAAATAAATACCAAAGTATGGCTACAGAAAGTTGCAGAAGTTTATAGAAAAGAAATGTTGAGCCTCTTATAAAAGGCAGAGGAACCAGAAATCAAATTGCCAACAATCAATGGATCATCAAAAAAGCAAGAGAGTTCCAGAAAAACATCTATTTCTGCTTTGTTGACTATGCCAAAGCCTTTGACTCTGTGGATCACAATAAAACTGTGGAAAATTCTGAAAGAGATGGGAATACCAGACCACCTGACCTGCTTCTTGAGAAACCTATATGCAGGTCAGGAAGCAACAGTTAGAACTGGACATGAGACAACAGACTGTTTCCAAATAGGAAAAGGAGGATGTCAAGGCTGTATATTATCACCCTGATTATTTAACTTATATGCAGAGTTCATCATGAGAAACGCTGGGCTGGATGAAGCATAAGCTGGAATCAAGATTGCTGGGAGAAACATAAATAACCTCAGATATGAAAATGGCACCACCCTTATGGCAGAAAGTGAAGAAGAACTAAAAAGCCTCTTGATAAAAGTAAAAGAGAGTGAAAAAGTTGGCTTAAAGCTCAATATCCAGAAAACTAAGATCATGGCATCTGGTCTCATCATTTCATGGGAAATAGATGGGGAAACAGTGGAAACAGTGGCTGAATTTATTTTTCTGGGCTCCAAAATCACTGCAGATGTTGATTGCAGCCATGGAATTAAAAGATGCTTACTCCTTGGAAGGAAAATTATGACCAACCTAGACAGCATATTGAAAAGCAGAGACATTACTTTGCCAACAAAGGTCCATCTAGTCAAGGCTATGGTTTTTCCAGTGGTCATGTATGGATGTGAGAGTTGGACTGTGAAGAAGGCTGAGCGCTGAAGAATTGATGCTTTTGAACTGTGGTGTTGGAGAAGACTCTTGAGAGTCCCTTGGACTGCAAGGACTGTCTCTTATACACATCTAGATGTGTATAAGAGACAGGTTGCCAACAAAGGTCCATCTAGTCAAGGCTATGGTTTTTCCAGTGGTCATGTAGGGATGTGAGAGTTGGAGTATAAACAAAGCTGAGTGCCAAATAATCGATGCTTTTGAACTGTGCTGTTGGAGAAGACACTTGAAAGTTCCTTGGACTGCAAGGAGATCCAACCAGCCCATCCTAAAGGAGGTCTCCTTTAGGAGAGGATCTCCTGATCCTTTAGCCCTGAATATTCATTGGAAGGATGGATGTTGAAGCTGAAACTCCAATACTTTGGCCACCTGATGAGAAGAGCAGACTAATTTGAAAGGACCCTGATTCTGGGAAAGATTGAAGGCAGGAGAAGAAGGGATGACAGAGGATGAGAGATAGTTGAATGGCATCACCAACACAATGGACATGGGTTTGGGTGAACTCCTGGAGCTGGTGATGACAGGGAGGCCTGAGTAGGCAATGGCACCCCACTCCAGTACTCTTGCTTGGAAAATCCCATGGACAGAGGAGCCTGGTAGGCTGCNAGATTGAAGGCAGGAGAAGAAGGGATGACAGAGGATGAGAGATAGTTGAATGGCATCACCAACACAATGGACATGGGTTTGGGTGAACTCCTGGAGCTGGTGATGACAGGGAGGCCTGAGTAGGCAATGGCACCCCACTCCAGTACTCTTGCTTGGAAAATCCCATGGACAGAGGAGCCTGGTAGGCTGCAATTCATGGGGTCATGAAGAGTCAGAAACGAATGAGTGAATTCACTTCCACTTTTGACTTTCATGCATTAGAGAAGGAAATGGAAACCAACTCCAGTGTTCCTGCCTGGAGAATCCCAGGGATGGCAGAGCCTGGTAGGCTGCTGTCTATGGGGTCGCAGAGAGTCAGATATAACTGAAATGACTTAGCAGTAGCAGCAGTAGGGAGGCCTGGCATTTTGTAATTCATGGGGTCGCAAAGAGTTGGACACGACTGAGCAACTGAAAGTTGAGAAAAGAATATGATATGGAGTCAGGGTTTTCTAAAGCTGAATTAAATTTAATTAGATAAATAGATTTTATTAAAAGTATGTTGATGCAAGACGGGGTTTGTTTTCTCTCATAAAAGAACAAAGTTTTCCTGGAATACTCCTTTTGTTGTTATATTATGTGAGTTTCTCTGCCTTTCAGTAAAGTATATTTACTTTTGAATTTTTTTTTTTTTCTGGTGTGCTGCGATTCATGGGGTCGCAAAGAGTTGGACATGACTGAGCGACTGAACTGAACTGAAAGCTCAAGTTAGTTTTGGATTGCTTCAGAGGGCTCCTGGAGCATCTCAAAGAGAGTACCTAAACAAATAGTGTTCAAATTGCAAGGGAAACATTGTCCAAACTAGCTGTTGCTTGTGTCAAAAGGAATCATCAGACTCACCCCAATTTTATGGTAGTTTCCAAAAAGCAAGAAAGGATTTGTGTTCTTCTGTTTTCACTTTACTCATGTCCAAAAAAATTCACCTTCAGAAATGCTCCCACCTCTAGGCCTTCATGTCCTGACCCATATGGCATTTTCCATTCTGCCAAATTCCATTTCCTCCTTTTTGCACCTCCAGGAGTTCTTTTTTTTTTTCCTCCAGGATCCCCTTCACCTTAGGCCTTGGTAACCCATACCCTGTTACAAACTATCTGTTATGGTGGTCATTTCCAAGCAGCCAACCTCTTAGGCTTTATAGATGCTCAACATAGAGAAAAAATTTATAGGACATAAGCTTTGTAGACAATATGTCCCCCTCAAGGAGAGCCTTGGAAGTTCATTGGCACTAATTCAAATGTCCCCTATCAGAGGATCCCTCATGTGAGGGACTGTGTTGACCAGAGATACCTGGTTAGGAATTTATGGGAAAGTAGATGATGATCAAAATCCCACTGGGTAAGAAGGGAATTCAGAAAACACTGGTTCCTTTCTGACAAAGTGAAAGTGAAGTCGCTCAGTTGTGTCCAACTCTTTGTGACCCATGGACTGTAGTCCGCCAAGCTCCTCCTTCCATAGGATTCTCCAGGCAAGAATACTGGAGTGGGTTGCCATTTCTGACAAAAGACCCTAGTAAATGTCTCTGGTACACTGGGCTTCATTTCCAGGAGAGTTGTTAGTTGCAGGTTGCTCTATGTGGGAGGATCCTTTTCTATTCTGGAAGAAACACTTTTGGAATGTATTCTTAAAAACTGGAAATTAAAAAAAAATAGATTAAAAAGGGAAAAACTTAAATTCTACTATAACACTACTAGGCCTTTATGTAAGCTGGGGGAATTGGAGAATTGCCTGAAAATGTCTTCAAATTACAAAACCATCTTGCAATTGGATCTTTTCTGTCATAAGACAGAAAAATGAATTGATGTTCCCTATGTTCATGTCTTCATGATCCTTTAAAAAGAAAAAAAAAACACTTTATGGCTCCGGTAGTCAACAGCCTATGGCATTAGAAAACAATGATCTCATTTTAACCTTCCTTAATTTTCAGGGCAGAAACTGAGTCTCCACTGTTTCTCCAGAGCTACTTGCTTCTCCAGAGCTACTTGCTTCTCCAGAGCCACTTATTTCTCCAGATCCCTCTGACCAATCTCAAACCCTACCTCCCTATACCCCATTACCCCAGAAGAGAGAGACTACTCCCTCCAAAGTAACTCACAGTGGAACTTCCTATCATCCAGGACCAGGAAAAATATACCCTCCTAGTGGCAAATGATGAAGGGACAATCAGAGTACACATGTCCTTTTCTTTAAATAAATTAACCTCTTGCAAACAGAGACGGGACCAGTTTTCTGAAGATCCTAGTAAGTTTGTTAAAAGGTTTTAGGTCTTAACTCTGGCCTTTGGCTTACTTGGAAGGATGCTCAAATAGTCCTATATACTTGCTGTATCCTTAAGGAAAAATAGATAATTTGGATAGTAGCCCAGGGGCAGGCTGACCAGCTTGCCAGGAACCAACTTGAACATTTAGTTATGGGTGGAGACAATGTCCCAAATCAGGAGACCCATTGGAATTATAATTTCCAGGAGGGAACAGAAGCCAAGAAGCATATGATCCAATGTGTTTTAGAAGGAATGATAAAGTGTATTTAAAAAGCCAGATAACTATGAAAGGGTTAAAGAAGAAAAAGGAAAATCCAAAGATGGCTTGTGGATGCTTTTCAAAAATTTACTAACATATAACCTACCACTCTCAAGGATCATTCCCAGCTAGGAGAGCATTTTATCAGTCAGTTTTCCCCTGATATTACAAGGAAACTCTAAAAGTTACAGTTAGGCCCATAAAACCTGACCTCAACACCTAGAGGTGACATTTGGGATATGTAATAATTGAGATTAAATTGAGGAGAAAGAGAGGAAAAAAATGTGAAAACAGTCAGGCCAGAGCTCAAGCTAAACTGATGGCCATAGCTGTCAGTCAAGCCTTGCAACCTCAGAACTCAAAGTGGGAAACAAAGTTTATCTACCTGAGAGTAAAACCAGCAAAAGGGAAATTATTCAAATGCAAATCAGCAGGCTGCTGGGCCCAAAAGTGCCAAAAGGAGCATTCCCTGGACCAGTCACCAAACACAGGTCATGGAAAGTGATACTGTACCAGTCTCAAAGGGGAAGCGGGACTTCTGCTCTGGAGATGGCCTTGTTGGATGTCTGAAGCAGCCCAGGGATTCTGGCAGCTCCCCTCAATGAGATGATTATCTCCATTCAGGAGCCCTGGATGGTCCTTGATATGGCAGATAATAAAATAAAGGTTTTGATCTATACAGAAGCCATTACTCTGCCCTGATCTCTCACACTGGGTCACTTTCATCCAAAAACTCTACTGTGACTGCAGTTAGGGAAAGTCTCACACTCACTACTTTGCTGGATCTCTCATTTGCCAATTTGAACACCTTTTGATTTCACATGCCTTTTTTGTTGTGTCTGAGTGTCCTACTACTCCACCAGGAAGAGATCTTCTGGGCTCCCTTGGAGCCATGTTACAATTATGACATCACTAGCAGTCCCTTTTCTTGATTCTGACTAGGACAAAACAGCTGAAGAATAATGCCTATTCCCAGTCTTGTTAT
Organism: Oreotragus oreotragus; assembly: GCA_006410675.1. NCBI lineage: Eukaryota > Metazoa > Chordata > Mammalia > Artiodactyla > Bovidae > Oreotragus > Oreotragus oreotragus. The sequence continues at coordinate 348,123 of SJYX01008581.1, read as the reverse complement.
TCACACAGTATACTCTGCATGTTGGGATGAAAAAATCCCTGTGAAAGCTATAAATGCCCAATCTGTAAAAGTTAACCTTAAACCAGAAGTTGCTTATCTTAACAAAATTCAGTACCCCACAAAGGTCAAAGGAAAAAGGGTTGAAACCTCTCATAGATAAATTCCTAAAGCATGGCCTCAGTGCCCTGTCAGTCCCTATTCAATATCCCTATTCTGCCAGTTGTTAAGGCAAATGGAGACTATCAACATCGTAGAGCGGTAAATAAGCAATGGTTCTTACACATCCCCTGGTGGCCAATCCTTATATTAGCCCAGATTCCTGGAAATGACAAATGCCTTACTGTGCTTGACCTCAAGGATGCCTTCCTTTGCATCCCAATACATCCTTCATTCCAGCTGTCTCTCTGCCTTCAAGTGGACTAACCCCTACTTGGGCCAAATGAAACAATATATATGGACAGTATTGTCCTGGGGTTTTCAGGATGCACGTGTTTGCCCAGGCCCTAGAAAAAGAACTAAGGAAAAGAAGAAGCTATCTCATAATATGTAGGTGATGTATTAATATGTAGCCCCACCACTGAAGGGCTTTCTAAATGTCTTGGCGGTAAAGAACTCACCTGCCAATGCAGGAAACGTGGGTTTGATCTCTGGAATGGGAAGATCCCCTGGAGGAGGAAATGGTAACTGTGAGATGAGAGCAATTTGACCAAGATGGTGTGTCCAGGCTTTCTTGCCCCACAGCCTCTCACTCTTGCCCCACATCTTGTAAATGATGTTTATGTAACAGCTGAGATCACTTACAGCATGGCACATGTACATCATGAGCTACTTACTTTGTCATGAGGTACTCACTTGCTCATGAAGTACTCACTTGGTCATGAGCTGTTTTGTGCTGAATGCCTATAGGAGTGTCACCACAAAAACCCTGGCTGCTGCTACACTGGGGCTACATTGGAGCAACAGCATGACCATGTTATACAAGGTTATGTTAAGGCTATATTATGCCTATGTTGTGGCTGCTGCTATGGCTGCTGTGTCAGCCAAGAGAAAATAAACCTGTCTGTGTTTCCTGTGGCTCCTTGAATCCCCTTCTAGCCTCTTAACTCATGCCTTGCCTACCCAATGTTTAGCATACAGTGAGAACAGTGTGAACAGTGAGACAACTGGCATCATGAACAGGATGAAGAGCAATATAGCAACTCACTCCAGTATTCTCACGTAGGCAATCCTAAGGACAGAGGAGCATAGTGGGCTACAATCCATGGGATTGTCAAGAGTCAGATACCACTGAGAACCCACCTTGGAGGCCTTGGATCAGAATACCTTTCATTTCCTTAGGGCCTGGGGTTGCAGTACCTCCCAGAAAGAAGCACAGATCTCAAAGCAACAAGTTAAATATCAGAGATATATTATAAATTTTGGAAGCGGACCATTATCTCCTTATAGAAAATAAGCTATATTAAGCCTAAGCACTCAAAGATAAAAAAGGAAAAATACAACTTTGTACTTTTTTACTCATGACAAGATTTTGGAGAATTTGGATTCCAGGATTCAGAATAGTTGCTAAGCCTCTATATGAAGCTACTAAAAGCCCAGATACAGAACAATACTTTGGACTGGGAAACAAGAAAGAGTTTTTTATAACATCAAATAGACCCTCACCAGAGCTCCTGTTCTGGGTCTCCCCTATTAAACAAAGAAAAAAATCACCTTGTACATAGCTGAAAAACTTGAGAAAGCTCTGGGGGGTCCTTGTACACAAACTAGATTCCATGATCTGAGTTTGATCCAGTCTGTAACTGCCAGTGTTTTATTAGTAGAACAAGCTAACAAGCATACTTTTGCAGAGCTACTGGAAGCCCAGAACCCTCATCAAGTACAAGAGATTCTAGAAACCAAAGGCGACCACTAGATTACTGGAGGCTGTCCCATTAAGTACCAGACTTTGCTCCCGACTCCCAAGAAGTAACACTCAAAATTTGCCATGCCAACTTATACTAATGCCCATGGAGGGCCCAGAATTAACGCATTCCTGCCTTGAAACACTTGACTAGATTTATTCCTGTATGCCTGATCTAACAGACTAGGCCATAGAAAAACCCTAAAGAATAATGCTTTACTTATGGCAGTAATTTCATTAAAGATGGTTGTAGGAGAGCAAAGAATGGTATTCTGAATACTCATAGGGTTATAGAAGCAAAATCTTTGCCACCTAACACTTCAGCTCAGAAGGCTGTGCTAATAGCCCTAACTCAAGCCTTAACCTTAGGGAAGAGAAAATTACAAATATATATACAGATGCAAAATGTGTTTTTCTTATTTTACATGCTCATATAGCTCTCTGGGAAAAAGGGGGATTGAAAAAAAAATAAATGCCCCTGAAAAAATATGGGACTGAGATTTTATGTTTCACAGAAGCAGCTCAAAAACCAAAATAAATAAGTTATTCACTGCTGTGGACACCAAAAGGAAACTCATTCTTGATTATCTATGTACCACTGCCAATATTTCTTGTTGCTTGTACATCAACATCTCTTCCTAGGTAAGAACCAACATTGAGAAAATTTGAAAGCAAGCCATTCAGCTTCAGCAGGTAATTAAGCACCAGTACTCATAATTCTATTTGGGCACAGAAACTAAAAACTGGTTCTCCAGCTTGTTCTCTTGGATCCCACAGGGTATAAAATAACTTTCTGGCAGGAAGTTTACATTTTCTTATAACACTTTTTAGTCATACTAATTTATGCTGTATTTTGTCTGCTGCTCCATTGTCTTCCCTCCCACTGTGAATCTGAGACTGACTTTTGGTCCAAGAAGGAGACCTGGGGCCCACAGGTTCAGACCTTCTATTCTAAAAATAAAGAAACATGTTAAACTTTAATGCTGAGATTAGGAATAATATACACTCAAATATAATGGCTTTTTGGCAAGGATGACATCATCTCCCTTTTCTAGTCAACAGTTAGGGATGCCCTCCCAAAGTTAGCCTGGTTCATTTACTTTTAGGCCCTTTAATTGCTATTGTTCTCCTCCTTTCTAGCACTTGTTTGTTTAACTTTTTTATGAAGTTTGTGTCTTGTAAGTGGTGTTAGTGGTTAAAAAAAAAAAGTCTGCTGATGCAGGTAAATGTAAGAGATGCAGTTTCGATCCCTGGGTCAGGAAGCTCCCCTGGAGAAGGAAGCAGCAACCCACTCCAGTATTTTTGCATGGAATATCCCATGAACAGAGGAGCCTGGCTTGGCTGCAGTCCATAGGCTCACAAAGAGTTGGATATGACTGAAGCGGCTTAGCACACATGCACACACACGTGTCTTCTAGGCTACAGTATTTTGAAGTAAGTCTCATGATAGCTCAAGGAATTCAACACATTCCAGTGGAGGGTGGCCCACGTCCCTACAGGTCCTTGGAACAGTCAGCGAGGGAGTTCTATGCCATTAATGAAGGCTAAAATATGCAGCCCCTGTCCAGCAGGAAGATGTTTAAGAAGAGATCCTCGGCCCATTATCCCTTGTAGAGTCTCAGGGAGGGGGTTGTGTGAATGAGACAGGCCTGGGATCTGGGACCCTTTGCTGTAAATGATGCAATACTTGTACCTCGACAAATCTCCAACAACAAAATGCAAAGAAACTATATGGGACTAAAAATAACTGCATGCATGTGTAGTTGGTACAAATTCTAGACAAAAGATACAAACAAACAAACAAACAAAAAAGACAATTGCCACTCTCAAAGAACCTGGAGCAAAAAACAGGTGTTGGGAGCAAAAGCAGGGTATTGTTCATGCCCTCTGCAATCAACACCACCAGAGGAGTGGGCAAAACACCTAAGTCACCCCTCTGGTCCAACTCCTGGACACACTCCTACCCTCATCCCATATAAGAAACAAACTCATCCCCCACTCAGGGAGCAAGTGAGCAAGGAAATCTCTTGCTTGTTCTCACTCCTCCCAACTAAAGTAAAGCCCCAATAAAGTTTTGTCTGAAAAAAAAAGAATTCTATAGACTCATGTTTCAAGAAGTACAGCTTCTTTAGTGCTCTCCTCTTTATTCTTTATCATTCCTCCTTGAAACAGGTATATGGCTTTAGCCAATCTAGTGCTACGCATAGTTTCTAGCATCTGCCAGTTTTCCCTTCAGTTCAGTTCAGTCGCTCAGCCATGTCTGAGTCTTTGTGACCCCATGGACTGCAGCACGCCAGGCTTCCCTGTCCATCACCAACTCCCAGAGCTTACTCAAGCTCATGTCCATTGAGTGGGTGATGCCATCCAGCCATCTCATCCCCTGTCATCCCCTTCTCCTCCTGCCCTCAATCTTTCCCAGCTTCAGGGTCTTTTCCAGTGAATCAATTTTTCACATCAGGTGCCCAAAGTATTGGAGTTTCAGATTCAGCATCAGTCCTTCCAATGAATATTCAGGACTGATCTCCTTTAGGATGAACTGGTTTGATCTCTTTGCAGTCCAGTGGACTCTTAAAAGTCTTCTCCAACACCAAAGTTCAAAAGCATCAATTCTTTGGTGCTCAGCTTTCTTTATGGTCCAACTCTTACATCCATACATGGCTACTGGACTTCTGCCAGTTTTGCTTTATCTCAAATTAGCCACATAAGAGTATTCCATGCATTAGAGCCTTCTTCCTGAGAGTGTTTTCTCATGTTTTGTATATTTACAAGTTAATATGCATTTTTAAGATTTTTTCCTGTCACCTATTCCTAGAAATTATACTTTGATACAATTACCTTCTCCAATAAAGACATTTACACTGTGGTCAAATACTTCCTGAAATAACAACCAGACTAAGGAGAAACGCTGGAGTGCTTTTCCAAAATCAAGGTCTGGAATCTGTTATGTACCACAAACTCTGGTAGACCAAATAGCTTTTTACTTCCTAATATACTTGACTCAAATATGTTCTGATTTTCTATGAGGGTAAACAGTTTTAAAATATAAACCCAGTGAAGTGTCTATGGATCTCTATAGATATGAATGTTATCAGGAAGAGAGTTGGATGCCTAATGTCAGTTAAAAATGAGAACAGAAGTAACTCTATGGAAGATGGAAAACTTTTTAAAAAATCTATGTGCTTGTTTATCAATAAGTAGTTTTCAAAATTCTGCCCATCACCTGGAGTTTAATAGTATATGTGCTCCATGACATAGTATTTAGTAGTAACAATTTTTTAAGAGTAGTATTTCAAGAGGATAATTATTATACAAAATACAATGTCAAACAATATTTGAGGAAACCATTTTAACTATTGAATAATTTAATGAAATTTAAGTAACACTGGTATAAATAGTTCAATAAGAAACAGTCTTTTTCAGCTACTTTCTAACTTTAAGTTCAACTGAGATTAAATTCTAAGTGTCTATAAAAGAAAATAATGAGAAGGTAGAAAGATCATTTCTTAAAGATACAGCTGGAAATTCAGAGTCAACTCTCTTAAAATGACTTAACTTATGATGGAGGCAATTTTATTCCTATTCCCATGAATACTAATGTTCACTTTCAAGTTATTGAAATTAATCTGACTCAGTTACATTCAATGGACTGTGTTCAACTGTACTGATTGATAATAGCAACAAACATTAAGCATGTTTTCCCATGTAAGACACTGTTGGACTACTAACAGCAAATAGGAAAATACTAACAGAGTGTCCTTTTCATCCAAAATGAAAGACCCATTAGGAATTAAAGGTGATAATGTCACTCTTTTATTTGACAAATATGTGTTGAGTATGCCCTTATAAACATGCTTAGGGAAGATATTTATTGAATACCTCAATATATTCCAAGAACTCTGTTAAGCTTTTGCTAAACCTTTTTTATTTAAGCTTTCACTGTTTTTTTTTTTTTAATCTTCAGAGAAACCAAAGAAAGTAGATATTATTATTACACTTTGCAGATAAAAATATACAAATTTTTCAAAGCAAGTAACTTTCTCAAATGCAGGATAAGCAAAAACATTGTAATTCACATCTATTTCTTCTCAAAATTTCAATTATTTTCTTTATACTATGCTCTTAGTTACTGGGTGGATTCCAAGAATCATAAGATATATTTTGTTCTTATTGTCAAAAGCTTATAGCTTATTTGAAAAGAAAAGATATACAAAAGGAACTAGGGCATAAAGTTTTCCAAGGAGTGACTACATTCTGTTTTTGGGAATTGAATCAAGTTTAAGGGTTTTCCATAGAAGTGAGTGGAAACTGATAACTTATGGTGAACAGTGTCAGATTTGTGATCTGTGAAGAACAAGATTTAGCTTTAGGACCAGGGACCAAGCTTGATCACGCAAAAGGTTTTGTGCAGCAGAGTTTTATTAAAGTAAGAAAAGGGACAGAGAAAGTTTCTGATATGGACATCAGAAGGGGGACAGAGAGCCCCCTTTGCTAGTCTTAGCAAGGCCTTGTATAGTTTTGTCAGACTCACTCCCACAACAAACATCTTAAATTAACAAGATTAGAACTAACAATAGAAAGGTCTTACCAGACTAACTCCCGCAGTATACAAGTTTCAAGATAACAACATTAGTCAGGTTTTGTTAAGGAGAAACATAGCCTTGAGCAAGATACATTGTTATATTGACTAAGACAAAGCAATGTAGAAAAAAAAATGTTTGTCCTTTCTCCTCCTTGGGTACTCCAGACTTATCAACCTGTTTAGGAACTGACTCTCTCAAGACCTAATTTTCATTTTCTAGTTTTGTTACATGCATGTCGGTACATATGTCTGTACGTATGTATACTCATACACATATGTATACTTATATGTGTATGAGTATAGAATACACTAAGTTTAAAATAGTTCAACTTTAGTGAAGAGGAACTAAGAAGCCTATTGATGAAAGTGAAAGTGGAGAGTGAAAAAGTTGGCTTAAAGCTCAACATTCAGAAAACGAAGATCATGGCATCTGGTCCCATCACTTCATGGGAAATAGATGGGGAAACAGTGGAAACAGTGTCAGACTTTATTTTTTTGGGCTCCAAAATCACTGCAGATGGTGACTGCAGCCATGAAATTAAAGGACGTTTGCTCCTTGGAAGAAAAGTTATGACCAACCTAGATAGCATATTGAAAGGCAGAGACATTGCTTTGCCAACAAAGGTCCGTCTAGTCAAGACTATGGTTTTTCCAGTAGTCATGTGTGGATGTGAGAGTTGGACTGTGAAGAAAGCTGAGCACTGAAGAATTGATGCTTTGAACTGTGGTGTTGGAGAAGACTCTTGAGAGTCCCTGGACTGCAAGGAGATCCAACCAGTCCATTCTGAAGGAGATCAACCCTGGGATTTCTTTGGAGAGAATGATGCTGAAGCTGAAACTACAGTATTTGGCCACCTCATGCAAAGAGTTGACTCATTGGAAAAGACTCTGATGCTGGGAGGGATTGGGGGCAGGAGGAGAAGGGGACGACCGAGGATGAGATGGCTGGATGGCATCACGGACTCGATGGACGTGAGTCTGAGTGGACTNCGTACTCCTTTTCCTATTTGGAACCAGTCTGTTGGCTGTCTCTTATACACATCTAAGGCCTCTTGATGAAAGTGAAAGAGGAGAGTGAAAAAGTTGGCTTAAAGCTCAACATTCAGAAAACGAAGATCATGGCATCTGGTCCCATCACTTCATGGGAAATAGATGGGGAAACAGTGGAAACAGTGTCAGACTTTATTTTTTTGGGCTCCAAAATCACTGCAGATGGTGACTGCAGCCATGAAATTAAAGGACGTTTGCTCCTTGGAAGAAAAGTTATGACCAACCTAGATAGCATATTGAAAGGCAGAGACATTGCTTTGCCAACAAAGGTCCGTCTAGTCAAGACTATGGTTTTTCCAGTAGTCATGTGTGGATGTGAGAGTTGGACTGTGAAGAAAGCTGAGCACTGAAGAATTGATGCTTTGAACTGTGGTGTTGGAGAAGACTCTTGAGAGTCCCTGGACTGCAAGGAGATCCAACCAGTCCATTCTGAAGGAGATCAACCCTGGGATTTCTTTGGAGAGAATGATGCTGAAGCTGAAACTACAGTATTTGGCCACCTCATGCAAAGAGTTGACTCATTGGAAAAGACTCTGATGCTGGGAGGGATTGGGGGCAGGAGGAGAAGGGGACGACCGAGGATGAGATGGCTGGATGGCATCACGGACTCGATGGACGTGAGTCTGAGTGGACTCCGGGAGTTGGTGATGGACAGGGAGGCCTGGCGTGCTGTGATTCATGGGATTGCAAAGAGTCGGACACGACTGAGAGACTGAACTGAACTGAACTGAACTGAAGGTTAAAATGGTTTTAAGTTCTTTTGCAAATGTCATTTGAGAAGCAATAGTATCTAATGAATGTTTCTATTTACATCCTCAAACTTGTTCCTGTTCCATACTTTCCATCTCAGTGAATGCTACCAACCTTATACATCAAGCCAAAATCCTAGAAGTCATCTCTCATTCCTTCCTTTTGCAACCCATGATTGCAACTTTTGAATTCATTAATACATTTTCAGTTCATTATGTACACAATATGTACCACAAATACATATTTATCTTCATTTCTACTTTCCCCATCATAATCTACCCTACTACCCTCTGGTATCTGGCCTATGGCAATAGCCATCAAGTGTATATCTCTGCTTCTATTCCTGCTCCACTCCAAATATTCTTTACTTTGTAGCCAAATCAAATCTTTGTTTTTTCTTTTAAATATAACTCAGGTCTTAACTCTTCTCTACTTAAACACTTTGAAAGTGAAAGTGAAGTCACTCAGTCGTGTCCAACTCTTTGTGACCCCATGGACTGTAGCTTACCAAGCTCCTCCATCCATGAGATTTTACAGGCAAGAGTACTGGAGTGGGTTGCCATTTCCTTCTCCAGGGGATCTTCCCAAACTGGGAATTGAACCCAGGTCTCCAGCATTGTAGGCAGATGCTTCACCGTCTGAGCCACAAGGGAAGTCCACTTTGCTGCTGCTAAGTCGCTTCAGTCGTGTCTGACTCTGTGTGACGCCATAGACGGCAGCCCACCAGGCTCCCCCATCCCTGGGGTTCTCTAGGCAAGAATACTGGAGTGGGTTGCCACTTCCTTCTCCAAAGCATGAAAGTGAAAAGTCAAAGTCAAGTCGCTCAGTTGTGTCTGACTCTTCACGACCCCATGGGCTGCAGCCTACCAAGCTCCTCTGTCCATGGGATTTTCCAGGCAAGAGTACTGGCTTGGGGTGCCATTGCCTTCTCTGAAGTCTACTTTAACGCCATTCAATTTCCTAAAGAAAATCAACCCTGAATATTCATTGTAAGGACTGATGCTGAAGCTGGAGCTCCAACACTTTAGCTTCCCAATGCAAAGAACTGACTCATTGGTAAAGACCTTGATGCTGGGAAAGATTAAAGGCAGGAGGAGAAGGGTCGACAGAGGATGAGATGGTTGGATGGCATCACTGACTCAATGGACATGAATTTCAACAAACTCTTGGAGAAAGTGAAAGACAGGAAACCTGGCTTGCTGAACACTATTTCAAACTTTAAAATATGTGTTTATTTTTACATTTCCATTTCTAAGATTTTTTCCTTTCATTATTTTAGAGACAACAGCATTATGTTCCTAGCTAAGGAATGGCTCAGTTGGAAAAGACTCCTCCTGCAATGCAAGAGACCTGGGTTCGATCCCTGGGTCTGGAGGATGCCCTGGAGAAGGAAATGGTGACCCACTCCAGGACTCTTGCCTGGGAAATCCCATGGACAGAAGAGCCTCGCAGGTTACAGTCCATGAGGTCACAAAGAGTCAGACACGACTGAGCAACTGAATCACCACGAAGGTGCAAACAGTCCATAAAACCAAGCATAGTCTCTCACATCTTACATTTTAACTTCACTGGTGCTATAGCAATAACAGGGGAATTCTTCTTGTATTGTTTTGAGGTATATTCAAATTACAGTTCTTTGTCAGGTGTTTTTTGTTTGTTTGTTTGTTAAATGCAATCATTTTTCAACTCACCTTGATTTCAAAGACTGAAAAAGCCATCAGTACTAGGAGGGAAGAGAAGGATATATATATTTTAAGGCAGCTTAGATCCCAAGATTTTTTTTTAAGCTATTGATTCCTTTTGAAATGAGAGTTACTAGACACCAGATATCAAAAGTTAGGTCATTAGTAGGCCCAAATGGATCTTCTATTGGATCCATGGATCTTTGCTCAAAAATTCAGAGCTACATAATGAGTTACATCTTGATAATTATTGTGATGGACAAAAGTCCATTAAAATGTTGAAGAATAAATTCATTTGTGAATATATGATCAAAAATGATGGAGTCAGAATATAATGTGTGTATTTTTATACTACTGCTGCTAAGTCACTTCAGTCATGTCCGACTCTGTGCAACCCCATAGACAGCAGCCTACCAGGCTCCCCTGTCTCTGGGATTCTCCAGGCAAGAATACTGCAGTGGATTGCCATTTTTTATACTAGGAAGCATCAGTTCACAGAGAAAATGTAAGTCTCAAGATCTTTTCCTTATACTTTTAGAGATAGGCATTGATTTGATAACATCAGTTTTTGAACCCAGAATCCACCATTTTGGCAAAACCTCTTATTTATGTAAAGCAAATGATGTATCATTTGTAACACAGCCTGAGTAAAAGTTTTCATGATGTCTTTCAGTAATACAAGAATTTCTTGTTAGATAGTTATTTTGAATCCTCAGGGAGCATTCTTCCTGAAACCATAAAAATTCCAGTGTCAAAAACAACCAAAAAATCAGTAGCCAATCTATGAAATAAATAGAAAATTTTATTCAGGTCAGTCTAAAGATTATAACCTGGGAGATAATCTTCCATAAAACTCTTAGGACTGCTCCAATTTGTTATAGTAAATTTATATTTGTTACAGTAAAGTTATATTTGTTATAGCATAGTTATATATCTTTATCTGTTTATTTTTAATTGAAAGATAATTGCTTTACAGTATTGCATTGGTTTCTACCAAACATCAACATGAATCAGACATAGATTTACCCATGTCCCCTCCCAACTGGATATCCCTTCTACCTCCCTCCCTGACTCACTCCTCTAGGTATTTTCTGAACCCAAGTTTGAGTTCCATGAGTGGTTGAGACTTATAAGGGTGAGGCATTAAGGGGATATCATGCATCAATGTAACATATTGACCATTTATATAATCTAACAAGGTGAGTAGTGGGTCATTGTGACATGTGACAGGATTGAGAAAGGAATGTTATCTCCCAAGGACATATCTTACTTGTGCCAGGAGAAATCTGCATTTTGTGTGTGTGTGTGTGAGAGAGAGAGAGAGAGAGAGAAACAGAGAGAGAGAGAGAGAGAGCAAGCATTCTTGTGTCTTCTAAGGGTTATCTAAATAATATGAAACACAGATGTGCAATACAAAAGGGAAGGGAGAAGTGTTTCAAAGAGCAAAGAAAACTTCATATTGAGTTGGTGATGGACAGGGAGGCCTGGCGTGCTGCAGTCCATGGGGTCGTAAAGAGTCAGACACAACTGAGCGACTGAATTGAACTGAACTGAACTGTCCTGTCTTAAAAATAATTTTAATTTAGTCCCACTTTTGACCAGTTATCTTTTCATAGAAAATATTAGCTCAATGTCAGCGTATTTGCTTTCCTGACCTGCATTTATCATGTCCCTTGATGGTGAGTCTAAGTAAATAGAACAGTCCTTTCTCTTTTCTTGAGATGGCAGGGGAACTATATTGGTAGGATGTGTGGCAAGGACTAAGAGTCAATTCCAAGCTGTCCAATAGGACTTACATCAATTTCATCTTTCATGTGCATTGAGCATGTTCATTAATTTATTTTTTTAAAAAGTATAGATGTGATCACTAGTTTCAAGTTCTTTAGATATTATGTTATGCAAACTGTAATAAAAATTGTGAACAGAGGTTCTAATATCATTGGTAAAGATTTAAGATCCTCCTTAACCAAATTTTCTCATATTTCACCTAAACTAAGAACAGGATCTTTCAGAGTAGAAATTTACCTCTACATGTGTGTCATAAGATGGGTTATACTAGAAGATTCATTAGATATAAAAATACAATATTCAGATTGTATTATAGCATGAGTTCCCTTTTAGAAAGTTGTTAGAATATTGAGGGCCATACTTTTCTATAAGACTGCTTTTCTCCAAAGAAACTTCTGAATTTAGCAAGTTAATAGCTTGTGCATGCATGCTAAGTCCCTTTAGTGGTGTCCAACTCTGTGCAACCCTGTGGACTATAGCCTGCCAGGATCCTCTGCCCATGGGATCCTCCAGGCAATAATACTGGAATGGATTGCCATTCACTTCTCCAGGAGATCTTCCATACCCAGGGATTGAACCCACAACTCTTACATTTCCTGCATTGGCAGGTGGGTTCTTTACCACTAGTGCTACCTGGGAAGCCCTGTTNTCATTGTGACATGTGACAGGATTGAGAAAGGAATGTTATCTCCCAAGGACATATCTTACTTGTGCCAGGAGAAATCTGCATTTTGTGTGTGTGTGTGTGAGAGAGAGAGAGAGAGAGAGAAACAGAGAGAGAGAGAGAGAGAGCAAGCATTCTTGTGTCTTCTAAGGGTTATCTAAATAATATGAAACACAGATGTGCAATACAAAAGGGAAGGGAGAAGTGTTTCAAAGAGCAAAGAAAACTTCATATTGAGTTGGTGATGGACAGGGAGGCCTGGCGTGCTGCAGTCCATGGGGTCGTAAAGAGTCAGACACAACTGAGCGACTGAATTGAACTGAACTGAACTGTCCTGTCTTAAAAATAATTTTAATTTAGTCCCACTTTTGACCAGTTATCTTTTCATAGAAAATATTAGCTCAATGTCAGCGTATTTGCTTTCCTGACCTGCATTTATCATGTCCCTTGATGGTGAGTCTAAGTAAATAGAACAGTCCTTTCTCTTTTCTTGAGATGGCAGGGGAACTATATTGGTAGGATGTGTGGCAAGGACTAAGAGTCAATTCCAAGCTGTCCAATAGGACTTACATCAATTTCATCTTTCATGTGCATTGAGCATGTTCATTAATTTATTTTTTTAAAAAGTATAGATGTGATCACTAGTTTCAAGTTCTTTAGATATTATGTTATGCAAACTGTAATAAAAATTGTGAACAGAGGTTCTAATATCATTGGTAAAGATTTAAGATCCTCCTTAACCAAATTTTCTCATATTTCACCTAAACTAAGAACAGGATCTTTCAGAGTAGAAATTTACCTCTACATGTGTGTCATAAGATGGGTTATACTAGAAGATTCATTAGATATAAAAATACAATATTCAGATTGTATTATAGCATGAGTTCCCTTTTAGAAAGTTGTTAGAATATTGAGGGCCATACTTTTCTATAAGACTGCTTTTCTCCAAAGAAACTTCTGAATTTAGCAAGTTAATAGCTTGTGCATGCATGCTAAGTCCCTTTAGTGGTGTCCAACTCTGTGCAACCCTGTGGACTATAGCCTGCCAGGATCCTCTGCCCATGGGATCCTCCAGGCAATAATACTGGAATGGATTGCCATTCACTTCTCCAGGAGATCTTCCATACCCAGGGATTGAACCCACAACTCTTACATTTCCTGCATTGGCAGGTGGGTTCTTTACCACTAGTGCTACCTGGGAAGCCCTGTTAATGGCTTTGTTACTATCATTCAAATCTTGCTGAATAAATTTTGTTAAAGCCTCTGTATAAGTAATGACATCTTTTATTTCAAGTGAATGAACAAATATAATAGTGAAATGATCATATCCCTGGAAAACTGAATGAACTTAGTATTCCCATATTAAAGGTAGATTGGCAGAGCCTGTTCTTCAAAGCCACCCATAGATGACCTTGAGCTCAAAGGAAATAAATTGTGCTTCTTTCTAAGAAACCTGAGGAGAGCCAAAGCCATTAATTAGTTCCATAAATTCCCTAGGTCCTGCTCAGAGCTACCTACTATTATCCCGGGCATCTCAACCAATCAATTCTAAACCAACCTCTGGTTCTCAAAGTGAATGATATATTGACTGAAGGGAATGGCTACCCACTCCAGTATTCTGGCCTGGATAATTTCATAGGCTGTATAGTCTATGGAGTCACAAAAGGTCGGACACAACTGAGCTACTTTCATTTCACTTCATAAAGCACTCAGTCCAATTTCCTAGTATTGTTAGGCTAATCATCCTTCAGTTCAGTTCATTTGCTCAGTCGTGTCCGACTCTTTGTGACCCCATGAATCGCAGCACACCAGGCCTCCCTGTTCATCACCATCTCCCGGAGTTCACTCAGACTTATGTCCATCAAGTCCGTGATGCCATCCAGCCATCCTCAGTCGTCCCCTTCTCCTCCTACCCCCAATCCCTCCCAGCATCAAAGTCTTTTCCAATGAGTCAACTCTTCGCATGAGGTGGCCAAAGTACTGGAGTTTCAGCTTTAGCATTATTCCTTCCAAAGTAATCCCAGGGTTGATTTCCTTCAGAATGGACTGGTTGGATCTCCTTGCAGTCCAAGGGACTGTCAAGAGTCTTCTCCAACACCACAGTTTAAAAGCATCAATTCTTTGGCGCTCAGCCTTCTTCACAATCCAAATTTCACATCCATACATGACTACAGGAAAAACCATAGTGTTGACTAGACAGACCGTAGTCGGCAGGGTAATGTCTCTGCTTTTGAATAAACTATCTAGGTTGGTCATAAGCGTCTTTTAATTTCATGGCTGGAGTCACCATGTGCAGTGATTTTGGAGCCCCCCAAAATAAAGTCTGACACTGTTTCCACTGTTTCCCCATCTATTTCCCATGAAGTGATGGGACCAGATGCCATGATCTTCGTTTTCTGAATGTTGAGCTTTAAGCCAACATTTTCCCTCTCCTCTTTCACTTTCATCAAGAGGCTTTTTAGCTCCTCTTCACTTTCTGCCATAAGGGTGGTGTCATCTGCATATCTGAGGTTATTGATATTTCTCCCAGCAATCTTGATTCCAGCTTATGTTTCTTCCAGTCCAGTGTTTCTCATGATGTACTCTGCATATAAGTTAAACAAGCAGGGTGACAATATACAGCCTTGACGTACTCCTTTTCCTATTTGGAACCAGTCGGTTGTTCCATGTCCAGTTCTAACTGTTGCTTCCTCACCTGCATACAGATTTGCATGCTTTAACTATTCCCAACATAAGGGCCTTTAAAATTAAATGATCTCAGCCTGGTATAGCCATGTGTATCTATCCCATAAGTGAGGAAAAGTCTCTCCTGACAGTTGGGAGATTTAGCCCATTTCTCTGATCTAACTTGAGTAACTTTAAAGAAAATTTATATGTATGGTCATGATCAGGGAAAGTATGTTTGATTTGCCAAGTAAGAGGGAAATCCATCTAGTAATACAAATAATGGCCTGATCAAAATCATAACTTCTTTCTTTTAGAATAAATTTCCTAGAAGATATCTAGTTAGAGCTTTGGAGAGAGAAATCCACCAAGGTAACTGGAGTACTGGACATAGATAATTGACCACAAACCAGGAATTTTAGTGATTTTTTAAAAAAACATACGGATAACTGAGCCTGAAAAGAAATGCATTTAGCTCATAAGCAAACGTGTGAATAATCATCAAAGTAATCAGTATACATGCTTTATCCAGCATCCTGGGTCAGCTATCAACTTCAGATGCTATCTTCTCATCTTGTTAGTACTTGTCTCAGTGAGTCAAGGAAGATGTCGAAAAGAAGAGTTACAGTCCATTTAGCAGAGGAGGTCTGATATGGCCCATTTCAACGTGGCTGTAAGGAGTTCTTTATCTGATGTTTTTTCCAATATGCATAATTTCCTGGTTACAGGTCATGCAGCATTGATTTTTATCTACTCAAACTCATGTCCATCACATTGGTGATGCCATCCAATCATCTCATCCTCTGTCCTCCCCTTCTCCTCCTACCTTTAATCTTTCTTAGCATCAGGGTCTTTTGTAATGAGTCAGTTCTTCACACACAGGTGGCCAAATTACTGGATTTTCAGCTTTAGCATCAGTCCTTCCAATGAATATTCAGGACTGATTTTCTTTAGGATAGACTGGTTTAATCTCCTTGCAGTCCAAGGGACTGTGAAGAATCTTCTCCAATACCACAGTTCAAAAGTTCAAGAGCATCAGTTCTGTAGAGCTCACCTTTCTTTATGATCCAGCTCTAACATCCATACATGACTACTGGAAAAACCATAACTTTGATGAGAAGGACCTTTGCCAACAAAGTAATGTCTCTGCTTTTTAATATGCTGTCTAGGTTTGTCATCTTTCCCCCTCCCCCTTCAAGGAGCAAGGGTTTATTAACTTCATGGCTGCAGTAACCATCTGCAGTGATTTTGGAGTCCCCCCAAAATAAAGTCTGTCATTTTTTCTATTGTTTCCACCTATATTTGCCATGAAGTTATGGGATCAGATGCCATGATCTTAGTTTTCTAAATGTTGAATTTTAAGCCAGCTTTTTCACTCTCCTGTTTCACTTTCATCAGGAGGTTCTTCAGTTCCTCTTCACTTTCTGCCATAAGGATGGTGTCATCTGCATAGCTGAGGTTATTGACATTTCACCCAAGAGTCTAGATTTCTGCTTGTACTTCATCCAGATCACCATTTATATATGATGTATTCTGCATTTAAGTTAAAAAAGCAGGATGACAGTATACAGCTTTGATGTACTCCTTTCCCAATTTAGAACCTGTCCATCATTCCACACCCAATTTTAACTGTTGCTTCTTGACCTGCACATACATTTCTCAGGAGAAAGTAAGGTGACCTAGTATTCCCATCTCTTTCAGCATACTCACTCAGTTTGTCGTAAACTACATTACCTCCCAAAAGGCACATTTAAGATGGTAGAGTAGAAGGATGTGCACTCATCTTCTCCTGTGAGAACACCAACGTAATAATAACTGCTGAACAACATTCACAGGACAATGTCGGATCCCACCAAAGAAAGATATCCTGCATTCAAGGGCAAAGGAAAAGCACCATTAAGACAGTAGGAGGAAAAAAAAAAAAAAAAAGACAGTAGGAGGGGCAAAATTGCATGTAGAATCAAACCTCATGCCTGCCAGAGATGCTCAGAGGGTGCAGTCAAAGATGGAGAAGCTCTATACGGTCAAAAAAAAAAAAAAAAGACTGGGAGCTTACTGTTGCTCAGATCATGAACTTTTTATTGAAAAATTCAAACTTAAATTTAACAAAGTAGGGAAAACCACTAGGCCATTCAGATATGACCTAATCAAATCCCTTATGATTATACAATGGAAGTGACAACTAGATTCAAGGGATTAGATCTGATAGACAGAGTGCCTGATGAACTATGGTTGGAGGTCCATGACATTGTACAGGAGGACATGATGAAAACCACTCCCAAGAAAATGAAATGCAAAAAGGCAAAATGGTTATCCGAGTAGGTCTTACAAGTAGCTGAGAAAAGAAGAGAAGTGAAATGCAAAGGAGAAAAGGAAAGATACACCCAACTGAATGCAGAGTTCCAAAGAATAGCACGGAGGGTTAAGAAAGCCTTTCTAAGTGATAAATGCAAAGAAATAGAGGAAAACAATAGAATAGGAAAGACTAGAGATCTCCTCAAGAAAATTAGAGATAGCAAGGTAATGTCTGAGGAGGCGATAGTCACAAACCTTCCTAATATGGAAAGAAAATAGCCACCCAAATCCAGGAAGTTCAGAATACCCACACATGGTAAACTTAAGGAGATACACACAAAGACACATATTAATCAAGCTAACAAAAGTTAAATACAAGGAACAGATATTAAATGTAGCTGGGAAAAGCAACAAAAACATACAAGGGTATCCCCATAAGGATAACAGCCGACCTTTCAACAGAAACTCTATATGTCATAAGGGAGGTGTAGGGTATAATTAAAGCAATGAAATGAAACGACCTACAACCAAGATTTTTCAATTTAGCAAGGATATGATTAAGATTTGAAGGAGAAATCAAAAGCTTTACAGACAACAAAATTTAACAGAATTCAGCACCGCCAAACTGGTTCAATTCATCCACTCGGTGGTATCCAACTCTTTGTAATCTCATGAACTGCAGCACGCTAGGCTTCCCTGTCCATCACCAACTCCTGGAGCTTGCTCAAACTCATGTCCATTGATTCAGTAATGCTATCCAATCATCTCATCCTCTGTCATCCCCTTCTTCTCCTACCTTCAGTTTGTCTCAGCATCAGAGTATTTTCCAATGAGTCAATTCTTCATATCAGGTGGCCAAAGTTTTGGAGCTTCACCTTCAGCAAAAGTCCTTCCAATGAATATTCAGGACTGAAAACCTTTGGGATTGACTGGTTTGATCTCTTTGAAGTTCAAGGAACTCTCAAGAGTCTTCTCCACCACAACGTTTCCAAAGCGTCAATTCTTTGGAGCTCAGCTTTCTTTATGGCCCAACTCTCACATCCAAGTCCAACAAATAACTACTTGAAAAACCATAGCTCTACAAATACTAAAGGAACTTTTCTAGACAAGAAACACTAGAAGAAAAAAGGGCCTACAAAGACAAACACCAAACAGTAGGATGAATAGTAATAGTATCATACATGTCAATAATTACCTTAAATGTAAGTTGACTAAATGCTCCAACTCAAAGACACAGATTGGTTGAATGGATACAAAAACAAAATTCTTATATATGCTGTCTACAAGGGATCCACCACAGACCTTGGGACACATACAGACTGAAACTGAGGGTCTGGAAAAAGATATTCCATGCAAACAGAAAACAAAAGCAGGAGTAGTCATACTAGGAAAAATAAACTTTAAAACAAAGACTGTTAGACAACAAAGGGCACCAGATAATGATCAAGGGATCAATCCAAGAAGATATAACTACTATAAATATATATGCACCCAACATAGGAGCACCGCAATATATAAGGAAAATATTAACTATTAAAGGAGAAAATGACAGTAACATACTAATAGTGGGGGTCTTTGATATCCCCCACACTCCCAATGGAAATACCATTCAAACAGAAAATTAGTAAGGAAATGCAAGCTTTTAATGATATGCTGAACCAGTTGGATGTGATTGATATCTATAGTTGTGGATATGTCTGCTGATGAAAGTAAAGTCCAATGCTGTAAAGAACAGTACTTCATAGGAACCTGGAATCCATGAATCAAGGCAAATTCGAAGTGGTCAAAAAGGAGATGGCTAGAGTGAACATGGACATTTTAAGAATCAGTGAACTAAAGTGGATGGGAAAGTGTTAATTCAATTCAGATGACCATTATATCTACTACTGTGGGCAAGAATCCCTTAGAAGAAATTGAATAGCTCTCATAGTAAACAAAATAGTCCAAAATGCAGTACTTGGGTGCAGTGTCAAAAACGACAAAATGATCTCAGTTCATTTCCATGGCAAACCATTCAATGTCACAGTAATTAAGTCTATGCCCAGCTAATGTCAAAGAAGCTGAAGTTGAATGGTTCTATGAAGACTTTCAGGACCTTCTAGAACTAACACACACATACACACACACACACACACACACACACATATCATAGGAGACTGGAATGCTAAAGTAGGAAGTCAAGAAATACCTAGAAAAACAGAAGAGTTTGCTCTTCAAGGACAAAATGAAGCAGGCGAAGATTAACCGAGTTTTGCCAAGAAAATGCACTGGTCATAGCCAACACCCTATTCCAACAATAAAAGAGATGACTTACTCTATTGATTTTGGTCAAAACTGAATTGATTGATTATATTCTTTGCATTCAAAGGTGGAGAAGCCCCATACAATCAGTAAAAACAAGACCAGGAGCTGACTCACTTAGATCATGAACTCCAGATTACAAAATCCAGACCTAAGTTGAAGAAAGTAAGGAAAACCACTGGACCTTTCAAGTATGACTTAAATCAAATCCCTTATGATTATACAGCGGAAGTGACAAACAGATCCAAGGGATTAGATCTGATAGACAAAATGCCAGAAGAACTATGGATGGAGGTTCATAACATGGTACAGGAGATGGTGACCAAAACCACCCCCAAGAAAAAGAAATGTACAAGGCAAAATAGTTACTTGAAGAGGCCTTATAAATAGCTGAAGAAAGAATAGAAGGGAAAATCAAAGGATAAAAGGAAAAATATAGTTATTTGAATGCAGAGGTCCACAGAAAAGCAAGGAGAGATGAGAAAGCCTCCTTAAAGGAACAGTGCAAAGAGATGGAGGAAAATAATAGAGTGAAAAAGATTAGAGATCTGCTCAAGAAAATTAGAGGTACCAACGAAAGATTTCATGCAAAGATGTTCACAATAAAGAACATAAATGGTATGGACCTAATTGAAGCAGAAACTATTAAGAAAAGGTGGCCAAAATACACAGAAGAAGTGCACAAAATGTTCTTTATGACCCAGATAACAAAATTCTGTGATCACTCACACAGAGTCAGACATCCAAGGATGTGAAGTCAAGTCGACCTTAGGAAGCATTACTAGTAATGAAGCTAGTGGAGGTTATGGAATTCAAGCTGAGCTATTTCAAATCTTAAAAGATGATGCTGTGAAAGTGCTACACTCAATATGCCAACACATTTGGAAAATTCAGCAATGGCCACAGGACTGGAAAATGACAGTTTTCCTTCCAATCCCAAAGAAAGACAATGTCAAAGAATGTTCAAACTACTGCACAGTTCTACTCATTTCACATGGTAGCAAGGTAATGCTCAAAATCCTTCAAGCTACTCTTCCACACTTTGTGAACCAAGCTTTTCAAGAAGTACAAGCTGGATTTAGACAAAGCAGGGGAACCAGAGATCAAATTGCCAACATCTTCTGGATCATAGAAAAAGCAAGAGAATTTTAGAAAAAAAAAATCTACTTCTGTTTCATTAACTGCTCTAAATGCTTTGACTGTGTGAATCACAACAAACTGTAGAAAAATTTTAAAGAAATGGGAATATCAGACCATTTACCTGCCTCCAGGGAAGCCTATAGACATGTCAAGAAGCAACAGTGAGAACTGGACATGGAACAGTGGACTGATTCAATATTGGGAAAGGAGTACAACAAAGCTGTATATTGTCACTCTGCTTTTTTTCAAACTTATATGCAGAGTTCATCATGTGAAATGCTGGGCTGGATGAAGCATAAGCTGGAATCAAGGTTGCCAGAAGAAATATCAATAACCTCAAATATGTAGATGACGCCACCCTTATGGAAGGAAGTGAAGAGGAACTAAAAAGCCTCTTGATGAAGGTGAGAGAGGAGAGTGAAAAAGCTGGCTTAAAACTCAGCATTCAAAATACTGAGAACATGGCATCCAATCCCATCACTTCATGGCAAATAGAAGGGGAAAGAAAATAAAGTTTGTCACTCCAAAATCACTCTGGATAGTGACTGCAATGATGAAATTAAAAGATGCTTACCCCTTGAAATAAAAACTATGACAAACTTAGATAGCATATTAAAAAGCAGAGGCATCCCTTTGCCAACAAAAGGCCATACAGTCAAAGCTATGGTTTTTCTAGTAGTCATGTATGAATGTAAAACTGGACCACTAAAAAAAAAAATAAGTGCTGAAGAATTGGTGTTTCTGAACTGTGATGCTGGAGAAGAGCCTTGAGAGTCTCACAAACAGCAAGAAGATCAAACCAGTCAGTCCTAAAAGGAAATCAACCCTGAGTATTCATTGCAAGGACTGAGGCTGAAGCTAAAGCTCCAATACTTTGGTCAACCTGATTGGAAAATACACTGATGCTGGGAAAGACTGAGGGCTGGAGTAGAGTGCAAAACAGGATGAGACATTTGAATGGCATCATCAACTCAATGGGCATAAGTTTGGGCAAACTATAGGATATAATGAAGAAGAGATAACTCTGTCATATTGCAGTCCATGGGGGCTGCAAAGAGTTGGACATGACTGAGCAACTGAACAACAACTTTTCATCCAAAAACAGATTTTGCTGTTTTCTCAATTGCACATGGAATATTCTCCTGGGTAGATCACATCTTGGGTCACAAATCAAGCCTTTGTAAACTTTAAAAGAACTTAAATTATTTCAAGCCTCTTTTCTGACCAAAATGTTATGATTAGATATCAACTACAAGAAGAAATACTATAAGTGAAAGTGAAAGTGTAAGGGTTTCCCTGATAGCTCAGAAGATAAAGAATCAGCCTGCAATGTGGGAGACCCAGATTCAGTCTCTGGGTTGGAAAGATCCCCTAGAGAAGGGAACGACAACCCTCTCCAGTATTCATGCCCATAGAATCCCATGGACAGAGGAGACTCATGGGCTATAGGCCATGGAGTCACAAAGAGTGGGACACAACTGCAAGACTAACACTAACACTAACACTTTCACTTTCACTATAAAAAACACAAATACATGGAGGCTAATAAATACACTTCTGAATAACCAAATATCACTGAAAAAAAAATCAAAGATAAAATTTTAAAATACCTAGAAGTCTATGACAATGAAAACATGACAATTTGAAACCTATGAGATTTTGCAAACAGTGCTAAGAGGGAAGTTTACAGCAATATAAGTCTACTTCAAGAAACAAGAGAGCCATCAAATAAACAACCTAACTTTATACATAAGGCATCTAGAAAAAAAAAAAAAAAGAGCCAAAAAATCTTAAATCTAATAGGACATAAATCCTAAAGATCAGAGCAGATACAAATGAAATAGAAATGAAGGAGGCAACAGGAAAGATCAATAAAACTAAAAGGTGGTTCTTTGAAAACATAAACAAAATTGAAAAATCATTACCTGGACTCATCAGGAAAAGAAGGGAGAAGATTAAATTCAATTAGAAATGAAAGAGAAGTTACAACAGGCAACAATGAATCTCGTATTAAACTTTGAAAAGGTCTCTCGTAGCCACAAAAGTCACACCACGTGCTTTTGATCAGATCTATCTGTAGTAGCTATAGATTTGGATAATTTTCTTCCCATAATCCTCAAAACATCTTGAGATTTTTGCTCCTGCCAGAAAGTGGCTTCTCTTCCATACCTAGCAAGGCTGCTGTGAAACCAGCAAGACACCAGCTAGTATTTCCAACAAGTTTTATGGATCCAAAAAGTTCTCCTTAGCTCTTTAAAGCTGTTTGATCATATTTGAGTCTACACATATTCTCAGGGATGATAAATATTTCAGTCAAAACCATGGTAATAGCACCAATGTTTCCAATTACACCCTGTTATAAGGACAAGAGATTTTTATTGAACTTATTCAGATAACTAATTTGACATAGAAATAAGAGTACTCCATAAGAGTTTTTAAATTTTTGAGTGATCATGTAGAGAGAAAGTGTAAATATTTCAATTATGTTTACAAAGGTATAACTTACCAAATTGCTGCAAGTTATAATTAGCTTAAAGGGAAATATTTTCTTAAATCTGGAAAACAAAAGTTGAAAGCCCGTAATAATGCAGACAAAAAAAAACTAAAAATTATTACAATTTCATCAGCTCACACAGTCCTATGTAACTAATTCTTGATCTTAATCTTTTACACACAGTAATGGAAGGACTGATGCTGAGGCTGAAACTCCAATACGTTGGCCACCTCATCCAAAGAGTTGACTCATTGGAAAAGATCCTGATGCTGGAAGGGATTGTGGGCAGGAGGAGAAGGGAGTGACAGAGGATGAGATGGCTAGATGGTATCACCGACTTGATGCACATAAGTTTGGGTGAACTCTGGGTGTTTGTGATGGACAGGGAGGCCTGGTGTGCTGCAATTCATGGGGTCGCAAAGAGTCGGACACAACTGAATGACNGGAAGGGATTGTGGGCAGGAGGAGAAGGGAGTGACAGAGGATGAGATGGCTAGATGGTATCACCGACTTGATGCACATAAGTTTGGGTGAACTCTGGGTGTTTGTGATGGACAGGGAGGCCTGGTGTGCTGCAATTCATGGGGTCGCAAAGAGTCGGACACAACTGAATGACTGAACTGAACTAATTGAAATTATCAGTGTATTCTTTAAGTTCTTTTCCAGTTCAGTGGCTATGTCTGAAAGTTATCCAAAACCTGTACTTATCAAAAAGTTCTTTCTGTTTTCTTGAAAAGGAAGCATTTTTGCAAAAGCATCATAATACCACTGTCTATAAATGACAAAAGACTTTAAAAGCCTAGTTAAGGACCTGATTGCAATACAGTTGACAAATAAATTAAGCTACATTTGTGACAAAATTTTTATGATAATAACTAGAATTATGACTGACAACATTATGCTAGGACATACCCAATTCTTAGAAGTTTCAAATAATTTCTAGATCATTTTAATATTATTTGCCTATACAATATAACCTAAGAAGGTTTATGACCACTCATTTGACAATGCTTCCCATGTAACTGAATGTAACAGATAAACCTTACTAGTTTAACATCTCTCTCTGAAATGCTTCAGGAGAAAGCATCCCAAAGCTGCTGCTGCTGCTAAGTCACTTCAGTCGTGTCCGACTCTGTCTGACCCCTCCCAAAGCTAGACAGAGGTTAAAAGAATTTTAATTAGAATTTAAACTCTGCGAATATTTTTTTCTTTAAAAAAAATGTTTTGAAAAAGCTCTAAAACCTTTGGTCAAATAGGATTATAGGTCACTGTGAAACAACATTTATCCACTTAAACAAAGTGTCAGTAAATCTTTTCAAAGGTAAATCATTTAAATGGTAATGAATCTATTATTTAAAGCAGTTAAATATTCCT
The DNA here is from genome assembly GCA_006410675.1 of Oreotragus oreotragus. Lineage (NCBI taxonomy): Eukaryota > Metazoa > Chordata > Mammalia > Artiodactyla > Bovidae > Oreotragus > Oreotragus oreotragus. The sequence continues at coordinate 323,442 of SJYX01008581.1, read as the reverse complement.
ACAAAACTTTGTCTTCTTAACAGAGAAAAAGGATGCCTGTGTTCATTCACCCATGTCCAGGTGACAGCCCCATGGACTGTACACTACCAGACTCCTCTATACATGGAATTTTCCAGGCAAGAATACTGGAGCAGGTTGCCATTTCCTTCTCCAGGTGATCCTCCCAACCCAAGGATTGAGCTTGAGTCTCTTGTGACTCCTGCATTGCAGACAGATTGTTTACCACTGCACTACTTGGAAAGCCCTCTTAACAGAGAGAAAAAAAAAAAAAAACAACTCCAAACTTGCACCAGCTTATGTCTAACAACAAAATTCATTAACTTAATTAAATTCAGTCTAATGTTAGCTAGTCTCAGTCACAGACAGAATTCCTTTCAAACAAACACTCCACAGCTTTTTATATTTATAATAGTTTGTTCCTTTTTCCCATTTGGAAATAACCACTTTTTCCTTAACAAAATACATTTTCTTTCCGTATACCTTCTTTTTCTGAAAACATGCAATTTTTTTTTTTGCATACTGAAATGTTTCCTTTTATTTCTAGTAGCTTTAACCTTTAACACAATCTCTTAACAGAAACCAAGAAGCAAGGAAATGTGAACTGCTTGCCATACAAGTATTTCTCGATTGGCAAACTTATTAACATATTTTATAAAACCTAGAAGCATATATATTTTTTACTGTATAATTTTTCTTCATTGTGGTACAATATATACCCAATAAGTTCAACATTTTTCATTTTCATAACATACTTCAGTTCAGTTCAGTCACTCGGTCGTGTCCGACTCTTTGCAACCCCATGAATCGCAGCATGCCAGGCCTCCCTGTCCATCACCATCTCCCGGAGTTCACTCAGACTCACGTCCATCGAGGCAGTGTTGCCATCCAGCCATCTCATCCTCGGTCGTCCCCTTCTCCTCCTGCCCCCAATCTTTCCCAGCATCAGAGTCTTTTCCAATGAGTCAACACTTCGCATGAGGTGGTCAAAGTACTGGAGTTTCAGCTTCAGCATCAGTAATGTCTCTGCTTTTTAATATGCTATCTAGTTTGGTCATAATTTTTCTCCCAAGGAGTAAGCGTTTTTTAATTTCATGACTGGAGTCACCATCTGCAGTGATTTTGGAGCCCCCAAAATTAAAGCCTGACACTGTTCCCACTGTCTCTCCATCTATTTCCCATGAAATGATGGGACAGGATGCCATGATCTTCNCTCCCAGCATCAGAGTCTTTTCCAATGAGTCAACTCTTCGCATGAGGTTAATGTTAATAAATGTTCATTAAAAAGTTAATTTTGAGACTTCCAAGTAGAGCTACTGAATGGGTAGTTGTAAATTCAACTCTTGAGTTCAGAAAAGAAGGCTAATTAGAGATACAAACTGGGAGTCAGATAAATGGCATTTAAAAACATGCAGTAGGGCCCTCTCTGGTGGTTCAGTGGCTATGACTCTGAGTTCCCAATATAGGAGGCTCAGATTCAATCCCTTGTCAGGGAAATAGATCCCACATGCTGCAACTAAGAGTTCGCATGCTGCAACTAAAGACCTGCCACAGCCAAATAAATAAATATCTTTTAAATAAAACAAATAAATAAAAACACAAGCTTGAACAATGGGCCACCCATTGGCAAAGCAAATGTCTGAACCCAGATCTTGCTCCTGCCTTTCTACATTGGAGATTTGAGGTGAAGAACTGGCTATTTTCCCTATCCTTTGTCTTGCTTAGAACAATTCATTTCTATTTTTTTAGTAGGAAAGTATTTCATGTTCAATTTAAAGACCAAAAACCAGATAATAAACATCAAAAATGAAAATGACCTCTAATATTATTAACCATAATCACTCTTAGCCATTTGATAGATTTCCTTTCAGACTCTTGATGATGTCTATATTTTGTATGTCCCATGATGCCCAAAAAATATTAGTTAGTTTTACCTTTTAATAAAGAAATATGGGGCTTCCTTGATGGCTCAGTGGTAAAGAATTCACCTGCCAAGCAGGAGATATGGATTTGATCTCTGGGTCGGGAAGATCCCCAGGAGAAGGAAATGGTAACCCGCTCTAGTATTGGTGCCTGGGAAATCCCATGGACAGAGAAGCCTGGTGGGCTAGAGTCCATGGGGTGGCAAAACAGTTCGACATGACTTAGCAACTAAACGACAACAAAGAAATATGAGAAAGGAAACGCAGGGCCCCTTGGGAAAGTCACCTGGCGAATATCCATCCATGAAATATCGTCAGTATCCGAATGCAGGATCTCTGCCAAATGTGCTTCACTTTGCAGAAGTGCCTCGTCCTAGGCAGAGCAGACAAGGAGCCTAGTTCTCTGATGTGAAGCTGTGGCACCTGGTGGATAAACACACAAATGTGCACTTGGTTTGTGTGACTGTCTTATGGGTAACGTGCCTCACTGCCACAGGACTTCCGCCCACAGCTGGGTGAGAGGCTGGTTCTGTGGTAGCAGGAAATTTACTTCCTTATATAAACTGTCAGGTTCAGGAAAGGTTATTCAGCAGTGGTTTCATGGTGGAAAGACAAAACCCACGGGAATTCATTTTGTCTTTTTAGTTCCCAGAACATCTCATTCAGAGAGGAACTGTCATCTTTCTATTCCTGACCTGGTACAAGGCTCAGAGCTAATGACCTGCTTGCATTTTGCCTGAAATCTTGAAAAATGTGAGACCCAAAGAGAGAGCAGCTGCTCCAAATACTGATTTGCAAAGGAAGTAGAGAGTGTGGGGCAAAACCTGCTGGCCCCTCTCCTACCCCCACCCTCCTCACTCCCTTCTACATCCTTCCAGCTGCTCCTGCCAGGACAAGGTGAAACTGTGACATGACCACAGAGGCCCCAGAGTCAAGGTTTTTATCACCATGGAGGTCAGTGATCTCTTGCCACAATGCCCGCAGGACACTTAGCCTCATTCAGTTCTGCTAGAGGCCAGCAGGATGTGCTGGTAAAAGCACAGGTTTTAAAAGCAATACACCTGGGCTTAAATACCGCCTTGATCAAGTTACTTAATCCCAGACTAAGTTTTCACACCTGCAAAATTGGCATGATAACGTCCACAAGTCTGTGCCACAAGACTAAATAAAATGTCTGCAGATCCCCTGGCCCATAGGGTCACAGCAAATGTATTTCCTGTTTCTGTTCATGAAGACCTGCCTTGCTGACATGGACACTCTCTTTCTCTCTGCATGCTCCTTCTGGGGACCTCAGGAGATCATCTGACAACACACTTCCTCTTTAGCATCTTCACTAGGGCTCTAGAAAGGGAATCATGCGTTACAACCTTGACATTTTTGTCGATACTAAAATAGACGTAAGGTGAAGTGCCAAGACTCACAGTCACAGTTCAGGGCCTAAAGAGGGTTCAAAATGAAAATGACCCGGGGGAAGAAATTAATTTGGGAAAATGTGAGTAACTCTCTTTGGGGGGAAGTGTAGTTTCCCACCCAAGTTTTCCCAACCGTGACAGTTGGTGAAGAGGGTGGCATGCCGCAGTCTAGGTATAGAAAAGTCGTTCCTAGAGGCCTCTAGAAGAATCGTGTGTGTGGTCCAAAGAAGAATGTCTGAGCCCTGCTATTATGAATGGCTCCCATCAGATATCTCACTGACACTTCACAGAGTCCTCCCAGAGGAAATGGGGAAGCAAGAGATAAGCGACCTCATCCTTTTACACTTAGACATCATTAGAGGATACACAGCAGAGAGCAGTGCAGAATATAAAAGCAATTTCAACTTAAAGCTTCTAGTTTCAAGAAAAATTCTGCAAATGAGTATTAAATGCCTCAATGTGACAGGTGGGATAAAGGCTGACTCAATACAGAACTGTATTTGTATCCTAGAATACATGTCTCTTTCACACTCGTGCACCTCCACAAAAGCCCTTCATTCTTCCTGATCTCCGCTCCCAGGGTGAACAGTGGTTGTATCCACGGTCAGTCCTGGTGTCCTAATTCCATGTTGGCCAGTGATGTGGGTGTGAGCGTGTAACACAGTTCTCACAAAAAGATGGAAAGCAAAGGTGCTAGAGGAAGAGGAAGTTCTGGGAAAAGTTTTTCCCAATAATTAAATTTCATTTATTTATCTACTTTTTTTTGGCTGTGTTGCAAGCTTGTGACCTTAGTTTCCCAAGCAGGGATTGAATTCAGGCCCTCAGCAGTGAAAGCACAGAGCCCTAATCACTGGACAGACAGGGAATTCCCTTTTCCCACTAATTAAACAAAAAAGAACATTAAACAAAAAGTTCCTTTTATTCTGCCAGACACTGTCATGTCTGTGTGTGAAAACTGGAACTATGGCAGCCACGTTGTGACAGGGAGGGAGCTAAGCTGATATGAAAAGGACTGCAAAGTGGACAGAATCTTTTTTTTTCTTAATTAATTTACTTATTTTTGGCTGCACTGGGTCTCTGTTGCTGTGTGAAAGCTTTCTCTAGTTGCAGCAAGCAAGGGCTATGCTCCATTGTGGTGCACAGGCTTCTCATTGTGGTAGCTTCTCTTGCTGCAGAGACAGGCTCTAGGTGTGAAGGCTTCAGTAGCTGCGACTCTCGGGCTCTAGAGCACAGGCCCAGTAGTTGTGGCACATTGGCTGAGTTGCTCTGAGGCATGTGGAATCTTCCCAGACCAGGGTTGGAACTCAAATCCCCTGCATTGCCAGGTAGACTAGGGAAGTTCTTTTTTTTTTTTTTTAACTACATGTTCCAACCGGGGAGGATTTGATGAGAAGTTGTTTTTAATAATTTATTTGCTTATCGGGCTGAACTGGACCTTCTTGCTGGGCGTGGGCTTTCTCTAGTTGCTGCAAGTGGGAGCTACCCCCAGCTGTGGTGCTCAGGCTTTTTAATGTGGTGGATTCTCTTGTTGCAGAACATAGGCTTCAGGCGCGTGGGCTTCACTAGTTGCAGCACAAGGCATAGTAGTTTCAGCTTGTGGGCCCTAGATCAGGGGCTCAGTATTTGTGGCGTGTGGTCTCCAGAGCCTGGGCTCAGTAGCTGTGGCTCATGGGCTTAGTTGCTTCACAGCATGTGGGATCTTCCCAGACTAGGCATCAAACCGCAGTGGCAGGCAGATTTTTAACCACTGGACCACCAGGGAAGTCCTGAATCTGGGGTTTTGACAACAGTCTTGAAGGCAATGAAATACTCAGCCTTGGCGGCTATTCTATCTCAAGATTTCTTGCTAAGTAAGATGATACATTTTCCTTATAGTTGTAGCTACTTGGGGTTTTCTGTGCATTGCCACTAAAAGCATACTGATACATGACTTGAAGTCAATTTTTAGTGTTCTGATTTAATCACATAAATAGTCACAAGGCTAAAGTGTCTTTCTCCGAATCTTCTAGTTTGCTTGGTGAAGGGTTGGGGGAAACTGAGGGCACTGTGAGGGAAGGAAAGCACGGTCTCTCTCGACTGTCCATAATCTGAGACCAGCGTTTGCCTGAATGATTGTCTGTTTCTCTGGAGATGGGTGGTGGCTTTTCCACAGTTTACTAGGATGCATGTATGTGTGTGTTTTGAAGACGAGGACACACTTGGACAACTTTTTGTAAAAGATGAGGACACGAGGGAAGAGCTAACTGAGTACTTTTGTTGTTGTTTGGTTTAGGTTTTTTGTTTTGTTTTTGTTTTTTGTGAGAGGTTTTTGGGAAGTCTCTACTTAGAGAGTCAAGACCTTTTTTTTTTGCCCTGCCCAAGAGCACCTGGCCAAGGGGGTGAGTGGCCACAATAACCCAATCCATTTCTGGCACAGCCTGCACCCACCTGAGAGAAGGGATGCATTTTTCCTAATCCATACAAAGGCACCATAATGGCTAGTGATAGCCTTATGGGTGATACTGTTCAAGGCCAGTAATAGAGTGTGGCCTAGAGGTCATGAAGCAGATAAGAGGATCCATGGCCATATTTTGCTCACAGCTGCTCTGGAAGTCCAGGAAGTGGACTTTAGCAACAGCAGGAGAGAGCTCTTTGAAAGAGATGTTCTTGATAATTCCAGGCACACACCACTGTGTCTGAAAACTCCTTTAAAATTCCTTTAAGTATTTCATCACTGACCAGGTGTGATTACACATGTGCTAGTTAGCTTAGGCATCATCTCTAAGCATATCGGCTGTCCAAAGAGAGAATACATGCTCAGGTGGTGATCAGTTGGCCTTACATCAGAAGGACCAAAACAGAGTGTTTCTGATGTCAGTCTTTTCTTCAATACTTTGCTAATCACAACAATGAACATCAGAAATTGCTTTTCAAGGATGAAATTAGTAACTTGTTGATGAACATGATTCATGCTTAGAAATGCATTCTCATTTGGTAAAAGAAATTATATTTAAGATATGTAGGCTGGGAAGATCCCCTGGAGAAGGAAACGGCAACCCACTCCAGTATCCTTGCCTGGGAAAATCTAAGGACAGAGGAGCCTGGTGGGCTATAATCCATGAGGTTACAAAGAACTGGACATAATTGGGTGACTGAGCCGGAGCACAAGGCTGGACATAGTATTTTAGAGACATTTCCCACTGTTAATAGTCAGGAAGGAAGAATCTTGCACACTGAGGAACGATTGTTCCAAAATGATCTCATATCCAGCCATTGTTTCTCAGCACTATTGGTTGCCAAAGCCCACTCTAACCCAAACTGAATTCAGCCTCTGGGATGTTGGACTCATCAGAGCAACTTTAATAGCAGAGAGCTGGAACCTCCACTGAAGTTACAGAAGCGGTTTTGGGGGCCATTTTGGTCCTTGCTGTTTGCTAATAAATGTTCAAGTAATAAGCGTCTGAAGGGGTGGCAGAGTTGACCTGAGGCTTGTTTTTATTGTGATAAGATTGTGAGTATCCACTGAAATCTCCCCAAACCATCCCTGAGCTTAGTTTGCAATAGGCACCGTCCTCAATGGCAATATAGAGTGAGGTTGCTCTAGGAAGTTTTGAGAGCAACGGATTTCATCCTGGGGAATCCAACCAGAACATGACAGACAGAACATGGTGAACACTGCATGGTCACCTATTGGACAAACAGGTCTCTCAGCACTTGTGAGGCTCCCCTTTAAAAACCTCCAAAAATAAGGAGAAGGTAAGAGCTTCTGATATCTCACAGTACAGCTGGCTAAGGCTCAAACTATCTTAGTCTGGGCATCACAAGCAAATGTAACTTTATTTCCTACCTACACACTGGAAAAGCTTGAAATACCAGTTATATCCAGTGAAACTAAGCGCAGTTGTATACAACACATCATGTAAAGTGGGTAATGGCTGCCTCCTGCCAGAGAGCGGGGGGAGGAACAGCTGGAACAATCTAAAAGCAGAGGTCTTCTCAGTGTACCTTTCTGGCTTGCTTCACTCTGTATAATCGGCTCCAGTTTCAGCCACCTCATTAGAACTGATTCAAATGTATTCTTTTTAATGGCTGAGTAATACTCCATTATGTATATGTACCACAGTGTTCTTATCCATTCACCATGCCCTGGCTATTATAAACAGTGCTGCGATGAGACGACCCAGAGGGATGGTACAGGGAGGGAGGAGGGAGGGGGGTTCAGGATGGGGAACACGTGTATACCTGTGGCGGATTCATGTTGATGGCAAAACCAATACAATATTGTAAAGTAATTAACCTCCAATTAAAATAAATAAATTTATATTAAAATAAATAAATAAATAAAAGCAGAGGTCTTATCCAAGATATGGCTTCTGTGAGGTTAATGGGGACAAGGTTCCTTTTCCTGTACTGGGCTTGTGAAGTTTTATCTACTACTTCAGATAGTTTTAGGTCCTATTTTCCTGGGAAAGGTAGAGGAGGGAAGAGGGATGGTAAAACCTGTTGTGTCAGTCTTGTCATGGGGACCCTCTAGCTGGTGGCATCATATGATAATTGTTTAGAAAACAGGGAGATTTGGGGATTCTTGGATTTCTGTTTTACCTTACAAGGCCATTTTAATGGGGTGACTTCAGGAGCATGGACATCACATGGAATGAGAACATTTACACAGGCCTTTGAGGGGGTCACAACCACAGATTGACAGAAGGGCCCTGGTTGCCTGTGTCCTAGATGGCAAAATGAAAAGTTGGACAAGTCAGTTCACCGGTAAGGTACTGAGGTCTTGTTGGGTGCTCGGCAGCACTGTGCTAGTCACTGTGACCCAGTCTTGCTAGGAATAGTCTCATTAACAGTAAAGGCAAAACAAAACATGTTAGCAGCCGCAAATAAAGAGGGGGAACGAAAGCTGATGTCTTCGGGTTTGTCATGCCAGCCAATTTGTTAGTACTAATAACTAGAACAACTTCAAGTTAATGCTTACTTCTCCTGAGCCTTGATGTACTCTGAATTCCCTCTTCCTCCCTTTCTTCTTCCCAGTAATGAAGAATTTTCAGCATATAATGCATTTCAGGCACTCTTGCTAGATTCTGAGAATACAGAGATAAAAACACAAGTTACGGCCTTTTGGAACTCATGATCTTGTGTGTCTGTGTGTCTGTCTATGGGAGGGTGGTGGCAGAAAGAAAAAGATTAACAGACAATTAAGATACAACTTGATAGGGAATTCCCTGGTGCTCCAGCTGTTAGGACTCTGCACTTTCACTGCTGAGCGGGCAGGTTCAGTCCCTGGTCAAGGAACTAAGCTCCCACAAGCTGCCGTGCACCAAAAACATTAAAAAATAAAAACCACCCAACTTGATAAATACTAGGCTAGTGAGGCCTCAAGTAGCTCAAAGGAGACATATCAAACTCGGAAAATACGTTGAAGCCATAAATAGGCTCCCTGGAGATGATGCCACTTGAGCTAGGTCTTAAAGGACAAGCCAAGCACCAGGGTGGAGAAGCCAGTGGAAAGCCATCAAGTCAGTTGGCAGCACATGCAGCGTTTGCTGCTGGGACTGCAGGAGGCTCAGGAGGGGTCCAGGGAATTTGGCTTTCAGCGGGCAGGACATAAAGGATGGCATCAAAGCAAGCTGGAGCACTGGGCTGAGCCTGGGTCACAGAAGAAATTGAACTTAATCCTGAAGGTGACAGAAAGTCAAAGGGTTTAAAACAGAGAAGAAACAGAATATGTTTTTGTTAAAAGAGGTAGAGGAGAGCCCGAAGTAGAGAAGAAAGGGACAAGGCCAGGATGGTGGCTTGCAGTGTACATTTTAAACCTTGTATAAAATAGATCACTAATGAGAACCTACTGTGTAGCCCAGGGAGCGCTACTCAGTGCCCTGTGGTGACCTAAACCGGAAGGAAATCCAAAAAAGAGAGGATGTGTGTATATGCATAGCTGATTCATTTTGCTATACAACAGACATTAAACACAACATTGTAGAACAGCTATACTCCAATAAATTAAAAAAAAAAAAAACAAAGAGCCCATTCAGGTATATTTATTCATAATATCAGTTTACTCTTATAAGTAGTCTATAGATTAAGATTTTTAAGTTGGAGCCTCATTATTCTCTAATACTCATACCTGAGTCCAGGAATGTTATTTTTCATTCCTGGGAAATCATGTTGCCGGGCAACTCTCTATCTGTGGCTTCAACAATTCTTCAATGGTTCTTTGCTTCAGAGAGAAGGTGACACCACTGGGATCAAAGAAATCAACTTTGATCTCACCTTTAAGTTTCAAACTGATTTGAAGTCCACAGCAAAGATAATAATCTTGAAAGCTGGGTTTTCTTGAGTGACAAAAAGTGATTTTCTAAATTTGGAAACTTTCCCTTAAATAAGAACAAGTAAAGTTTGGATAATAGAGAATGGAAGAGCTTGGATGCTGCTGCTACTGCTGCTGCTGCTAAGTCACTTCAGTCGTGTCCGACTCTGTGTGACCCCATAGACGGCAGCCCACCAGGCTCCCCCATCCCTGGGATTCTCCAGGCAAGAATACTGGAGTGGGTTGCCATTTCCTTCTCCAATGCATGAAAGAGAAAAGTGAAAGTGAAGTCGCTCAGTCTGTCCGACTGTTAGCGACCCCATGGACTGCAGCCCAGCAGGCTACTCCATCCATTGGATTTTCCAGGCAAGAGTACTGGGCAAAATATTTGAAATGGGAAAGGGGAGAAGGAGCAAAAAGTTCAGATGCAAATGTTCTAGCTTGTCTTGTGGGGTGGAAACTTCCAGAAGGGATATAAGGAACCCACTCTTACATTTTGAAAAACCTGAGAACTCTGGAGTTTTAGGTCAGAGGAGACTGCAGGGCACCCAAAGAAGTCCCATTCTGGGCAATGGCACTGCAGTGAGGCTCCTAAGAAAGGGTGGAGAGTCAGTGTTCCCAGTGGACCCCCATCTACATGCCACATGTAAGGCTTGAGAAAAACCCATAAGTATCAATAGAGGATGAGAGAGTGCTAAGAAAACTGATGTACCAGAGGAAGCTTGGCATCATGAAGAGGAGACCACAGAGTATAGAGCCTTGTAACTAAAGACTGTATCAGGAAATTTCAACTTTAGCAATGACACCCAAAATTCCAGCCAAGACCCATTACTTCTCAGCATCATGGGTAGAGAGGGTCCAGAGACCCTGCAGGCTGAGGGTCATCTTGTGGAAGGCAGGAGAAACCCAAAGGACCCACCTTTCTGCACCTAAGTGCCTGAGGAGAAGGGAGACACAGCCCTGAGATAGGATGTGAATTTGAATCCACTATTTATCCCCCAGCTGACAGTTTTAAACTGGAAGAGATTGAGTTAAATTTAATAAAGAAACTGTAGGTGTCTTTATCAGCATGAGCAGGAAAGGAGTTAGTCTGAAGCAGGATGGACTAATTCCATGTAAATAAGCTTACTTGGTTTTCTATTTTGCATCTGAGTTGTAGTGTGTAAACTTCTATTCTGCTTCATCTCTGTATATCTCATACATACACATACACACACACACACGAGTTTTTGAATTCCTTCTCTGAAAAAAAAAAATCATGTCAAAAAATATGCTCCAAAGTAGTCATGTCAAAAAATATGCTCCAAAGTAGTAGACAACAGAAGACCCTAGGGAAGGTTGGCTTTCCAAGGGAAAGGTTGAGGATTCATTTACTTTATAGTATGTGAGGCAACCAAGTGCAGTGGTTAAGACCACGCAGCCCAGTGTGCAGTCTTCAAGCCCAGGCTCCACTTGGGCAAGTCCTTTGTATCTCAGTGACTCCGTTTCCTCCTCGGAAAAATGGAAATAATAATCATGCCCACTGTATATGGATGGATATGCATACTAGCTGAGTTTTATCTGGAAAGCACTTAGAACAGTTCCTGGCATATGTGTAATGCTCTTTTAGTGTTTAACAAACAAACTCTGAGGGCTTTCTTGGTGGTCCATTGGTAAAGACTCTGCCCTCTCAATGCAAGGAGACACAGCTTTGAACTCTGATTGGGTAGCTAAGATCCCTCAAGCAACTCTGGTCTCAGAATGTCAAACTCTTGAGGGACTTGTAATTGAAGGCAGGGTCACATGTGAGATGGTGACTTAGAATAACAAATGTCAGCTTTTCATTCAGAATTCCAAATCTGGACAGGTCCTTTGGCCATAGCCCTTCTTTCTCTCTAAATCTGCCTAGTCGGTGGATAGAAGATAGTTTTGTCCAGGGACTTCCCTAGTGGTCCACTGTTGAAGACTCCACGCTTCCAATGCAGGGACTGTGGGTTCAATCCCTGATCAGGGAACTAACATCCCACGTGCCACACGGTGCGGCCAAATTTAAATTAAAAAAAAAAGAATTGTTTTGTCTGTTTGTGATACTAAAGGACTGTGAAAATTAATGAGGACAAAAGTCTGTGAAGTGCTTTGAATTTTTTAGAGGAAAAGTGAATAAAAAATAATGTAATTTTTGAGGCACTTTTTCACCATCTTTGACATTCAACTGTTTCTTCATTGTTGCATTTCTTCTAGGGCTCTCCATTGACTTGATGCCTGAAAAAAAAAAGAGAGAGAAAGAAAGAATAGTAATCACAAATACAGTATGTTTCATGAAATGTTTGGCATTTAAATCACTCATAAAATCTAGAGCTGAATGGCCTACAGTATATTTTAGATATATTTGCTGGTAGACTTTTTAAAAATTTCATCACAGTGGTAGCATTCAACATGTGTGAAGGAATTTCTCTAGACCTGAATCCAGATAATTAATCTAACACCTAAGTAAAAATAGAGATGGTTACTTTCTTCTATGTCCTTTTCTCTATTTTTAAATGCCCATTACTTGCTCATTCGCCTTCCCCAGATGTTAGCTGGGAAAAGGAAATCTTTTTTTAAAGCCTATCTAGAAGAATTCACAGACACACAAAAGTGTTGATAGCACCAAAGGTGCAACTTACATCAAAATCTCACAGAATTCAAAATTTTAAGGATCTGTTTTTGCCACTTCATCTTCCATTATTAAATGCATAGAAATCACAAGGTGTATACCTGTGAGAATTCTGTGAATTAACAAACATCTGTAATGGATGTTATAATGGAGATGACATTCAGGCTTTGAGGTAGAGCTAATTCAGGTTTTCCAAAGTGTGATCAGCTGTTTAATACAAATATTGTTTTTAATCTACTGCTATGATCACATCATCATATAAGCATGTTTCTTGAAATGGCAGGAAACTTGAGATTTGAGGTACTTTTAGAAGGTATATTTCCTATGAACCTTCTAGATGCAAATATGAATTACACTCAGCTACATCTATCACCATGATCTAAAGCAGTTTTTTCAAACTGGGTCATGGCTCATTCACTGGCATTGAAATCACCTTATGAATCAAAACTAGCATTAAAAAAATGGAAGATAATAGCATAACATCATAGTGGTAGGGCATCTTATGTTGAAAGAGAAATCTTTGTTTCTGTGTGTGTGTATGTGTGTATTGGGTTATGATACATAGTGGGTTATTTTTAGAATGAACCAATAAGATATATTTGAAGGCCACTGATCCAAGATGACAATATGCATATTTCTCAGCCAATATAAACTACTGCTGCTGCTAAGTCACTTCAGTCGTGTCCGACTCTGTGTGACCCCATAGACGGCAGCCCACCAGGCTCCCCCATCCCTGGGATTCTCCAGGCAAGAATACTGGAGTGGGTTGCCATTTCCTTCTCCAATGCATGAAAGAGAAAANAGCTGTCTCTTATACACATCTTCGTGTCCGACTCTGTGTGACCCCATAGACGGCAGCCCACCAGGCTCCCCCATCCCTGGGATTCTCCAGGCAAGAATACTGGAGTGGGTTGCCATTTCCTTCTCCAATGCATGAAAGAGAAAAGTGAAAGTGAAGTCGCTCAGTCTGTCCGACTGTTAGCGACCCCATGGACTGCAGCCCACCAGGCTACTCCATCCACTGGATTTTCCAGGCAAGAGTACTGGGGTGGGGTGCCATTGCCTTCCCCGAATATAAACTACTAATGAGAGGAAATTAGTACACACCTAATGGAAAAATAATTTTTCAATAAATTTCATAGACCTTGATATTATCCACAGCCTCTAAAGCAGGTATTCTATCTTTGGATATTTATCTTAAGCATAGAATCCAAAATTCAGACAATGATTATTATATAGAAATATTCACTGCACTGTTATTCATTGTACCGGGAAACCCAAACATCTTAAATGTTCAATAACAGCACTGGTAGGTCACTTTAGAATATAAATTGTAGTTGAGCATGGCATCATCATTAAAAGCAACATTTTTAGAGAATTTATAGTGACATGGGGAATGCTCATGATATATTAAATAAAAGGATTCAAACTTATACTCTGTAATCTTAAGAACTGCAAAACCTGTTAAAAGAAAAATGCTAAAATAGTGGTTTTCTGAGTTGGATTACAGATGATTTTCATTCTGTTTTTCTACATTTTATGTTTCTACAGTGCACCTGTAGCCTATCTACTGTCTAATAAAAGGGGTATTTCTTTCCAAAAAAGTTCCCCCAATAAATGAAACATTAAAACAGGGTCAATCCATGCGAAGAAAAAGTAGAACAAAATAATCACCACTGTTTCCTCTTTGGTTAATGTTTGGGTACTGATTATATCAACATGGACGTAGAAGGTAAGGAGCTATTTAGGAATATATTAGCATACTTAGGGTATTGTTTAAGTTTTTATACAGTTTTGTTCAGTTATAAATATTTGGACTTTTACTGTGTTATTTTTTCTTTTGCATGGATACATTATTCTCTATATATTTTTGTTACCTTTATTACTTATGTTACTTTGTTATGTATTTAAAACTCCATTTTAAAATGCTGTTTCTGGTACTTAAAAAAAAAAGTCCCCCTTTCCAGCATAATATTTATTCTTATCTGCCAAGTAACAGTGCTCATCATCATGGGCTTTTTAAGGTTGCCACCTTGGTGGACCACCTGCTGGGCCCAAAAGAGTAATATTTTCCTTCTTTCACGGGCAGTTCATAGTGTAACGACTTTGAAGATTCCAGTTCTTGCTATCCCTGGGTGATTAGTGCCTGTCCATGAGTAACTTTCCTTTTCTCAAGACCAGCACTTCAGTGATCCATCCCTGCTATAACAGATTACCACTAACCTGGCAGCTTAAAACAACCCTAACTTCCTATCTTACAGTTCTGAGGATCAGGAATACAAGATGGTTCCCACTGGGCTAAAATCAAGGAGTCACCAAGCCTGAGATCCTTCTGGAGATTCTAGACAAGAATATGCTTTCTTGCCTTTTCCAGCTTTTAGAAACTGCCTGCTTTCATGGCCCCTTCCTCCACCTTCAAAGCCTACAGCATAGCATTTTAAACTCTCTCTCTCTTTCTCTGCTTCCATCTTCAAGTTGCCCTCTCTGCCAACACTGAAACTCCTGCCTCTCTTTTAACAAACACTTTTGAGATTACACTGGGTCTGCCTTGATAATCCACGGTAACTCACTATCCTTAATCTAATGATATCTGCAAAGTCCCTTTTGTCATGTAAGTAATTTACAGGTTCTGGGGATTAGGACATGGACATCTTTTAGGGAAACCATATTAACAAACACTTTTGAGATTACATTGGGTCTGCCTTGATAATCCATGGTAACTCACTATCCTTAATCTAATGATATCTGCAAAGTCCCTTTTGTCATGTAAGTAATTTACAGGTTCTGGGGATTAGGACATGGACATCTTTTAGGGAAACCATTATTCTTTCTACCATCACCCCATTGCCAGGTTGGACAAAACAGCTTAAAACAGGGGTGGATGGGGGGAGGACCATCTCTTTTGCATTACAGGTACAGTGATTTGAAAACTGCACTGTGCCTGTAGCTGCCCGCAATGGTGTGTGGACCAGTGACTTTCCACTTAGAGAACAATATCCGTTAGCAACAGATCTGTCACTCAGTCACTGGCAATAGCCAAAGGTTAACCAAAGTAGAGATGGTTTCCAGCTAGCGTGTTACTGTTCAAATCTAAGCATCACAAAAATGTAGATAAGGTGCAAAGTGCACATAAATAGACACCAAAGAACCTGCATGTTTCCTTTCTATCACTGTCTCTTGGGCTGCTGCTCTGTAAATGGCAAATAAGCCAGAGATGGGAGATTATGAGCTCAGAAAAATTCAGAGGTTATTCTAACTTGTGTCTGTTTTTATTTCAGAACTTTTAAAGTTCGTCAAGTAATACCACATTGGAAAAAGCAAACATTTAGAAAATACAGTTAAGCAATAATAAAAAGAGTGTTATTTGTATGTCCCATCTGGTTTTCCAAAGCTAAATACAAAACAACTAGGTGCCAGGGTTTTTTTTTAAAGACCTTTTTACTGAGTTGTGGATTTAGAAGATTAAAATTCATTTAAACAACTAAATTAAACTTCAAAACAATAAAAACTTGTGGTTATGAGCTTAACTATCTCCATACCTACTGCTTTTGTTTTGTTTTAAATGCAAGAGTGTGCTATTTTTAAAAATGTAACTTCACTGAAATTATAGTCAGTTTTCTCCAGATTTAAGCAGACCCCTCTGTCCCCCAGCTTTTCTTTCATAGTCCAGGTCATGTTTTTCCTGCTTTCCTTCAAAACTGATAGATGAAGTAAAATGCCAGCATTCACAAGCCAATGAGTCTTTTAATTCCTCTTTGTGGACAATAAAGATATGTGATTCTTTCCTGTCCATCTCTTCATTTCCTTTAAACTATTTCTTCTCAAGCTATTACCCTGCCTGAAATATTCCAGCCTCCTCCCCACAAGCCTAATATCTGCCCATCCACTCAGAGTGAAAGTGCTCAGTCATGTCCGACCCTTTCCGATCCTATGGCCTATACCTCACCAGGTTCTCCATCCATGGAATTCTCCAGGACAGAACAGTGGAGTGGGTAGCCATTCCCTTCTCCAAGGGATCCTCCCAACCCAGGGCTCAGAACCCAGGTCTCTGGCATTGCAGGCAGACTCTTTACCATCTGAGCCACAAGGGCTTGCCTGGAGCCTGGCATTTTTGTCATCTTCTCCAGCTTACAGGACCTCCTTTCACAGAAGTTAGGTACCTGTTGCTGAGTCTCCTATGATGTTCAGCAACCAACCTGGACACTCCACCCATGTCTCCTGACCCTTTCCCAGGGCTGGAGCGCTCCTCCACCCTCACTGTCCCCTTGTGCCGTCATATTCCAAAAATAGACCTTTACATTTGTTGATGGGATTGACCTTTCAGATATTTGTATTCTTTTCACCCTAGATACATTATAAAATTCATGAAGGTAGAGATCATACTTATTTACGAAAAAATACAACAAATGTATACTGAGCTCCTACTCTTTGCCAGGTACTAGGCCAAGGACTAGAAATGTAAGGGTAAATTAAGATAGTTTTGTTGTAAATTTCTAAGGGTCAGGTGCAGAACACAGAAGTAAACCAACAATGACATGTTCATGTGAAAAGTGTCCTAAAATAGAAACACGTGGGATTGGCCCAGACAGCCTAGATATCGGGAAAGCCTTTAAGAAGGAAAAGTCCTCCGACTGAGGCATGAAATGTAAGGGAAACAGGAGGGGGAGAAATTGGTATACAGTTAGCAGGCACTGAGCGCTCGACACAGACCAGGTGTCACTCATGTATCACTTCACTGGATCCTCACAGCAACCCTAGGAAGTACGTGGGGCGGGCAGAAGACATCAGACAGGTATGATTCATTTACTGTCTCATCATCCATCACTAATATCAGCAAAGTTCTGGGCAGCACTTCTCATGGTCTTTTCTTTCTTTCTTTCTTTCTTTCTTTCTTTTCAGTTGTGCCAGGTCTTAGCTGCAGCATGCGAGATTTTCATTGCAGCACACAGAATCTTTAGTTGCAGCATGTGGGATCTAGTTCCCCGACATGGCCCCCTGTATTGGGAACGTGGAGTACCAACCGTTAGGCCACAAGGGAATTCCCCTAGGCAGCACTTCTAACGTGCCAGCACTATTCCAAATACTTAATGTATGTCATTCATTTAATGATTACAATAAATAACTGCAAGATAAGTATTATAGTTACTCTTATTTTACAAATTAGCAGAGTAAGCACAGAAAAGTTAAGTAACTCACCCACAGTCACACAGTGAATAAGTGGGCAAGCTGGATATAAACCAGACACTACAGAAATTCTACCAGACTATTTTTTCATCCCTTGAATATTTTTACTGGTGAAAGTAATGCATATTCCCCATGGTTCAGCAAGTAAAGAATCTTCCTGCAATGCAGGAGACACAGGAGATGCAGGTTTGATCCCTGGATTGGGAAGATCCCCCAAAGAAGGAAATGGCAACCCACTCCAGTATTCTTGCCTGGGAAATCCCATAGACAGAGGAGCCTGGTGGACTATAGCCCAAAGTTTCACAAAGAGCTGGACATGACTACACGTGCATGCATTCTTACTAGAGAAGCCAACAATCTAAAGTAGTGTAAAATGTAAGTCACTTCTTCACACATCCCCTGATTCCAATGCCAGTTTAAACTGATGAGTTTTGATGCTAGATGTATTGATAATTATCCCCATTTGACAGATGGAAAAAATGAGTCTCATAAATGTTAAATAACTTGTCTAGGGTTACTGAGTTATCGGGTGGACATCTGGGATTCAGCACATTTCTGGGTCCATCTTCTAGGCGGAACTACCAGGCAAACTGGGGATTCTGGTGAAAAGCCCCTGAGCTGACAACAAACACATGCTTTGTCAGCAAAGTAGAGAAAGGCTGCACCTGCCATGCTGATGAAATTGCTGGTGATGTGCAAAGGAGCATATGAGTTAGATTACAAAGAAAGCCGAGCACCCAAGAATTAATGCTCTTGAGAGTTCCTTGGACTGCAAGGAGATCAAATCAGTTAATTCTAAAGGAAATCAACCCTGAATATTCACTGCAAGGACTGATGCCAAACCTGAAGCTCCAATATTTCAGCCACCTGATGTGAAGCACTGTCTCACTGGAAAAGACCCTGATGCTGGGAAAGATTGAGGGCAGGAAGAGAAGGGGACGAGAGAGGATGAGAGGTTGGATGGCATCATCGATTCAGTGGACATGAATTTGAGCAAATTCTGGAAGACAGTGGAGGACAAAGGAGTCTGGCATGCTGCAGTCCATGAGGTCACAGAGAGTCGGACACAACTTAGTGCCTGAACAACAACAAAGGAGGCACAGAACGCCACTGAGCTTTTGGGAAGTTCTCCCAGGTGATGCTGTGGCAGGTGGAACATCAGAAACCAGAACTGGAATGAAGCAGTTGGTGAGGACTGACACACACTCATGACACTGGGGGGATGGAGCGTCACGATGGGAGTTCATGACAGATTTGTGGTGGGGCAGGAGGGAAAAGGACATTCTGTCATGCATCCCTGGCTTCTGGTCTGGGCGATGGGGTGGGGAAGAGGGTGATGGGGTTGGGGAAGGGGTGTTGGGCACCTATGCCATCCCCAGAGGTAGGGAGGAAACTACTTTCCCATTTGGAGTTTGCTTGTGACAGGAAGCTGATGCTTGGTAAAATCTCAACATTTGCTCAGTCCAGACAAAATGAAACGAAACAAAAAACTTTTGTCTTTGTTATAGTGACTGTGGAATGGCTAGAAATTCTACTTTTCTAGAAGTAGCCTCTCATTAGGAGTTCTAGAAACTCCTTCAGATAGTGCAGGCATTCTGAAGTTACTCTTCTGCTACTTGCTTTCTCTAGCCCCTTGGGGGAAACTTTGCCATGCCTGAAATCTTCCACCCACTGAGATTTCCGATCAACCCATCTCTGAGCAAACAACCTAATTCTGGGATACAGCTGATCAGCTGCGTATGGTAACGTCCTGTCTCTGGCCAGCAGCACCAGCCTCAACAGCTGGACCAGAAAGCAAGGAAGCAGTAAAGAAAAGAGGGGCCATGGGACCTCCCCGGTGATCCAGTGGGTAAGAATCCACCTCCCAATGCAGGGGACATGGATTTGATCCCTGGTCAGGAAGCTAAGATTCCAAATGCCTTGGGGCAACTAAGCCTGTGTGTCACAACTAGAGAGAAGCCTGCACGCTAAGACCCAAAGCAGCCATAAATAAATCCATATATAAATGTTGTTTTAAAATTTAATACTATGTAACCACTTAAATTAAAAAATAAAAAGGGTCACAGAGTGGGTGTGGAGGTTGATGATCAGTTTACAAGACCACAGCATGGCAAAAGCAAGCGAGTTTGCCACTAGGAGGCCAGGCCTGGGAAAAACTGCAGAAGTAATAGGTCTTTGTTTCAGAGTTGAAAATCTTGACCAAGACACAGGACCAGGACAAGGGAACCCACTACAGCAATAATTCTGTAGAATTCTCTAGAGCTCAGAGTCAGCAAGCAGACTCGCTGCAGCATCTACTCTGGGGTTTCCAGACGATTTTTTCTGGCTTACCAGCTCAGATCTACCCTGCTAAGTCTGAACCTGACAGTTTTCTGGACTTGATGAGAATGCTAATAGGAGCAGAGTAATTACTGGCCAGCTAAATGGTCAAAACCCAACGAACGATAAACAAAAGGAAGACCGCTGTTGGTGTTCAGTATAAAAGTCTTTGAGTCACTTCAGTGAAAAGCTGTAGTGTAGTAAGGGTTATGCCACAAACTATTTTATGTTTAATGTTATCATTCTACCTGGCAGTGAAACAAAATGCTTATCCAAAAAATTTCCACCCAGATGCCTAGAAATTCTAATTTGTGTGCTTAATGGATAGATTTCAGGTCTTTGGAAAACGCACTCCTCACATGCTGGGAACAGATGCTGGGAACTTGTCTATTTGCCACTTTCTCCCAGTTCTTTTTCTTTTGGCTACACCCCACTGTATGTAGGATATTAGTTCCCCGACCAGGGATCCAACCTGCGTCCCCTGCATTGGAAGCATGGAGTCTTAACCACTGGACCACTAGTGAAGTTCTTTGTTTTCCTTTTTTTTTCTCTCCCAGTTCTGGCCCAAGGAGAGACCGCCCATCTGAAACTGCAGAGAAATGTCCTTAAGGCAGAACAAGACTGTGGACTGGCCTAGGCCCCACCCAATGGCCTGCAGAGGAGAGGCTGGGCTGGAGGAAGTGGGCAGTACCTCCCGTGGTGCCATGTGTGCTCCTTGAGAAATCCAAGGCACTGGAAACTGGGGGTCCACAATCCTGACCCCCACCTGGATAGACACTAGAATATCTCTGTCCTCCCCTCCATCAGACAAGTCCCTGTTTCCTATGATTTCCTTCTGTCCAAGCCTGCCCGTGATACTCATTCATCCCATTTCACTGGGATAAATAGCACACAGAGGATGGTTTCGCAGACCTGCCCTTGATGGAAGAGGTAAACTACGCCAGGAGTTCCAGACTCTCATACGTGTGAAGCAGTCAGCTTCCAGTCAACATTTGGAAGTAGGGACATCCTGTAATCCCAGTCATTTCAGCTCAATGTTCATTTCTTGGAGTCACCACCCTAGTCAAACAAAATACAGTTGATCCTCACTATTGGAGGATTCTGAATTTGCAAATTTGCCTATTCACTAAAATGTATATGTATTTGTAACCCCTAAAGCAATAAAGGTTTCCTTCAGTAGCCACAGGTGTTTGTCACTCAGCCGTGTCTGACTCTTTACAACCCCATTGACTGTAGCCCACCAGGTGCCTATGTCCACAGGATTCACCAGGCAGGAATAGTGGCTGCTACTGCTGCTAAGTCGCTTCAGTCATGTCCGACTCTCTGCATCCCCATAGACAGCAGCCCACCAGGCTCCCCCATCCCTGGGATTCTCCAGGCAAGAACACTGGAGTGGGTTGCCATTTCCTTCTCCAGTGCATGAAAGTGAAAAGTGAAAGTGAAGTCGCTCAGTTGTGTCCAACTCCTAGTGACACCATGGACTGGAGCCTACCAGGCTCCTCTGTCCATGGGATTTGCCAGGTAAGAGTACTGAAGTGGGTTGCCACTGCCTTCTCCAAAGAATAGTGGAGTGGGTTGCTATTCCCTTCTCCAGGGGATTTTCCCAACCCAGGGATTGAACCTGGGTCTCCTGCACTGCAAGCAGGTTCTTTACCCTTTGAGCCACCAGGGAAGATAGTAGTCACAGGGGATTAGTTCAAAGACACCCCACCAGACACCAAATTCTATGGATGCTCAAATCCCTTTTATAAAATGGTGTAGTGTTTAAATGGAACCTACACACATCTTTCTGTATGCTTTACACCATCTCTAGATTACCTATAATACCTAATACAATGAAAATACTGTATAGATAGTTGTCATTGCAAGCAAATTCAACCTTTGCTTTTGGGAACTTTCTGGATTTTTTTTTTTTTTTTTTTTTTGGTATTTTCAAACTCAAAATGGCTGTGTCTTACGGAGAAAATATATCTGTTAGATTAGCTTCATTCAGGCACAAGTTTAGTGCTGCCGGCCATGAGTTCAATGTTAATGAATCAAAAATATACATTAAAAAAGGTGTTTTCCCTGCTAGCTCAGGTGGTAAAGAGTCTGCCTGCAGTGTGGGAGACCCGGTTTCGATCCCTGAGTCCAGAAGATCCCCTGGAGAAGGAAATGGCAACCCACTCCAGCACTCTTGCCTGAAAAATCCCATAGACAGAGGAGCCTGGCAGGCTACAGTCCATGGAGTCACAAAGAGTAGGACATGACTGACTGACTAACTAGGTGCTTTTGAGTTTAGGAAAAGACAGCACTTCAACATTATGCTTGGGAGTCACTTTAAACAGCAACTGTATGAACTGTTAGTCACTCAGGCATTTCCAGCTCTTTGCAACCCCATGGATTATAGCCCATGAGGTCCCTCTGTCCATGGGAATTCTCCAGGCAATTGTGTGGTAGCGAGGTTATGCTCAAAATCCTTCAAGCTAGGCTTCAGCAGCATGTGAACCGAGAACTTCCATGCGTAGAAGCTGGGTTTCAAGGAGGCAGAGATCATATTGCCAACAACAATTTTTAATGTACACATACTAAATGCTCTGAAGGAAAAGAGCTTGATGTTCTGACCGCTTAGGACAGAAGACCATGACCTGGACAGGGAGTGAGGCGAGGCTCCCCAGACGGAAAGTTTAAGATAAGCCCTGAAAGATGAGTAAAAGACAAGCATCCCAGTTAGAGGGAAGAACATGTGCAAAGGCACTGAAAAGGAAGCGGGCAGGATGCTCACAAGGAGCCGTTAACAAAAGTGTAAAATCTATAGTGTTTTGAGGGGAAATTTGGAAGTTGCTATAATAAATACATATATTTTTTAACCATGCCACTTGGCTTGCTGCTGCTGCTAAGTCACTTCAGTCGTGTCCGACTCTGTGCGACCCCATAGATGGCAGCCCACCAGGCTCCCCTGTCCCTGGGATTCTCCAGGCAAGAACACTGGAGTGGGTTGCCATTTCCTTCCCCAATGCATGAAAGTGAAAAGTGAAAGTGAAGTCGCTCAGTCGTGTCTGACTCTTCGCAACCCCATGGACTGCAGCCTACCAGGCTCCTCTGTCCATGGAATTTGCCAGGCAAGAGTACTGGAGTGGGGTGCCATCGCCTTCTCCATGCCATTTGGCTTACAGGGTCTTAATTACCTGACCAGAGACCGGGAAATAAACCTGTGCCCCCTGCAGTAGAAGTGTGAAATGCTAACCACTGTACTGCCATGGTATTCCTGGGAAGTTGCTATAATATTTTTAATGGGCACACTCCTCAACCCAGCAAACCTATTTGCACAAGTAGCATTATTAACCTGATGGTGAGGAGAGCCATGCTTGTTATAAAAAAACTCTGGAAAATGCCTAAGTGTCCATGAATTAGACAACAGTAAACTAAACTGCAGCCTGGAATGCTGCAGTCCAGGGGGTCATGAAGAGTCAGGCACGACTTAGCAACTGAACACCAACACACTAAACTATAGAACATCCATTTCACACAATTCCAGACAGCAGTTAAAAAGAATAAAGTACTGGAATTCTCTGATAGTCCAGTGGTTAGAACTCCGAGCCCTTACCGCCAAGGGCCTGGGTTCAATATCTACCTGGCATGGGAACTACGATCCCACAAGCCACATGGCACACCCAAAAAATAAAGTCTAACCTTTTAAAAAATAAATAGGTCAATTATTTTTAAAGGAATGAAGTAGCAAAGATACGGTAGCTTGGGAATACCTAGAAGATTTAGTGGTTAGAGAGAAGAAGGTTATTGGCAGCTCTGTTCCAGTAGGTACTCACCTCCACAAGTACTTGGCCCCTGAGCAAAGGCAATTGCAAACAAGGGCTAATCTTTCCTTGGCATGTTTTTCAAAAACTAAAGCAGAAGGCTCTTCCATGAGGTAAACTTTCATTGCTTTCATGACACATCAGGAAATACACGGAGTTATACATTAGGGAGTCTGACATATTTATTTTCTGTTAATAAATCTGAGCTTCTCTTGAGGCACCAAAAGCTTGATTAAAGTTCCCTTTTAGATGATTCCCGAGTGGGAGCTTTCTCTCCTGTATTTCAACACCTAGTGCAGCTCCTTGTCACACGGTTGCCAGGAGATAGCAGAAGAGCCAACTCCCCATCTCCTCTGCTATGGTAACACACCACTATTTCCTGATCCATCTTCTTTCTGAGGGAGTCTATATTTCTGAGAGGAGTATGCTACCTTGATTATTCAGTTAATCTCGCGGAGAGAAAAGAAGCCTTCTAACCCTCCTTCTGCACAAAGAGACCTCCTCATGTGGAAGTAGCCTGCCACTGACTTCTCCTTTGGGATCTTGCATTGCAGCTGCCATCATTCTGTCTTATCCTTCCAAGGTTTCCATGAGACACTTCTGGAAACAGAAATAAACTTTGGACCCTTACAAGTATAATAACTCACTTAATTGGTGACTTCTCAACTAGAAGGCAAGGTCTTCATAGGTTTTTCCTAACCTACGAGCAGAAAGTGTGTTGAACACAGGGTTGATGGAAATGGAGCTCACCAAGTGTCTCAGTTTCTTCATCTGCAAAATGGAGATGTAGCCCCTTGAAGGTTCCTGTGAGGATTAAATGAGTGAGTGTACACGATGCTCTTAGAACAGTGACTGGCACACAAAAGAGGCTCAAGAAACATCAGCTATTATTACCGTTATAAGTAAAATGGACTCCCATTTGTTTTGAGCAGGAATTTTAATCAAATTTACAGAAAAAAGAAATAAAATATAAATTATTAGGACTGTTTCATTTGTAAGTGACCAAGGCTTCTCTCATTATTGCACTTCACTTTATTGTACTTGGCAGAGACTGTGCTTTTAACAAACGGAAGATTTTGTCAACCTGGCATTGTCAGATGATGGCTAGCATTTTTTTAGTCAAAAAGTATTATTAAATTTCACTGACTTGTTTCTTTATTTTTGTCTGCCTTGGGTCTTCACTGCTGTGCGCCAGCTTTCTTTAGTTGTGGCGAGCGGGGCCTGCTCTCTAGTTGTTTTCTCATTGTGGTGGTTTCTCTTGTTGCAAAACACAGACTCTAGGTGCACGGGTTCAGTAGTTGTGGCACATAGGTTTAGTTGAGCCAAGGTGTATGGAATCGTCCCGGACCGGGGATCGAATCTGTGTCCCCTCCATTGGTGGGCAGATTCCTAACCACTGGCATAGAGTGAATCGGCAAGAAGAGTTACTGACTGGAGGAGGGAGAGAGGTGGGAGAGAAGGTAGAGCCGAAGGATTATCAGCAATAGGAGACAGAGGGCAAGCTGCAGTTTCACTCATGCCTGACATTGACAGCACAGGTTCTGGTTCCTTGTTGGATTCAGTTCTACCTAGCCTCTTGAAACAAACAATCCAGTGATGTCCAGGCAGTAACTCCTTTTTTTCTCATTACAGATGACATGGTAGCACTGGGTTGCATTCTGAATGGCTGCTGCAACCTTTGTGTACTGTTCTATGTTTGGGTCCTGTGCCTCCTCCAACAAAGAAAATCCCCTTGCCATTTCCTTGCATCGTGAATCTCTTTGGTTCTTCCGTTACCTCTTCCTATTGTCTCTCATTGTCCTTTCTCTGAGCCAATGCATTTTTCTCATCACTGCTGCTTTTTGCTTGCTTCCAGACATTCTGGGCTTGATATAAACATATGGTACTAGTGTACTTTATACAGTACTGAGGCTCTTTAGTTCCTCTTTACTTTCTGATATTAGAGGGGTATTATCTGCAATGACTAGATTTGTCAGACAATATTTGATATTGATTTCTCAACAAACACAGGAAAGAAAAATGATCAAATGAAGACTGCTTGTGAACAGGAGTGTCTAAACCTTGACATGATGCTGACTTTGGTTTCATTGGGCCTGCCATTGTTGCAAAAGGAGTACAACAAGGTTGTATATTGTCACCCTGCTTATTTAACTTCTATACAGAGTATATTATGCAAAATGCCAGGCTGAATAAATCACCATCTGGAATCAAGGTTGCCAGGAGGAATATCAACAACCTCAGATATGCAAATGATATCACTCTAATGGCAAAAAGTGAAAAGGAACTAAAGAACCTTTTGATGAAGGTGAAAGAGGAGAGTGAAAAAGCTGGCTTATAACTCAACTTTCAAAAAACTAAGATCAGGGCATCTGGTCCTATCACTTCATGGCAGACAGATGGGTAAAAAGTGGAAGCAGTGGCAGATTTTGTTTTCCTGGGCTCCAAAATTGCTGCAGACAGCGACTGCAGCCATATAGTCAAAGCTATGGTTTTTCCAGTAGTCATGTACAGATGAGGACATGTACAGAGAGTTGGACCATAAAGTAGGCTGAGCACCAAAGAACTGATGCTTTCTAACTGTGGTGCTAGAGAAGACTCTTGAGAGGCCCTTGGACTGCAAGAAGATCAAACCAGTCAATCCTAAAGGAAATCAACCCTGAATATTCACTGGAAGGATTGGCTGAAGCTGAAGCTCCAATCCTGTGGCCACCTGATGTGAAGAGCTGACTCACTGGAAAAGACTCTGATGCTGGAAAAGATTGAAAGCAAAAGGAGAGGAGGGCAGCATAGGATGAAATGGTCAGACAGCATCACTGACTCAATGGAGATGAATCTGAGCAAATTCCGGGAGATACTGAAGGACAGGGGAGCCTGGCACGCTGTAGTCCATGAGACTGCAAAGAGCTGGACACAACTAGGGACGGAACAACAACAGCCATCCCTGTATGACTGTCTTTGGTTTTGAAGGCTGGACTTACACATTGACCAGAGGACCACTGACAGTGCCAAGTCAAAGCTGTGTAGACAGCTGCACACCAATATCAGTGGACAAGATCTGGAGTTTCAGTCTGTCGAAAATATGTAAAGACCTGGATACCCAGTTAGACCCATCAGGCCCCAGCTGAATCCCATTTGTTACTGTAGCTAAATATCCATTGATCCCACTGTTTTTTTTTTTTCCCCTAGAGAAGTCAACAACTATTCTTTAATTGAAATACATCCCACTCATATCCTGAGGGGGGAAGGCAATGGCACCCCACCCCAGTACTCTTGCCTGGAAAATCCAATGGNCACCAGGCTCCTCTGTCCATGGAATTTGCCAGGCAAGAGTACTGGAGTGGGGTGCCATCGCCTTCTCCATGCCATTTGGCTTACAGGGTCTTAATTACCTGACCAGAGACCAGGAAATAAACCTGTGCCCCCTGCAGTAGAAGTGTGAAATGCTAACCACTGTACTGCCACGGTATTCCTGGGAAGTTGCTATAATATTTTAAATGGGCACACTCCTCAACCCAGCAAACCTATTTGCACAAGTAGCATTATTAACCTGATGGTGAGGAGAGCCATGCTTGTTATAAAAAAACTCTGGAAAATGCCTAAGTGTCCATGAATTAGACAACAGTAAACTAAACTGCAGCCTGGAATGCTGCAGTCCAGGGGGTCATGAAGAGTCAGGCACGACTTAGCAACTGAACACCAACACACTAAACTATAGAACATCCATTTCACACAATTCCAGACAGCAGTTAAAAAGAATAAAGTACTGGAATTCTCTGATAGTCCAGTGGTTAGAACTCCGAGCCCTTACCGCCAAGGGCCTGGGTTCAATATCTACCTGGCATGGGAACTACGATCCCACAAGCCACATGGCACACCCAAAAAATAAAGTCTAACCTTTTAAAAAATAAATAGGTCAATTATTTTTAAAGGAATGAAGTAGCAAAGATACGGTAGCTTGGGAATACCTAGAAGATTTAGTGGTTAGAGAGAAGAAGGTTATTGGCAGCTCTGTTCCAGTAGGTACTCACCTCCACAAGTACTTGGCCCCTGAGCAAAGGCAATTGCAAACAAGGGCTAATCTTTCCTTGGCATGTTTTTCAAAAACTAAAGCAGAAGGCTCTTCCATGAGGTAAACTTTCATTGCTTTCATGACACATCAGGAAATACACGGAGTTATACATTAGGGAGTCTGACATATTTATTTTCTGTTAATAAATCTGAGCTTCTCTTGAGGCACCAAAAGCTTGATTAAAGTTCCCTTTTAGATGATTCCCGAGTGGGAGCTTTCTCTCCTGTATTTCAACACCTAGTGCAGCTCCTTGTCACACGGTTGCCAGGAGATAGCAGAAGAGCCAACTCCCCATCTCCTCTGCTATGGTAACACACCACTATTTCCTGATCCATCTTCTTTCTGAGGGAGTCTATATTTCTGAGAGGAGTATGCTACCTTGATTATTCAGTTAATCTCACGGAGAGAAAAGAAGCCTTCTAACCCTCCTTCTGCACAAAGAGACCTCCTCATGTGGAAGTAGCCTGCCACTGACTTCTCCTTTGGGATCTTGCATTGCAGCTGCCATCATTCTGTCTTATCCTTCCAAGGTTTCCATGAGACACTTCTGGAAACAGAAATAAACTTTGGACCCTTACAAGTATAATAACTCACTTAATTGGTGACTTCTCAACTAGAAGGCAAGGTCTTCATAGGTTTTTCCTAACCTACGAGCAGAAAGTGTGTTGAACACAGGGTTGATGGAAACGGAGCTCACCAAGTGTCTCAGTTTCTTCATCTGCAAAATGGAGATGTAGCCCCTTGAAGGTTCCTGTGAGGATTAAATGAGTGAGTGTACACGATGCTCTTAGAACAGTGACTGGCACACAAAAGAGGCTCAAGAAACATCAGCTATTATTACCGTTATAAGTAAAATGGACTCCCATTTGTTTTGAGCAGGAATTTTAATCAAATTTACAGAAAAAAGAAATAAAATATAAATTATTAGGACTGTTTCATTTGTAAGTGACCAAGGCTTCTCTCATTATTGCACTTCACTTTATTGTACTTGGCAGAGACTGTGCTTTTAACAAATGGAAGATTTTGTCAACCTGGCATTGTCAGATGATGGCTAGCATTTTTTTAGTCAAAAAGTATTATTAAATTTCACTGACTTGTTTCTTTATTTTTGTCTGCCTTGGGTCTTCACTGCTGTGCGCCAGCTTTCTTTAGTTGTGGCGAGCGGGGCCTGCTCTCTAGTTGTTTTCTCATTGTGGTGGTTTCTCTTGTTGCAAAACACAGACTCTAGGTGCACGGGTTCAGTAGTTGTGGCACATAGGTTTAGTTGAGCCAAGGTGTATGGAATCGTCCCGGACCGGGGATCGAATCTGTGTCCCCTCCATTGGTGGGCAGATTCCTAACCACTGGCATAGAGTGAATCGGCAAGAAGAGTTACTGACTGGAGGAGGGAGAGAGGTGGGAGAGAAGGTAGAGCCGAAGGATTATCAGCAATAGGAGACAGAGGGCAAGCTGCAGTTTCACTCATGCCTGACATTGACAGCACAGGTTCTGGTTCCTTGTTGGATTCAGTTCTACCTAGCCTCTTGAAACAAACAATCCAGTGATGTCCAGGCAGTAACTCCTTTTTTTCTCATTACAGATGACATGGTAGCACTGGGTTGCATTCTGAATGGCTGCTGCAACCTTTGTGTACTGTTCTATGTTTGGGTCCTGTGCCTCCTCCAACAAAGAAAATCCCCTTGCCATTTCCTTGCATCGTGAATCTCTTTGGTTCTTCCGTTACCTCTTCCTATTGTCTCTCATTGTCCTTTCTCTGAGCCAATGCATTTTTCTCATCACTGCTGCTTTTTGCTTGCTTCCAGACATTCTGGGCTTGATATAAACATATGGTACTAGTGTACTTTATACAGTACTGAGGCTCTTTAGTTCCTCTTTACTTTCTGATATTAGAGGGGTATTATCTGCAATGACTAGATTTGTCAGACAATATTTGATATTGATTTCTCAACAAACACAGGAAAGAAAAATGATCAAATGAAGACTGCTTGTGAACAGGAGTGTCTAAACCTTGACATGATGCTGACTTTGGTTTCATTGGGCCTGCCATTGTTGCAAAAGGAGTACAACAAGGTTGTATATTGTCACCCTGCTTATTTAACTTCTATACAGAGTATATTATGCAAAATGCCAGGCTGAATAAATCACCATCTGGAATCAAGGTTGCCAGGAGGAATATCAACAACCTCAGATATGCAAATGATATCACTCTAATGGCAAAAAGTGAAAAGGAACTAAAGAACCTTTTGATGAAGGTGAAAGAGGAGAGTGAAAAAGCTGGCTTATAACTCAACTTTCAAAAAACTAAGATCAGGGCATCTGGTCCTATCACTTCATGGCAGACAGATGGGTAAAAAGTGGAAGCAGTGGCAGATTTTGTTTTCCTGGGCTCCAAAATTGCTGCAGACAGCGACTGCAGCCATATAGTCAAAGCTATGGTTTTTCCAGTAGTCATGTACAGATGAGGACATGTACAGAGAGTTGGACCATAAAGTAGGCTGAGCACCAAAGAACTGATGCTTTCTAACTGTGGTGCTAGAGACGACTCTTGAGAGGCCCTTGGACTGCAAGAAGATCAAACCAGTCAATCCTAAAGGAAATCAACCCTGAATATTCACTGGAAGGATTGGCTGAAGCTGAAGCTCCAATCCTGTGGCCACGTGATGTGAAGAGCTGACTCACTGGAAAAGACTCTGATGCTGGAAAAGATTGAAAGCAAAAGGAGAGGAGGGCAGCATAGGATGAAATGGTCAGACAGCATCACTGACTCAATGGAGATGAATCTGAGCAAATTCCAGGAGATACTGAAGGACAGGGGAGCCTGGCACGCTGTAGTCCATGAGACTGCAAAGAGCTGGACACAACTAGGGACGGAACAGCAACAGCCATCCCTGTATGACTGTCTTTGGTTTTGAAGGCTGGACTTACACATTGACCAGAGGACCACTGACAGTGCCAAGTCAAAGCTGTGTAGACAGCTGCACACCAATATCAGTGGACAAGATCTGGAGTTTCAGTCTGTCGAAAATATGTAAAGACCTGGATACCCAGTTAGACCCATCAGGCCCCAGCTGAATCCCATTTGTTACTGTAGCTAAATATCCATTGATCCCACTG
>SJYX01008581.1:262398-292631 GCA_006410675.1 Oreotragus oreotragus | reverse complement strand
TTTTGCATTGCCTTTCTTTGGGATTGGAATGAAAACTGACCTTTTCCAGTCCTGTGGCCACTGCTGAGTTTTCCAAATTTGCTGGCCTATTGAGTGCAGCACTTTCACAGCATCATCTTTCAGGATTTGAAATAGCTCAACTGGAATTCCATCACCTTCACTAGCTTTGTTCGTAGTGATGCTTTCTAAGGCCCACTTGACTTCACATTCCAGGATGTCTGGCTCTAGGTGAGTGATCACACCATCATGATTATCTGGGTAGTGAAGATGTTTTTTGTATAGTTCTTCTGTGTATTGTTGCCACCTCATCTTAGCATTAGT
This sequence comes from Oreotragus oreotragus, assembly GCA_006410675.1. NCBI lineage: Eukaryota > Metazoa > Chordata > Mammalia > Artiodactyla > Bovidae > Oreotragus > Oreotragus oreotragus. The sequence continues at coordinate 292,310 of SJYX01008581.1, read as the reverse complement.
ATATGATATTTTTATTTCTCATTCTGATTTACTTCACCCTGTATAATAGGCTCTAGGTTCGTCCAACTTATTAGAACTTACTCAAATGTGCTCCTTTTCATGGCTGAGAAATATTCCATTGTATGTATGCACCACAGCTTCTTTAACCATTCATCTGTGGATGAACATCTAGGTTGCTTCCATGTTCTAGATATTGCATGTAAATAGTGCAATAAACATTGGGGTACATGTGTCTTTTACAATTTTGGTTTCCTTGGGGTATATGACTAGGAGTGGGATTGCTGGGTCATATGGTGGTTTTATTCCTAGATTTTTTCAGAATTCTCCATCTATGCTGTCTTACATAGTGGCTGTATCCATTTACATTCCCACCAACAATGCAAGAGGGTTCCCATTTATATACACCCTCTCCTGCATTTATTATTTGTAGACGTTTTGAATGATGCCCATTCTGGCTGGTGTGAGGTGATATCTCAGTGTAGTTTTGATATGCATTTCTCTGATAATGAGTAATGTTGAAAATCTTTTCATGTATTTGTTAGCCATCTGCATGTCTTCTTTGGAGAAATATCTGTATAGGTATTTTTCCCAGTTTTTGATTGGGTTGTTAGTTTTTCTGGTATTAACTTGCATGAGCTGCTTGTATATTTTGGAAATTAATTGTTAGTTTTCTTTGCTATTAATTTCTCCCATTTCAAGGAGCTTTTCAACTTTTTTGTAGTTTCCTTTGCTGTGCAAAATCTTTTAAGCTTAATTAGGTCTCATGTTTATTTTTCTTTTTATTATCATTAATCTAGGAGGTGGATGGGGTTTCCCTTGTAGCTCAGTCAGTAAAGAATCTGCCTGTAATGCAGAAGACCTAGGTTCAATTCCTGGGTTGGAAAGATATCCTGGAGAATAAAATGGCCACCCACTCCAGTATTCTTGCCTGGAGAATGCTATAGACAGAGGAACCTGGCAGGCAATGTCCACAGTGTTGCAAGAATCAGACACGACTTAGCAATCAAACCATCATCACCAGGAGGTGGGTAATAGAGGATATTGCTTTGATATATTTTATCTAGTGTTCTGCCTAGGTTCTTCTCTAAGAGTTTTATAGTTTCTGGTTTTACATTTAAGTCTTTAATCCGATCTGAGTTTATGTTTGTGGATGACATTAAAAAGTGTTCTAAATTCATTCTTTTACACGTAGTTGTCCAGTTTTCCCAACACATTTATTGAAGAGGGTATCTTTTCCCTGTTGTATATTCCTGCCTCCTTTGTAAAACATAACGTATCCATAGATTCATGGGTTTATCTCTGGGTTCTCTATCTTGTTCCATTGGTCTATATTCTATTTTTGTGCCAGTACCATACTGTCTTGATGACTGTAGCTTTGTAGTATAGTCTGAAGTCAGGAAAGTTGNTCCTTTGTAAAACATAACGTATCCATAGATTCATGGGTTTATCTCTGGGTTCTCTATCTTGTTCCATTGGTCTATATTCTATTTTTGTGCCAGTACCATACTGTCTTGATGACTGTAGCTTTGTAGTATAGTCTGAAGTCAGGAAAGTTGATTGCTCCAGCTCCATCCCTCTTTCTTAAGACTGCTTTGGCTATTCAGGATCTTTTGTGTTTCCATATGAATTGTGAAAATTTTGTTTTAGTTCTTTGAAAAATTGGTAGTTTGATAGGGATCACATTGAATCTGTAGACTGCATTTGGTAGTATAGTCATTTTCATAATATTGATTCTTCTTACCTAGGAACATGGAATATCTCTCCATCTATTTATGTCATTTTTTACTTCTTTAATCTGTGTCTTATAGTTTTCCATATACAGTTTTTTCATCTCTTTATGAAGCTTTTTTCTAGATATTTTTTTTCTTTTTGTTGCTATGGTGAATAGGATCAATTCCTTAACCACTTTTTCATTTTTCATTGTTAATATATAGGAATGTGAGAGGTTTCTGTGTACTTATCTTGTATACCATGACTTTGCTAAATTCACTGATTAGCTCTAGCAATTTTCTGATAGTTTATTTTTGGGTTTTCTATGTATGGTATCAGATATTTTTACTCTGCAATTTTTTGGAAGAGTTTCAGGGAAAAAAAAAAAAAAGGTATTAACTCTTCTCTAAATGTTTGATGGAATTCCCCTGTAAAGCATCTGGCCCTGATCTTGTTTTTTGGGGTAGATTTTGATCACAGTTTTCATTCCAGTGTTTGTAATTGATCTGTTCATAATTTCTGTTTCTTCCTGGCTGAGCTTTTGGAGGTTTAACTTTTCTAAGAATCCGCCAATTTCCACTAGGTTGTCCATTTTCTTAGCATATAGTTGCTCATAATATTCTCTTATGATCCTTTGTATTTCTCTGCTGTCTGTTGTAACCTCTCCCTCTTCATTTCTAAATTGGTTGATTTGATTTTTCTCCATTTTTTTCTTGAGGAGTCTGGTAGTGGTTTGTCAGTTTTGTTTATCTCCTCAATAAAACAGCTTTTTGTTTTATTAATTTTTGCTATTGTTTTCTTCTTTTCTTTTTCATTTATTTCTGCTCTTATCTTAATTATTTCATCCCTTCTGCTGACTTTGGGTTTTGTTGTTGTTGCTGTTGTTCTTCTTCTTTATCCAGCTGCTGTAAATGTAGTTAAAGTGAAAGTTGCTCAGTTATGTCCATCTCTTTGTGATCCCATGGACTATACAGTCCATGGAATTCTCCAGGCCATAATACTGGAGTGGATAGCCATTCCCTTCTCCAGTGGATCTTCCCAAACCAGAGATCAAACCCAGGTCTCCCGCATTGCAGGCAGATTCTTTATCAACTGAGATATCAGGGAAGCTGATAGAATAGAGTTAGATTATTTATTTGATACTTTTCTTGCTTTTTAAGTTAGGATCGTGTTGCTATAAACTTCCCTCTTATTATAAACTTTTGCTGAATCCCCTAGGTTTTCGGTCATCATGTTTTCATTGTCATTTGTTTATAGTAATCTTTGGATTTCTTTTCTTATTTCTTCAGTAACCTTTTCATTATTTAGTAGTGTACTGTTTAATCTCCATGAGATTTTGCTTTTTTTATTTTCCCCCCATCAGTTCAGTTCAGTCATTCAGTCATGTCTGACTCTTTGCAATCCCATGAATCACAGCATGCCAGGCCTCCCTGTCCATCACCAACTCCTGGAGTTCACTCAAACTCACGTCCGTTGAGTCGGTGGTGCTATCCAGCAACATAGTTGACATCAAATCTCATGACATTGTTGTCAGAGAAGATACCTGATACAATTTAAATTTTCTTAAACTTACTGAAGCTTGATTAGCAGCCCATGATGTGGTCTATCCTGAAGAATGTTCCATGTGCACTTAAGAAGAAAGTGTATTCTGCATTTGGATGGAAAGTACTGAAGATATCAATTAGGTCCATTTTCTCTCATGTTTAATTAACAATTTGCATTTCCTTATTGATTTTCTGTTTTGGTGCTCTATCCATTGATGTAAGTGGAGTGTTAAAGTCCCCTATTATTATTGCGTTACTGTCAACTTCTACTCTTATGCCTGTTAGTGTTTGCTTATGTACTAAGGTGCTTCTATGTTGAGTGCATAAATATTTACAATTGTTTTGTCTTCTTCTTCTTCTTGGATTGACCCTTGATCATTATGTAGTGTCCTTCTTTGTCTCTTATAATATTCTTTATTTTAAAGTCTATTTTGTCTGAAGTCAGGATTGCCACTCTGGCATTCTTTTGGTTTCCATTCACATGGAATATCTTTTTCCATCCTTTACCTTCAGTCTGTATGAGTTTCTAGCTCTGAAGTGTGTCTCTTGTAGATTATATATATATATATATATATGGGTCTTGTTTTGTATCTAGTCATTCAGTCTGTGTCTTTTGGTTGGTGCATTTAATCCGTTTACATTTAAAGCAATTATTAATATATATGTTCCTACTGGCATTTTCTTAATTGTTTCATGTTTGTTTTTGTAGGTCTTTCCTTTCTCTTGTATTTACTGTCTGTGTAAGTCCCTTTAATATTTTTTGTAAACCTGGTTTGGTGGTGCTAAATTCTCTTAACTTTTGCTTCTCTGTGAAGATTTTGATTTCTCCATCAATTCTGAATGAGATTTTTGGTGGGTAAAGTAATATTGGTTGTAGATATTTTTCTTTCAGTACTTTAAATATAACCTACCATTCCCTTCTGGTCTGTAGAGTTCCTGCTGAAAGATCCACTGCTAGTCATATGGATTTTTCCTTGTATGTTACTTGTGGTTTTTCCCTTGATGCTTTTAGTATTTATTCTTTGTGTTTAATATATATTAGCTTTATTAATATGCATCTCAATGTGTTTCTCCTTGGGCTTATCCTGGAAGGGACTGTCTGAGCTCTTTGGATTTTATTGACTATATCTTTTCCCACATTGGAAAACGTTTCAACTATAATTTCTTCAAAAATTTTCTCAGTGCCTTTATTTTTTTAAAATTCTTCTTCTGGGATCCCTATATCTCAAATGTTGGTGTGTTTAATATTTTCCCAGATGTCTTTGAAGCTGTCCTCAATTATTTTCATCCTTTTTCCTTTATTCTACTCTTCAGCAGTTATTTCCACCATTCTGTCTTCCAGCTCACTTATCCATTCTTCTGCCTCAGTTATTATGCTAATGGTTTCTTCCAGAGTATTTTTAATTTCAGTAATTGTGTTATTAATCTCTGTTTGCTTATTCTTTATTTCTTCTATGTCCTTGGTGATTGTTTAACTATGTTAATTGTTTCTTGCATCTTCTCCTTTCTATTTCCAAGTCTTTGGAACATCTTTAGTACCATTATTCTAAATTCTCTTTCAAGTAGATTGCTTATTTCCTCTTCATTTATTTGTTCTTGTGAGTTTCTATCTTGTTCCTTTATCTATGCTGCATTTCTGTCTTTTCATTTTTTCTTTTTTTTTTTGTCTCAATTGCTCTGTTTGAGGTCTCCTTTACTCAGGCTTTAGGGTTCTATTCCTTCTTCTTTTTGGTTTTTGCCCTTGGAAAGAAAGGTTGGTTGAGTGGTTTGTGCTGACTTCTTGTTAGGGGTGACTTGTGCCTGTACTTTTAATATTTAAGAATGCAATTTTGTGAATCACCATTTCCTAACAAACCAGAAGGGAAGATGTTTCTCTAATGCTTATTACAATGCTTGGTCCAGTTCAGAAGCTTAATGTGTGATCTGGTCTTTCAAAAGTCAAGATTTGTGCAGCAGCAACTTATTTCAGACCCTCTTAAGAGTTTCCTATTTTTAACTATTTATTGCTTCTTGTTAATTTTACACTGCTAAATAACGTTATAGCATTGGATTTATCAACTTGTAAGATATATCCCCACTTCTTTCCCCTTATTCCTGAATCACAATTCTCATTTCTCCTTTAAACAACTCTGGAACTTCACAAAATGTATCTCTAAACATCCATTACTTATTCCTTCAAACCAGGCAATATCCCTTGACTCATAGATTAAGGAAAATAATCATATTAAGGAAATTGATTTTAAGCATAATTCTATAGAAGCTGGAAAAACAAATTACGCAGCTAACGTTTATATAGAAATAGTATTAAAACAATGTCATGAATCTCCGCCAATAGTTCATCAGGCATTCTATCTATCAGATTGAGTCCTTTAAATCTATTTCTCACCTCCACTGTATAATCATAAGGGATTTGATTTAGGTCATACCTGAATGGTCTAGTGGTTTTCCTTACTTTCTTCAATTTAAGTCTGAATTTGGCAATAACAAGTTCATGATTGGCGCCACAGTCAGCTCTTGTTCTTGTTTCTGTTGACTGTATAGAGCTTCTCCATCTTTTGCTGCAGAGAATATAATCAATCTGATTTTGGTGTTGACCATCTGGTGATGTTCATGTGTGGAGTCTTCTCTTATGTTGTTAGAAGAGGGTTTTTGCTATGACCAGTGCATTTTCTTGGCAAAGCTCTATTAGTCTTTGCCCTGCTTCATTCCGCATTCCAAGGCCAAATTTGCCTGTTACTCCTGGTGTTTCTTGACTTCCTACTTTTGCATTCCAATCCCCTAAAATGAAAAGGACATCTTTTGTGGGTGTTACTTCTAAAAGGTCTTGTAGGTCTTCATAGAACCATTCAACTTCAGCTTCTTCAGCGTTACTGGTTGGGGCATAGACTTGGATAACTGTGATATTGAATGGTTTGCCTTGGAAACGAACAGAGATCATTCTGTCGTTTTTGAGATTGCATCCAAGTACTGCATTTCGGACTCTTTTGTTGACCATGATGGCTACTCCATTTCTTATAAGGGAATCCTGCTTGCAGTAGTAGATATAGTGGTCATCTGAGTTAAATTCACCTATCCCATTCCATTTTAGTTAACTGATTCCTAGAATGTCGATGTTCACTCTTGCTATCGCTTGTTTTACCACTTCCAAATTGTCTTGATTCATGGAACAGACATTCCAGGTTCCTATGCAATATTGCTCTTTATGGTAGCAGACCTTGCTTCTATCACCAGTCACATCCACAAATGTGTATTGTTTTTGCTTTGGCTCCATCCCTTCATTCTTTCTGGAGTTATTTCTGCACTGATCTCCAGTAGCATATTGGGTACCTACAGACCTGGGGAGTTCCTCTTTCAATATGCTATCATTTTGCATTTTCATACTATATGTGGGGTTCTCAAAGCAAGAACATTGAAGTGGTTTGCCATCCCCTTCTCCAATGTACAGGAGACAGAGATCACGATCATCCCCATGGTTACCTACAGACCTGGGGAGTTCCTCTTTCAATATGCTATCATTTTGCATTTTCATACTATATGTGGGGTTCTCAAAGCAAGAACATTGAAGTGGTTTGCCATCCCCTTCTCCAGTGTACAGGAGACAGAGATCACGATCATCCCCATGGAAAAGAAATGCAAAAAAGCAAAATGGTTGTTTGAGGAGGCATTACAAATAGCTGTGAAGAGAAGAGAAGCAAAAAGCAAAGGAGAAGAGGAAAAATACAAGAATCTGAATGCAGAGTTCCAAAGAACAGCAAGAAGAGATAAGAAAGCCTTCTTCAGCAATCAATGCTAAACTGGACATGGAACAACAGACTAGTTCCAAATAGGAAATGGTGTACGTCAAGGCTGTATGTTGCCACCCTGCTTATTTAATTTATATGCAGAGCACGTCATGAGAAATGCTGGACTGGAAAAAACACAAGCTGGAATCAAGATTGCCAGGAGACATATCAGTCCCCTCAGATATGCAGATGACACCACCCTTATGGCAGAAATTGAAGAGGAACTAAAACCCTCTTGATCAAAGTGAAAGAGGAGAGCGAAAAAGTTGGCTTAAAGCTCAACATTCAGAAAAAGAAGATCATGGCATCCTGTCCCATCATTTCATGGGAAATAGATGGGGAAACAGTGGAAACAGTGTCAGACTTTATTTTTGGGAGCTCCAAAATCACTGCAGATGGTGACTCCTGCCATGAAATTAAAAGACACCTACTCCTTGGGAGAAAAATTATGACCAACTTAGCATGTTGAAAAGCAGAGACATTACTTTCCCAAGAAGGGTCTGTCTAGTTAAGGCTATCATTTTTCCAGTGGTCATGTATGAATGTGAGAGTTGGACTGTGAAGAAAGCTGAGAGACAAAGAATTGATAGAGCACGTCATGAGAAATGCTGGACTGGAAAAAACACAAGCTGGAATCAAGATTGCCAGGAGACATATCAGTCCCCTCAGATATGCAGATGACACCACCCTTATGGCAGAAATTGAAGAGGAACTAAAACCCTCTTGATCAAAGTGAAAGAGGAGAGTGAAAAAGTTGGCTTAAAGCTCAACATTCAGAAAAAGAAGATCATGGCATCCTGTCCCATCATTTCATGGGAAATAGATGGGGAAACAGTGGAAACAGTGTCAGACTTTATTTTTGGGAGCTCCAAAATCACTGCAGATGGTGACTCCTGCCATGAAATTAAAAGACACCTACTCCTTGGGAGAAAAATTATGACCAACTTAGCATGTTGAAAAGCAGAGACATTACTTTCCCAAGAAGGGTCCGTCTAGTTAAGGCTATCATTTTTCCAGTGGTCATGTATGAATGTGAGAGTTGGACTGTGAAGAAAGCTGAGAGACAAAGAATTGATGCTTTTGAACTCTGGTGTTGGAAAGACTCTTGAGAGTTCCTTGGACTGCAAGGAGATCCAACCAGTCTATTCTAAAGGAGATCAGTCCTGGGTGTTCTTTGGAGGGAAAGATGCTAAAGCTGAAACTCCAGTACTTTGGCCACCTTATGTGAAGATTTGACTCATTGTAAAAGACTCTGATGCTGGGATGGATTGGGGGCAGAAGAAGAAGGGGACGACCAAGGATGAGATGGCTGGATGGCATCACTTACTCGATGGATGTGAGTCTAAGTGAACTCCGGGAGTTGGTGATGGACAGAGAGGCCTGGCGTGCTGCGATTCATGGGGTCACAAATAGTTGGATACGACTAAGCGACTGAACAGAACTGAACTGAGTACTAAAGCACTTTTCATGGAATTTCTGTAATTTCTAACCTACCAGAATTAGAAATTCTTTACTTTCTGATTGTCTGTCTTCGTAGGAAAATTTTGTAAGAAAACATAAAGATATGTGAGCTTATACAAATGTTACTAAATTTAACCAGGATTTTAATCAGGAAACAAACTACATGCTATTTAAAATTATAGTATAAATATATGTTGCTGCTTGAAAGGAGATGTATATCTTGAATTTCCAAAATTTTATATGAAAATCTTAAAATTTTGCATTAACAAAAGTGAGGGCTTGAACTGTACTGATTGCAACTTTCTTTAACATGCATGAAAATTCAGACGGACCAATGGATGTGCAGACAGAATGATAGAAGGATGGGTATGTGATAAAGAAAATGTAACAAAATGCCAACAATTGTAGTATCCTAATGGTAAGTATATACGATTATTTCAGCTTTTTTGCACATTTCAGTTTTTATCATGAGATGTTAAAAAAAATAGAAAGTCCACGTTTTACTCTATCAACATTGTTGATGGACACGTGTCTGAGTGAACTCCGGGAGTTAGTGATGGACAGGGAGGCCTGGCGTACTGTAATTCATGGGGTTGCAAAGAGTCGGACACAACTGAGCAACTGAACTGAGCTGAACTGAACTGCACATTGAAAATGCATAGAGGTAGTTTATGCAAGGAATTACATGTTTTTCCAGAAAAAAAGAAAGAACATTTTCCTGTTTAAAATCTGAAAACATACTCCAAGATCATAGAAGTATTCATCATAAAATAGCAATATTAAAAGTCTATACACATTTAATGTAGATGTTAATTATTAACAAATTTCATAGCTTAAAAGATCAATGTGACTTCTATAGGTCATAGTTTTGGTGTTGTTTTTTTTTTTCTAGTAACCCTCTAGAATTATGAACTTGCATCATATTGCATCTGTGCAACATTGACCTATGCTTGACCTATGATACAGATTTTCTTAATCTTATCTCTTTTAAGAGTTATTTTATTTATTCATATTTTAATTAGTTCAGAAAATGTCAATAACAGGATTTAGTTTTGTACTGAAGTATAAATATCTCTTAATCCAAGTTGAGAGAACAGTATTCCAGGAAGAAAACAAGACACAGAATTATAAAAATATGAGGGCTTCCCTGGTGGCTCAGAGGTTAAAGCGTCTGCCTGCAATGCGGGAGACCTGGGTTCGATCCCTGGGTCGGGAAGATTCCCCTGGAGAAGGAAATGGCAACACACTCCAGTATTCTTGCCTGGAGAATCCCATGGACGGAGGAGCCTGGTGGGCTACAGTCCACGGGGTCGCAAAGCGTCAGACACGACTGAGCGATTTCACTTTCACTTTAGGAAACAGTAAGTGGTCAAGTATGGCTAGAGCAAATATGAGGGGAGAAATGGTAACAATGAGTCTGAAAATGTGGTTGTTTCTCAGTCACTTAGTTGTACCTGAATCTTTTGCAACTCTGCAGACCTTGCTCACCAGGCTCCTCTATCCATGGGATTTTCCAAGCAAGAATAGTTGAGTGGGCTGCCATTTCCTCCTTCAAGGAATCTTCCTGACATAAGGATTGTATCTGCATCAATGGTGTCTCCTTCATTAGCAGGAGCATTCTTTAACATTGAGCCACACGGGGACCCCCTTAAACTTTCAGTACATTTTGTAAACGCAACCTCTTCATTCTATACTTCTTTGCACAGACTCTGATGATCTTGGAATTACTACAAGGAGGTGTTGTGCATCATTTACCACAATAAGCATAAAAATTCAATAAATTTTTGAAATTGAAAAACTCAAAAAGTTAACCAGGTATAAAATGGCAAACTTTCTTTCTTTATCTCTTTCTTTTTTATCTTTTAACTTATTTTAAAGTGTTAAGTGAAATGCAGTTAATAAAACTAAATGAATATATTCTCCTGAAAACTAAGTCACAGGTGAGAATAGAAACATTGAATGAGAATAAGATACTTTAAAGGCTTCCCTGGTAGCTTCATGGCAGAGAATTCACCTACTAATGCAGAATACATGGATTCAATCACCTGTCAGGGAAGGTCTCACATGCTGTGGAACAACTAAGTCCATTCACCATGTGCACCACAACTACTGAGCTGTGCTCTAGAACCCAGGAGCCATAACAACTGAACTCTGTGTGCCTAAAGCCTGTGCACCCCAACAGGAGAAGTGCAACCTCTTCATTCTATACTTCTTTGCACAGACTCTGATGATCTTGGAATTACTACAAGGAGGTGTTGTGCATCATTTACCACAATAAGCATAAAAATTCAATAAATTTTTGAAATTGAAAAACTCAAAAAGTTAACCAGGTATAAAATGGCAAACTTTCTTTCTTTATCTCTTTCTTTTTTATCTTTTAACTTATTTTAAAGTGTTAAGTGAAATGCAGTTAATAAAACTAAATGAATATATTCTCCTGAAAACTAAGTCACAGGTGAGAATAGAAACATTGAATGAGAATAAGATACTTTAAAGGCTTCCCTGGTAGCTTCATGGCAGAGAATTCACCTACTAATGCAGAATACATGGATTCAATCACCTGTCAGGGAAGGTCTCACATGCTGTGGAACAACTAAGTCCATTCACCATGTGCACCACAACTACTGAGCTGTGCTCTAGAACCCAGGAGCCATAACAACTGAACTCTGTGTGCCTAAAGCCTGTGCACCCCAACAGGAGAAGTCACTGCAGTGAGAAGTCCGTGCATAACAACTAGAGAGTAGTCTCCACTCACTGTAACTAGAGAAAAAGCCCACAGAGCAGCAAATATGCAGCGCAGCCAAAAAAAAAAAAAAATAGATTCATATATAAAGAAAGATACATGAAGAAAACAAGAAAAGCTGGACCCTAGTGCTGTCTTAAGCACCAGTCAGCTCTGGGATTTGGTAGAGTGTTCTTTTTTTCTCCTAGACCTCATTTACTAACCCTCGCAGTGGATTCATTAAACCAAATGATTTCTAGTGTTTTTCCCCAACTCACAACTTTATAGAATCCTAAAAAAAAAAAAAACAAATGTTTGTTGTAACAATATGCATAAGAACTATTTTCTTGAAGAAGCAGAGTACATCCCAAAAACCTTAAGATCTTTCTCATTTAATGAGATTCCTGTACAGTCACTACAGTAGAGTGACAGTTGAGAGGATTAATGGCATAAACCAGTAACCTTTGGGGCAAAGCTCATCTTTAGTAATAGGAAAATGAACTGGAAGAAGGAGAAAGCAGAAGAAAAGGAGGAAAAAAGAGAACAGTGACAACTTTTAATCACTAGGAGTACTTCTCATACACTTCTAAGAGAAGTGCTTCCTTGGAGAATCAGCCAACTTAAGATTTCTCTGCTTTCATTAATGTTCTTAATTTCAGTAATTTAGGTGAGTTGCCCTAGTTGATCTGTTAGGCCCCAAACGGCCTAATCACGGGAGGCGTCGCTTCTCAGATCACCAAGACTCGAATTCGATGCAATCAGCAAGAGGATTTATTAAACCGACGTGCCGGGGTTCGATCTTCCTCGAAAAGAACGAACCCTGATGCTAGTTACAAAGGGGTTTTTATACATCAAAAGCTATAAGCAGGTATAGGTGGGGTGAAGACAATCTCAGCAAACTGATTGGTGGGCATAATTTGACCTTTTCAGAGATAGGTCTGAAAGCTATCAGGCTGAAACGGCTAACCGACCACCTCATACCTTGCGGTGGTAAGCCAATTTTCTAAAAAAGATTAACAGAGAAACAATCACCCAGGAGGTCCCTTCTAAGGCCAGGAAACTAGATTATAGATTATCAGATAGAGGGCAGGTTCCTTTTCCATGAGTCATGACTAGCCCTTGAGAAACAGAACAAAGGGTAGTTTTAAAATTTAACTTTTTAACTTTTTCTCTTCAGATCCTCTAAATTGGTTTTATTACCAATTACGAGCTCATACTGCTCACCACATGACAGATAAATAGACTGAGAGACTAATTGTTCAATCAGGGAATAGCAACTATTTGGAAAGTCAGCAGCCATCAAAGATGGAGGGGAAACTAGCGTCCAAAAGAACCATCTTACACATGTCAGAATTCAGGCTTCTTTTACACTAAAAGTGGAGGAGGTGTTGCAGGCTGTTGTAAACTTCTTGGTGCTGACCAGACCCCAGAAGAGATGTGATAATTCTTTGTTCTGGAAGATGTCTTTGTGGGTCTGGTCACAATGTTTCTGTAAACCTCCAATGAGACAAACACTTTTCTCCATTCTGAAATTCTTTCTCTATATATAAACAAAAGTGCTATTCCTTTAAGGTCAAACCTGGGAGGCAGGGCCTTAAGAAAGGGCTATCTTGTATATTTCAGGCTACACACTTGCTCCTTGGAAGAAAAGCTGTGACCAAACTAGATAGCATATTAAAAAGCAGAGACATTACTCTGCTGAAAAATTTCTGTTTAGTCAAACCTATGGTTTTTCCAGTAGTCATGTATGGATATGAGAGTTGGACTATAAAGAAAGATGAGCACTAAAGAACAGATGCTTTTGAACTGTGGTGTGGGAGAAGACTCTTGAGAGTCGCTTGGACTGCAAGGAGATCCAACCAGTCCATCCTAAATGAAACCAGTCCTGAATATTCATTGGAAGGACTGATGCTGAAGCTGAAACTCCAATACTTTGGCCATCCAATGTGAAGTGCTGACTCATTGGAAAAGACTTTGATGCTGGGAAAGATTGAGGCAGGAGGAGAAGGGGACAACAGAGGAAGAGATGGTTGAATGGCAACACCAGCTCAATGGACACGAGTTTGAGGAAGCTTCAGGAGTTGATGATGGACAGGGAAGCCAGGTGTGCTGCAGTCCATGGGGTCACAAACAGTCAGACACAACTGAGTAAATGAACTGAACTGATAGGCAGCATTCTTTTACAAAGGTGCAAAGCCATCATGACTAAACACAGGCAGCCAACCACAAAGGTTACAGTTAAAGGAGTAGATTCAATTTGTTTAGATCTATTTTTTGTTCTCCTTTACAGTTTTGTCTACACGGAGCTTTGTGTGTATGTGTGTTTAGTATAGCTGCATGTTTTGACTACTTTATCATTGCCATTTTATGTGATAATCTTTTAGCTTATTCTATTCATTTTACTTATTTTACTTTCACTTTTGAAAGTGGGAAAAGAACTGGCAGAGTGATAGAGGTGGTTATGAGAATAGTCCATGCCCAAAAGAGAATGAATACTTCCACTTCAGTTAGCTCTGCATAACCCAGAGATCAGAGCATGATGCTAAATTCATTCACTTAGGGCATGCTAGAAGCTCTACACTATTGTATTTTATACTTGAAATTTTCAAGAATGAGCTGAAGTTTTCTCATCACACACACACAAAAGGAATTAGAGCTTGGAGCTAAGTGAGGTGATTGACATGTAAATGAGCTTGATTGTGATGCTCATTCTACAATATATACATACATCAAAACATCAAATTCAACACCTTAAATACATATCATGTCTATTTATCAAATTTACCCATATAGAAATGAAATAAATAAATGAGAGGGAAGGAAGTATTGCTAAATGTGGGAAGGGTAGAAAGGAATACTCCCTTGTGAGCCTCTGTTCTTGGTAAAGACACAAAGAGTCTGAAGTCTTACCCTTGTCGAAAACAAGTTTATTAAGGAAAGAACAGAAATAACACCTCAAAGGAGTGGCAGACTGCCGGGGGCCAGCGTGAGGAATCCCACCCGTGACAAGGTCATGTGGAAGGAAGCCTTACAAAATGCAAGGACGTGATCAGGCTTCAGGGGTTCCCCTTGGAATTTCCTGAGCATCCACCCCCCAAAACCAGAGTCTACCTGCTTTACTGTGTTATGCTTTCCACCTACTCTTCTGACATTAACAGGGGGCTGTCCCCCCACCACCTTTTTCTGGAAAAAATTTAATCTAGAGCTTTTAGATAATAAATCTCCTGGGCGTAATACGAGTGTTTCAATCCAAAAACCCCTCTGATGGCTTTCTAGCCTGCCTGCAGGACTCGTACAGCTGTGCATGTGATTGTTTGAGGCCTCCCGACCTCGGGAGGCACAGGAAGCTTAAAACATCCTTGGAATGTAGGGGCTTCCAAGGAGTCAAAATCATTAGAATAAGACTGATTAAAGGTTTCATTTGTTGAGCCAATACTTGCTGCCAAATTTTCATATCCTTTATTTTTAAATATAGTTGGTATATAGAAGAACAGGTAGTAGACCTGGTATTAGCAACATTAGATCTTTGAGTTAAGTACTTTCTTTGTTATAACCCACTGCACCTTTGTTCTACAGGAATGTAACTTTATTTAGTACTTTGAGGGTGATGCAGAGTAAAGAAAAAACACTTCTAGGGAAAAGGAGTTTTCTGGTTTGATAGACAATTATCCAGGAAGAGAGCCATAAAAATGTTAACAGGCCTCTTGGCCAGAAGATAATGTAAACCACCTGAGACCTTTTGTATACAGGAGGGTATGCAAAAAGAAAGCCTTGTTTGTCTCAATGAGGGTCAGGACTGCTGCCCCTACATAACTCTGCATATTCCATTATTTCTTTATGTACAATTTGGGGTATATAAGCTGAAAAATAGTTTTTGGAGTCTTGCACCAATGCTGGGCTTCCCCATGTCGTTCTTTTCTCCCTTTTCCAGCTGAATTCCCATCTGGAGCGGGGAGGCTCACTACGTCTACTTACTTGCCCTGGCTGCTAAGACCCACGCGAAAAGGAGCCTAGGGCGGGGCACCCTTCGATATTCAAGTGGGTGCCGGTGGCCTAACGTAGATGGTACAAACCTCTTGTCTCAAGGTTTTATTGGTTTTCCCTGTAAGCTGTTATTCAGCCTCCTTTTCTCCACCTAAATTTCCTACTATACTATTTCTTCCTAATCTAATTTTATATTTCTAAATAAATTTTTTCCTCGCAAATGCCATCCCCACTTCGAATTCCCTGGACCCACCAGGGCTGGACCCCGGCAGTAGACCAAGCCAAGAGAGACATTCATGTCAGAATGAAGTTTTACAGGTCTTAATCAAGACAGGGCTTTCACATACTCATCTAGGTGGGCATGGTAATAGTTTTGATTGACAGTTGCGAGTTATATAACAGAATATATTGCACATATTTTCCCATAGTTCAGTCTGTTATAATCAGATGTATGTATATATAGAATAGTTATAAACCCTTAGTGAGATCTGAGATGCTTAAGTTCACTTGAGGACACAGCTGTGCATCAAGAGTGCATGTGCCAGGGTTGAAAAAGCCACTATGGTTAGTTCCTATCTAGTGTGTGCCTAGGGTGCATGTTCTGGAGTTGGAAACATCTTTGTGGTTATTTTGTAGCATATCTGTGAGCTCTCCCTGGGCTGCATTGGAGCTTGTCTGGACTGAGGTTTAGAGGTCAGCTTGCATCCTTTTCAGTTAACCCATCCCTTGTTGCTTATGCCTAACTTCCTATCTAACAAAAGGATGGAGGTTATAACAGAAAACACATACACACACAAAATACAGAGATTAAAAAGAAGATGAAGAAAAGGAGGAGAAAGAAAGAAAATATTTACACAGGTAACTCAGAGGAACTCACTGCCAAAATTTCTGCAAAGAAACTTTGGGATAAAGAATATTCTAGGTCAACATTCTTATCACTTCAAAATTATCTTTTCTGGGTGGTTGTAAAGATTAGATGAGATGATACATGTAAACTGCACATTGTCTGAAACAAGTTGAAAAAAAAATGAAAGTGTTAGTCACTCATTCATGTCTGACTCCTTGCTATTCCATGCACTATAGGCCACCAGACTCCTCTGTCCATGGAATTCTCCAAACAAAAATACTGGAGTGGGTAGCCATTCCCTTCTCCAGTGGCTCTTTTCAACCCAGGGATTGAACTCAGGTCTCCCACATTGCAGGTGGATTCTTTACCCTCTCAGCTACCAGGGAAGCCCATTGTCTGAGACAAACTGAGTGATCAATAAATGTTAGTCTATTTATTGAGCTAGTTCTTACAACATTCCTAAAAGTTATTCTCCTTTTAGATTGAATAACATCTTTGTTAGATCATTCAATAAATAAACATGAACTTTATCTGATTCTAAAATCTGTATGTCTTCTATATCAGTATACCTAAAATAAGACCCTACTTTCAAAAGCAATTGGGAAAAAAATAGCAAAAGCATGATGATGTAGCAAAACCTATATACCCAAGACAAAATGAATCAGGACAATTTTAGAGTATTCAGATCTTCATAGATTCATTGTTTTCTTCTGCAACTAAATTGTGAAAGTGAAGGAACTATTTGTGTAGTTTTTTTCCATTCAGCTTACTACATGTGATAAATGGTTATAACATTTTGTAAATTTTCATGAGTCAGGGAAAATAAGAAAAATAATAAGAACATGCATAAATCAAAGATATCTCCCCAGAGATATCTGTGGAGAAATGTTTAGATTAAAAAAAAAAAAAAGTGTTCTTTTAAGGTAAAAACAAATTCAAATTCATGAGGCCCAAGAAAAAAACTAGGGCACAATTTTGAAACATTTTAAAAATGCAATTCAATATTTTTTGCTCTACAGAAAAGGAAAATACTCAATTTGGTAAATATGTTCAAAACTGAANAAAAAAAAAAAGTGTTCTTTTAAGGTAAAAACAAATTCAAATTCATGAGGCCCAAGAAAAAAACTAGGGCACAATTTTGAAACATTTTTAAAATGCAATTCAATATTTTTTGCTCTACAGAAAAGGAAAATACTCAATTTGGTAAATATGTTCAAAACTGAAAAATATAACTGGAATTCCCAGTGAGATACAGCAAAAAAAATTGCGACTTGCAATGCATTTTACTCAAACTCTGGACTATATTTGATATCTGAAAGAGTTTGTTATAATTAATATCACTGCTTTGAATGTCAAAAGAATTAATGATTAGTTTCTGATTATCAAGAACTATCTATCATGGTTATTACATTAACATTCAAAAGCAACTTGCTTTATTAAACTTTTTTTTTGAATTGTCAATAACAATCTTTAAATCAATGTGTAGCATTTTCAGCATTAAGAATGATATATAGGTCACTGGATTTCTCACTGGAGCTGTGTTCTGTAAGTATGCTATTCAGGCATATGATCCATTTCAAAAGAGTGAAACTCCTTAAACAAGGTCTTGACATTGCCATTTATGTTGTGTGCACTTATGTCTACAATTACTTAAATAAATTAGAAACAGTTTTGAAATTTGAAATGTAGATGGTATCACTAATAATTGTCTAATCTAGGTCATAATCTTTTTTTTTTTTAAGACACATTGGTCTTGGTTAAAATGCCATAATATTTTCCAAAGTTAAAAAATAGTTATTTATGAAAATTAACTAGATTGCTGAAGCCCTGAATGTTACAATTCCCTTGGTCAGTTTGTGAATTTTTGAAGATTTAAAATTATCCTTGATATTATGAACCTGGACATCTGAGCAAAGATAAACTGATTAAAATAAGACAATGGTATATTTAAGAAAAAACGATAATTGAGAACATTTAATAATCATTTGTTGCTTTTTAGTTGCTCAGTTGTGTTTGACTCTTTGGGAACTCATAAAATGCAGCATACTAGGCTTCCATGTCCTAGATTGTCTCCCAGAATTTGCTCACACTCATGTCCATTGAGTCGATAATGTCATTCAGCCATCTCATCCTCTGTTGTCCCATTCTCTTCCTACCTTCACTTTTTCCCAACATTAGGGTCTTATCCAATGGGTTGGCTCTTTGGATCAGGTGGCCAAAGTATTGGAGCTTCAGCTTCAGCCTCAGTCCTTCCAATGAATATTCAAGATTAATTTCTTTTAGGTTTTACTGGTTTGATCTCCTTCATGCCCAAAGACTCTCAAGAGCCTTCTCTAGTACCACAGTTTGAAAGCATCAGTTCTTCAGTGCTCAGCAATATTTATGTTCCAGCTCTCACGTCCATACATGACTACTGGATATACCATAACTTTGAATATAGTTACCTTTGCCAGCAATGTGATGCCTCTGTTTTTTAACACACTGTCTAAGTTTACTATAACTTTTCTTCCAATGAGTAAGCATCTTAAAACAGGAGTAAGCATCTTTTAATTTTATGATTATACTCACCATCCAGAGTGATTTTGGAGCTCAAGAAAATAAAATGTATCACTGTTTCCATTTTTCCTCCATCTATTTATTTGCCAAGAATCAATGGGATCAGAGGCCATGATCTTAGTTTTTTTAATATTGAGGGTTTTTTTTTTTAATTTTTATTTTTACTTTATTTTACTTTAGAGTACTGTATTGGATTTGGCATACATTGACATGAATCTGCCACAGGTGTACATGAATTCCCAAACATGAAGCCTCCTCCCACCTCCCAACCCACAACATCCCTCCAGATCATCCCCATACACCGGCCCCAAACATCCTGCATCCTGCATCAAACATAGACTGGAGATTCGTTTCTTACGTGATAGTATACATATTTCAATGCTATTCTCCCAAATCATCTCACCCTCTCCCTCNGTTCCTCTTTAATGTGGAGGTTACTCCCTGTTGGTGGAGTTGTACTAGTGGCTTGTCAAAGTTTCTGGGTTAGGGAAATTTGCATTGGTGTTCTGATGGGTGGAGCTGGATCTCTTCTTTCTGGAATGCAAGGGTGTCTATGGGTTTGGTGTGACGTTAGGCTGCCTGTATTTTAATGCAAATGGCTATGTTCCTGCATTGCTGGAGAATTAGCATGGTATGTCTTGCTCTGAAACTTGTTGGCGCTTGTGTGGAGCTTGGATTCAGTGTAGGTATGGAGGCTTTTGGATGAGCTCTTGTTGGTTAATGTTCCCTGGAGTGAGGAGTTGTCGTGTTCTCAAGTTTTGCATTTAAGCCTCCTGCCTCTGGCTTTCAGTCTTACTCTTACAGTAGCATCAAGACTTCTTCATCCATACAGCACTGATGATAAATCATCTGGGTTAATGGTGAAAAGATTCTCCACAGTGAGGGACACCAAGAGAGGTTCACAGAGTTACACAGAGAAGAGAAGAGGGAAGAGAGTGATAGAGGTGATCAGGAGGAGAAGCAGGGCAGTCAAAAGGGGAGAGACCAGTCTGAGCAGTAATCAATTCACTATGTGCTCTCCATAGTCTGGAACACTCAGAGAGATTCACAGGGTTAAATAGAGAATAGAAGGGGGAGGGAGGAGATATAGGTCACCTAGGGGAGAAAAAGGAGAGTCAAAAGTGGAGAGAAAAATCAAGCCTGTAATCACAGCCATAAGTAAAAATGGATACTGAAGATTAGATTCTTAAAGGTACAAAATTGATAACAAATACCAAAAAGCAAAGATTAAAAATCTAGAGTGAAGGTTAGGCTCTTAAAAATATAATATTAAAAAAATAAAAATCAAATCAGTCACAAATATTATAAATATATATATGTGTGTGTGTGTGTGTGTGTGTGTGTGAAATTTGCTTTAAAATAGGGTCTTTTTGCAATGTTATATTAGGTTATAAAAATGAAAATTAAAGGAGTAATAAAGAACTTAAAAAAATGATAATAGTAAAGACATACCTAGGAATTTCTCTGGAGATGTTGAGGGCATGTAGGGTCAGTTCAGTTTCAGATAGTTCCTTGTTCTGGCTTATACTTCTTCTTGAGGTCTATAGGTCCCTTCCAATGCTTAGTCAATGCTAACTACAGGCTTTTAATATGTTTCGCCTGTCACTTCCAGAGTGGCTTCTGCTTCTTTGTTTATTTTGGTTTCGTCTGTTTGCAAGTCTCTTCTGTGTCTATTTGCCACCCTGACACAAGCGGGTGAAGGTGGTCACTTATTTAGGCTCACTTGTTCAGTTGTGCTGTGGGGAGGGAGGAACACTGCAAACATATATCACTGGCATATGTGAGGAGTGCTCGCAGTGTATGGACCACACTGGGTTGGCCCCAGGTCATGGCACCTATGCTTCCTTGGTCTACACTGCTCAGGCACCAGGTTTCTCTGAAGGCTGCTGCTGTTAGGTCGCTTCAGTCATGTTCGACTCTATGTGAACACACAGATGGCAGCCCACTAGGCTCCTTTCCCCCTGGGTTCTCCAGGCAAGAATACTGGAGTGGGTTGTCATTTCCTTCTCCAATGCATGCATGCACGCTAAGTCACTTCAGTCGTGTCTGACTCTGTGTGACCCTATGGACAGCAGCCCACCAGGCTCCTCTGTACATGGGATGCTCTAGGCAAGAATACTGTCCAAATCAGGCTCTGGGTAGTGTGCACTTCCCAGGTCTAAACTGTTCAGGTTCAGGTTCTTGGGTACTTCACAAAGGCACAGGCCTGCGTTTTGTGGCCTTCCCAGGTCTGAGGAACTCAGGCAACCAGGTGCTTGACGAGTGCACTATCCCAGGTGTGCAGTGCATCTTATCACCTCCCCGGTCCCAGCAACTTTGGTTTCCTGGGTGCCCCGAAAGAGCGCCATCTCAGGTGTGCCCTATGTCTCCTCTGGGGTCTGATCTCAGGATGTGACCTTCTTGGCAGATGTCAACCACCTAGGATCCCAGGAAGCAACTGGGAGTTAGCAACTGGGAGTCTGCTTACAGTTTGGTGGAGGATGCTGTCTCTGGGGTCGACATTCCCTCTCACCTTCCAGCTCTGGCTGTTGCTTGCCTGCCTCTCTGCATCCAGCAGGGGGATGGGCCTGTCCACAGCCAGCTAGTTCTCCTTTAGTATTTGCTCAATCCTTTGTTCCGTGAGCCAGCCAGGCTGTGCCTTAGGTTAAACCTTTTCGCAGGAAAGCTCTCTCTCTCTCTCTCTTTCTTCTTTTTTTTTTTCCCCCTCTCTCTGGCTAACAGTTTGGATTGCTATCTGATGTTAGCTCCTTCAGATTGTCCTCAGAGCATTCAGGACTGGTCCTTACCCTAAGCATGCAACCCACACATCTCCCACTCACTGGTGGGAGATGCGAGGGTCTGGGCTATTTCTCTGCTGGGAGTTGTGGTTAAGGTGCATATTCTATGGGCTTTGTCTTGTTTTGTTTTCCCTCCTGGTTATGTTGCCCTCTGAGATTCCAAAACTCCCCACAGACCCACTGGTGAGAGGGTTTCCTTGTGTTTAGAAACTTCTCCTTGTTCATCACTCCTTCCCAAGGATGGGTCTCTATCCCTAACGCTTTTGTTTCTCTTTTTGTCTTTTGTATTTTGTCCTACCTCCTTTTAAAGATAATGGGCTGCCTTTCTGGGTGCTTGGTGTCTTCCACCAATGTTCAAAAGTTGTTTTGTGGAAGTTGCTCAGCATTCAAATGATCTCTTAATGAGTTTGTGGGGGAGAAAGTGGTCTTTCCAACATATTCCTCCACCATCTTAGGACCACACCCCTCTCTAGTTTTTAATATATGCATTTATCTCCATAAACGTACCTCTTAGAATTGCTTTGCAGTGTCCCACAGGTTATAGTAAGTTGTATAATATTTTTATTTTCATTCTTTCAAAATATCCTTTGATTTCCTTGGATATATTTTCTTTTCTTTCTTTCTTTTTTCTTTTCTTTTTTTTACTTTTGTTTTGATCTTTTTGACCTGTTGATTGTTCTGGAGTGAGTTGTTTCTTTTCTACATATTTTAATATTTTCCATGTTTATTCATTTTTTATTACTAGCTTCAAATCTTTGTGGTATGAAAAAATACTTGGTATGATTTCAATCTTCTTATGTGTTTGCTGAGGCCTGTTTTGTGTTCTATCATATGGTCTGCTCTTGAAAATGTTCCATTTCCACTTGAGAAGAATTTATTTATGATGCTATTAGATGAAATCTTCTATAGTAGTCTGTTAAGTAAATCTATCTGGCTTATGGTATGATACAAGTCTAGTATTACCTTGCTGATTTTGCATCTGGGCAATCTATGCATTGATAGACTTAAGGTATTAAAGTACTTGTTATTAATATACTTTTGTCTATATCTGTTGGATTTGTGTGACATATTTCTTTGGAAGTGTTGGATGAATAGTTACAGTTGTTATATCTTCTTGTTGGATCATTCTCTTTCTCATATGATGACATTTCTTGTTGCTTGTTACCAGTTTTGGCTTAAGATTTATTTGTCTGATATAAGTATAGTTGTCCATTCTGAAGATCAGCCCTGGGATTTCTTTGGAAGGAATGATGCTAAAGCTGAAACTCCAGCACTTTGGCCACCTCATGCGAAGAGTTGACTCACTGGAAAAGACTCTGATGCTGGGAAGGATTGGGGGCAGGAGAAGAAGGGGATGACAGAGGGCGAGATGGCTGGATGGCATCATGGACTCGGTGAACGTTAGTCCGAGTGAACTCTGGGAGATGGTGATGGACAGGGAGGCCTGGCGTGCTGCAGTTCATGGGGTCGCAAAGAGTCGGACACGACTGAGAGACTGAATTGAACTGAACTGATACCCACTTTCTTTTCATTTTTACTTGTAGGGAATGTATTTTTCAGCTCTTCATTTTGAATCAAGTGACTATAAATCTGAAACAAGTCTTTTGTAGGAAGCACATAATTGGACTTTTTTTTTTAATCACATCCAGCCACTCTGTGACTTTCCATTGGTGAATTCAGTTTATTTACATTCAGAGCAATTATAGATATGCAAGGATTTACTAATACAGTATTATTAGTTGCTTTCTAGTTATGTTATATTTCCATTGGACTTTCCCATCTGTCTCTGCTTAACTTTATAAATTAATTAATTTCATTGATGGTGTGCTGTGTTTTGTCTTTTATATTGTGTGTCTACATTTTTGCTTTTAGCTTACCTTGTGAATCATAAAAAATATAGATGAAACAGTCCATTTAGGCTGATATAAACTCATCTTTAAATGGTTATAAAGCTCTTACCATTTGACTTTATTGTTGTTCAGTTGTGTCTGACTCTTTGAGACCCCATGGTCTCCAGCACACCAGGCTTCCCTGTCCTTCAGTATATCCCAGAGTTTGCTCAAACTCATGTCCATTGAATCAATGATGCCATCCAACTATCTCATACTCTTTCACTCTCTTATCCTTTTGCCCTCAATCTTTCCCAGCATCAAGGTCTTTTCCAATGAGTCACCTCTTCTCATCAGGTGGACAAAGTATCAGAGATTCAGCTTCAGTATCAGTACTTCCAGTGAAAATTCAGGGTTGGTTTCCCTTAGGATGGACTGGTTTGATCTCCTTGCCGTCCAAAGGACTCTCCAGAGGCTTTTCCAATACCACAGTTGAAAGCATCAGCTCTTCAATACTCAGACTTCTTTATGGTCCAACTCTTAAATCTGTACAAAACTACTGGGAAAACCATAGCTTTGACTAGATGGGCCTTTGTCATAAAGGGATGTCTCTGCCTTTTAACATGCTGCCTAAGTTTGTCATAGCATTTCTTCTAAAGAGGAAGCATCTTTTAATTTAATGGCTGCAATCACCATCTGCAGTGATTTTAAAGCCCCCCAAGATAAAGTCTGTCATTGTTTTCATTTTTCTCCATTTATTTGCCATGAATTGATGGGACCAGATGCCATGATCTTCGTTTTTAGACTGATGAGTTTTAAGCCAACTATTATACTCTCCTCTTTCACCTTCATCAAGAGGCTCTTTAGTTCTTCTTCACTTTCTGCCATTAGAGTGGTGTCATCTCCATATCTAAGGTTATTGATATTTCTCCAGGCAATCTTGATTCCAGCTTGTGTTTCATCCAGCCCAATATTTCCATTTGACTACTTCCATGTATAATATAGATGTACAATTTAGTTACAATTTATAGTAGCAGGGGCGGCGGCCAGGAGGAGCTACCATGAGTCCAAGGTCAGTAGCGGCCCGGAGGAGACACCTGCATCCAAGGTCAGGGGCGGCAGCCGAGAGGAGCTATCCAACGTCCAAAGCCAGGGGAGGCAGCCGAGAGGAGCTACCCCACGTTCGAGGTCAGTGGCGGCCGGAGGAGAAACCCCGCATCCAAGGTCAGAGGCAGCAGCCGAGAAGAGCTACCATGCGTCCTAAGTCAGGGGTGGCCAGGAGAAGCCACCTCGAGCCTGAGGCCAGGGGCGGTGGCCCTGAGGAGCCACCCTGCACCTGAGGCCAGGGGAAGCAGCCAGGAGGAGCCACCCCATGCTGGAGGCCAGGGGCAGCACCCAAGGACAGGGGTGGCAGCCAGGAGGAGAAACCCAAGGAGGGTGGCTGCACCAGCATAGGAGGGCCTAGATCAGCTATCCCACATTGAAGGTCAGGAAGGGTGGCCGTAAGGATATACCCCTCATTCAAGGTAAGGAGCAGTGGCTGTGCTTTGCTGGAGCAGCCGTGAAGAAACACCCCACACCCAAGGTAAGAGAAACCCAAGAAAGATGGTAGATGTTGCAAGAGGGCATCAGAGGGCAGACACACTGAAACCATACTCACAGAAAACTAGTCAATTAATCACACTAGGACTACAGCCTTGTCTAACTCAAAGAAACCAAGCAATGCCCATGGGGCAACCCAAGATGGGTGGGTCGTGGTGGAGAGGTCTGACAGAATGTGGTCCACTGGAGAAGGGAATGGCAAACCACTTCAATATTCTTGCCTTGAGAACCCATGAACAGTATGCAAAGGCAAAATGATAGGATACTGAAAGAGGAACTCCCCAGGTCAGTAGGTGCCCAATATGCTAATGGAAATCAGCAGAGAAATAACTCCAGAAAGAATGAAGGGATGGAACCAAAGCAAAAGCAATACCCAGCTGTGGATGTGACTGGTGATAGAAGCAAGGTCCAATGCTGCAAAGAGCAATATTGCATAGGAACCTGGAATGTCAGGTCCATGAATCAAGGCAAATTGGAAGTGGTCAAACAAGAGATGGCAAGAATGAATGTTGACATTCTAGGAATCAGCAAACTAAAAAGGATTGGAATGGGTGAATTTAACTCAGATGACCATTATATCTACTACTGTGGGCAGGAATCCCTCAGAAGAAATGGAGTAGCCATCATGGTCAACAAAAGAGTCCAAAATGCAGTACTTGGATGCAATCTCAAAAACGACAGAATGATCTCTGTTCATCTCCAAGGCAAACCATTCAGTAACAGAGTTATCCAAGTCTATGCCCAACCAGTAATGCTGAAGAAGCTGAAGTTGAATGGTTTTATGAAGACCTACAAGACCTTTTAGAATTAAAACCCCCCAAAATTGTCCTTTTCACTCTAGGGGACTGGATGGAAAAGTAGGAAGTCAAGAAACACCTGGAGTAACAGGCAAATTTGGCCTTGGAAAGTGGAATGAAGCAGGGCAAAGACTAATAGAGTTTTGCCAAGAAAATGCACTGGTCATAGCAAACACCCTCTTCCAGCAACACAAGAGAAGACTCTACACATGGACATCACCAGATGGTCAACACCGAAATTGAGGAGAGGGTGAGATATATGGAAAGAGTAACATGGAAACTTACATTACCATATGTAAAATAGATGGCCAATGGGAATTTGCTATATGGCTCAGGGGGCTCTGTATCAACCTAGAGGGGTGGGATGGGAAGGGAGATGGAAGGGAGGTTCAAAAGGGAGGAGATATTTGTATACATAAGGCTGATTCACGTTGAAGTTTGAAAGAAAACAACAAAATTCTGTAAAGCAATTATCCTTCAATACAAAATAAAACAAACAAACAAAAAGACTAGCTTGAAGGATTTTGAGAATTACCTTGCTAGCATTTGAAATGACCAGAATTGTGGGGTAGTTTGAACATTCTTTGTCACTGCCCTTCTTTGGGATTGGAATGAAAACTGACATTATTTTCCAGTCCTGTGGCCACTACTGTGTTTTCCAAATTTGCTGATATACTGAGTGCAGCACATTTACAGAAACGTATTTTAAGTTAGCTGCAATTCCACCACTTCTCCTAGCTTTGTTTCTACTAATGTTTCCTAAGGCCCACTTGAATTCACACTCCAGTCTTTCTGGCTTTAGATGAGTGACCACACTATCATGATTATCTGGGTCATTGAGACTTTTTCTTTTTTTTTNCTTTGGGATTGGAATGAAAACTGACATTATTTTCCAGTCCTGTGGCCACTACTGTGTTTTCCAAATTTGCTGATATACTGAGTGCAGCACATTTACAGAAACGTATTTTAAGTTAGCTGCAATTCCACCACTTCTCCTAGCTTTGTTTCTACTAATGTTTCCTAAGGCCCACTTGAATTCACACTCC
This sequence comes from Oreotragus oreotragus, assembly GCA_006410675.1. Lineage (NCBI taxonomy): Eukaryota > Metazoa > Chordata > Mammalia > Artiodactyla > Bovidae > Oreotragus > Oreotragus oreotragus. The sequence continues at coordinate 265,653 of SJYX01008581.1, read as the reverse complement.
AGTCTTTCTGGCTTTAGATGAGTGACCACACTATCATGATTATCTGGGTCATTGAGACTTTTTCTTTTTTTTTTAACAGTTCTGTGCATTATAACCACCTCTTTTAAATCCCTCCTGTTTCTGTTAGGTGCTATATCTATCTGTCCTTTAATATGCCTATCTTTGCATGAAATGTTCTCTTGGTATCTCTAATATTCTTGAAGAAATTTCAAGTTATTACCAATCTGTTGTCTTCCTCAATTTCTTTTCATTGTTCACTTAAGAAGACTTTCTTATCTCTCCTTGCCATTCCTTGGAACTCTGCATTCAGATAGACATACTTTTCCTTTCTCCTTTGACTTTCATTCCTTTTGTTTTCTAACCTATCTGTAAGGCCTCCTCAAACAAACTTTTGGCCTTGTTGAATTTCATTTTCTTTGGGAAAGTTTTGGTCACCACCTCCTGTACAGTGTCATGAAGCACCATTTACAGTTTTTCAGGCACTCTGTCGATCAGATCTAATCCATTGAATCTATTCGTCACTTCCACTGAATAATCATAAGGGAAAAGATTTAGATCATACCTGAATGGCCAAACGGTTTTCCCTACTTTCTTTAATTTAAGCCTAAATTTTGTAATACAGAGCTTATGATCTGAGCCACAGTCAAATCCTGATCTTGTTTTTGCTAACTGTAAAGAACTAAAATGCAGAGACATTACTTTGCCGACAAAGGTCCATCTAGTCAAAACTATGTTTTTGTTTTTGTTTTTTTCACTTGTCATGTATGTATGTGAGAGTTTCACTATAAAGAAAGCTGATCACTGAAGAACTGATGCTTTTGAACTGTGATGTTGGAAAAGACTCTTGAGAGTCCCTTGGACTGCAAGGATATCCAACCAGTCAATCCTAAAGCAGATCAGTCCTGAATATTCATTGAAAGGACTGATTCTGAAGCTGAAACTCCAATATTTTGATCACCTAAAGTGAAGAACTTACTTATTGGAAAAGACCCTGATACTGGGAAAGATTGAGGGCAGGAAGAGAAGGGGACCAGAGAGAATGAGATGGTTGGACAGCATCATCGACTCGATGGACATGAGTTAGGGCAAGATCTGGGAGTGGACAGGGATGGAGTGGTGATGGACAGGGAGGTCTGGCGTGCTGCAGTCCATGGGGTCACAAACAGTCGGACACGACCTAGCAACTGAACTGAGCTGATAGAAATCCATCTTCATCTGCAAAGAATATAATGAATCAGATTTCAATATTGACCATTTGGTGACGTCCAAAAGGATGTTTGCTATGACCAGTGTGTTCTCTTGGCAAGCTTCATTAACTTGCCTGTTACTCCAGGTATCTCTAGACTTCCCAAGTTTTCATTCCATTCCCCTATGATGAAAAGGACATCTTTCTTGGTGTTAGGTCTAAAAGGTCCTGTAAGTCTTACATAGAGCTGTTCAACTTCAGCTTCTTCAACATGAGTGGTTGGGGTATAGACTTGATTACTGTGACTTTGAAAGGTTTGCCTTGGAAACAAACCATGACCATTTTATTATTTTTGAGATTGCACCCACAAACTGCATTTTGGACTCTTATTGACTATGAGGGTTACTCCATTTATTCTAAGGAATTCTTGCCTGCAGTAGTAGATATAATGATCATCTGAATTAAATTCGCCAATTCCTGTCCATTTTAGTTCACTGATTCCTAAGATATTGATGTTTGCTCTTGCCATCTCCTGTTTGACTACTTTCAATTTACTTTGATTCATGGACTTAACATTCCAAATTCCTAAGCAATATTCTTCTTACAGCATCAGACTTTACTTTCACCACCAGAAACATCCACTACTGGGCACTGTTGCTGCTTTGACTCAGCCTCTTCATTCTTTCTTGAGCTATTTCTCTGCTTTTCTCCAGAAGCATATTGGACACCTACCAGCCTGGGAGGCTCTTATTCAGTGGCATATATTTTTACCTTTCCATACTGTTCATGACGTTCTCAAGGCAAGAATGCTGACGTGGTTTGCTGTTCCCTTCTTCGGTGCACTGTGTTTTGTCAGAACTCTCCACTAGGACCCTTCTATACTGGGTTGCCCTGCAAAGCATGGCTCATAGTTTCACTGAGTTATACAAGGCTATGATACATGTGATCATTTTGTTTAATTTTCTGTGCTTGTGGTTTTCATTCTGGGGGCCATGGGATTGAAGTTCTTACTTCTTCTGTCTGCCCTCTGATGGATGAATGTTAGAGGCTTGTGCAAGTTTCCTGACAAGAGGGACTGGCTGTGGTTCAGGGCCATGCTCAATAAATATTTAATCCAATTTTCTGCTGATTGATGGAGCTCTGCTCCCTCCCTGTGTTTTGGCCTGAGGTGACCCAATCCTAGAGTCTACAGCGTCTATGTTAGGGCTATAGGCTCTCTGATAAGGCCAATGGTGACCTCCTCCAGGAGGACTTATGTTGACTCGCCGCATCTCCCAGGACTGCTGCTGTCAGCGCTCCTGACCCCAAAAAGACCACTGTCAACCTATGCCTCTGCTAGAAACTCCCAAACACTCACAGGCAACTCTGACTCAGTCTCTTGTGGGGTCACTGCTCATTTCTTCTGGGTCCTGGTGAACACAAGGCTTTTTTTTTGTGTGTGTGCCTTCAAAGAGTCTCTGTTTCCCCAGTCCTGTGGCAGTTCTGTAATCTAAATCCACTGATAGTCAAAGTCAGATTCCCTGGGGATTCGCAGCCCCTTTTCTGGATCCCCAAGTTGAAAAGTCTCCTATGGGGTCTAGACCTTCGCAACAGTTCCAGTTCGTGGGTCTCCCACTTGGTGGCGCTACAGTAAGGTTAATGGTGATATCCCACAGGAGGACTAAAGGTACACACCCTGCCTCCCAGGACTGCTGTTGCACGTGCTCTTGTCCCTGCACAGGCTACTGCTGACCCACACCACCAGAGGAGACCCTCATTAAACCACAGGAAATAAAACATTTGTTGTTTAGAGACAATAATTGGGCTTAGGTAGTATATTAAAAGGAGGGAAACATTCTTTTTATATATGCAAGGAGTCAGCTGGCCATAAAAAGATTATTCACTTCTTTCTTTCAACACAGGATAATATATGTGAAATATCCATCAGACTTTGCTGTACTGTAAACCCATTGGTCTTTTTTCTAGTTCTTAAGACAGAAATAATAGAAACAGAGCTTTGAAGCTTCAGTGCAAAATGATTTGAGATATATAAAGCACACAAATTACTAGAGTATTGTTCACTTAACTGA
>SJYX01008581.1:249848-259973 GCA_006410675.1 Oreotragus oreotragus | reverse complement strand
TGGTACTGGCACAAAGACAGAAATATAGATCAATGGAACAAAATAGAAAGCCCAGAGATAAATCCACACACATATGGACACCTTATCTTTGACAAAGGAGGCAAGAATATACAATGGAGTAAAGACAATCTCTTTAACAAGTGGTGCTGGGAAAACTGGTCAACCACTTGTAAAAGAATGAAACTAGATCACTTTCTAACACCACACACAAAAATAAACTCAAAATGGATTAAAGATCTAAATGTAAGACCAGAAACTATAAAACTCCTAGAGGAGAACATAGGCAAAACACTCTCCGACATAAATCACAGCAGGATCCTCAATGATCCGCCTCCCAGAATACTGGAAATAAAAGCAAATATAAACAAATGGGATCTAATTAAAATTAAAAGCTTCTGCACAACAAAGGAAACTATAAGCAAGGTGAAAAGACAACCCTCTGAATGGGAGAAAATAATAGCAAATGAAGCAACTGACAAACAACTAATCTCAAAAATATACAAGCAACTTATACAGCTCAATTCCAGAAAAATAAATGACCCAATCAAAAATTGGGCCAAAGAACTAAATAGACATTTCTCCAAAGAAGACATACGGATGGCTAACAAACACATGAAAAGATGCTCAACGTCACTCATTATCGGGGACTTTTAATACAATGAAAAATAAGAATACTATATACTTGACATGAAAACAAACACCAGATATTTATTATTCTTCATTTTCCTGTTTTAAAAATCATTTTTTAAAAAAGATACTTGTTTTGAATTCACACATAATTTGTGACACTTTAATTTTCCCATTAGTAGGAATCTGTTAAAGAATGATAGTAAAATTATGCAAACAAAATCATTTTGGTAAGAAAAAGAGTCATAACAGTCATCTAGCCATTCTTAAGGAAATCTCAGTCTTCTATGCTGCCATTCTTTTGTTAATTATTATTCCTAATTTCTGGAATATTTAGAATTCTGGAATAAATATTCAACGTCTGGGTTTTTTATTTTTGTCTTCCTCAAAGTTTAATTTTCAAATGTTTCCTGTTCTAATAATTCTCCCTAATTTCTCCTTGGGGAGGCCTCTTCATTTGTATATATTTAACACAAGGCATTTGTGTTAGAATTCTTTGTTCAGTCCTCTGTATCACATCATTTGGCTCAGGGTTAGAAATTCAGATTACATTTGCATTTTAGTATCTCAGATAGATTAGGCCCTACACAAAATGAAATAATATCTCAAATTCATATTGCTAAGCTCAAATTTGACTGCTCTATGTTTGAAAGTCAATACTTGACAGATAACTGCTTATAGAAATAAAATTTTGCTTTATTGGGGAGAAGATAGACATGTGTCTCAGAACTGACTCCTGAGAACACCCAAGATTATTTTCAGCCATGAAAGCTTTTAAAGGGAAAAGGGGGAAGTTATCTCAGTCAATCATTTTTAATAAGGGGTCATATTATTTCCAGTCTTTCGCTGCATGAAGGTTTATTGATTCCTTGTGATCTTTCTTTTGATAAAACCTTGTTTCATGGTTTACTCATGAGATTACTGAAGGGAAGGTGGGAAAATGATCTAGTCATCTGCTAATTGCTTATTTTTCATTTCTACTTATTTAATACAAGAAAAGGATCAACAGATTAAGCAAGGCTTTGTGTGATCAAAAGATTTGAAAAGAACTCTTGGGCTAGACATGAATAGAGCCTGGGGGAGGGGGTTGGGTACTTAGTGTAAAAGTTAAGTTAAAAAAATAGCTTTGCTAGAGTGACAAGAGAAAAGATTTCCTGCAAAGAACTGCTTCCTGCCAAGAATTGCTTACAAATCCCCACTGTCACACGTGATTTCATTTCTATGTGATTATAGGTGAAGGTCTGTCTTCTGTAACTTCTTCTTGCTGACATAGGACATAGGAAGATGACAATATGAATCTGTAGCACCTCTTTGCTGACAGTTTAGTTGCTCACTTACATGTATAGATAGAACAAGCCACAGTTACTTTTATGTTTACAAAGATACATATTATTACAAGCAATAGTGTTAATTCCATGCTCTAGAGGCTTGCTCTTGTAATTGTGTTTTAGATTCAGTACCGCTCAAGATGGAGCAGCTTGTGTCATAGCTACTGTCTGGTTATCATGATTATTAATTATCCTAATTATTAACTCTTTGAACCTCCTTCTTTTGACTCAGGGGAGAACTGGGAGATTTCAGCAACAAACAATAGGCAGGAGTCAGAGGGGCTTTCATACTGAGGAGGGCCTCATAGGCTTCTGCTCAATTTTGTTCAGAATAGCTTAACAGTAATTCAAATACTGTTAAATATTTAATTAACAGTGCTAATTACTGTTAAGTAATTCAAATAAAGTATGCCCTAGAATGACTGAATTTTTAATCTAAAATTTTAAATTTCCCTTTGTTATCATTTTATAATATATAATAAAAAGGTGAAATAGAGTTTCCCACACCTATTGGTCTCAAAAACCTTTCATAACCTTAACATTAATTGACAACTTCAAAACCTTTTGTTTATATGAATTATGTCTATTGATAGGAGAAATTAAAACTGAGAAGTCATTAAACACAAGAAACAGCGCATTCATTAGAATGATGGTGTCATCACATAATATGTAGACTCTGAGGAGCCCCACTCTACGCTCTTGAAAAAATGGGGGTAAAAAATAATATTGTAGAATTCTTGGAAAGTAATTTGGTTTTCTGGAACTTCTAAATACAGCTTTAGAAATTCCTTGGAGTCCCCAGATAATGCTGTGAAAAATTACTGCACCAGACTAATTAAGCTGCTGCTGCTACTGCTGCTGCTAAGTCACTTCAGTCGTGTCCGACTCTGTGTGACCCCATAGACGGCAGCCCACCAGGCTCCCCCATCCCTGGGATTCTCCAGGCAAGAACACTGGAGTGGGTTGCCATTTCCTTCTCCAGTGCATGAAAGAGAAAAGCGAAAGCGAAGTCGCTCAGTCTGTCCGACTGTTAGCGACCCCATGGACTGCAACCCACCAGGCTACTCCATCCATTGGATTTTCCAGGCAAGAGTACTGGGGTGGGGTGCCATTGCCTTCCCCACTAATTAAGCTAATTGATAAAATCTAGTAGTTTTATATTGCTTTATAGTTTCACAGTATTCTTGTTAGTCCTGTATGCATTATTTCATGTTGTGTTCATGACAACTCAGAAAAAAACATGTACTGAACTGAGAAATCAAGGCTTCAGCTAAATAGCTTGCTGAACATGCTATGAGGATCAAAGTCAGATTTTAAATGAAGGTTGTGGACTTCAGATTATTTATCCCTCATATAACATTAAATAGAAAATATCAGTGTGATCTTCAGAGTTGTCAGGGTATTAATAAATAAAACTTTTGCTGTTGTTGTTAAATTTATTCTCAGTTTTCCTCATTTTATCCTTTGAGTTATAACTCAATAGTGTCATTTTCTTCCTTTGTGTCTTTCTTTTTTATATTTTTCTTATTGTTTGCCACTATAAAATACTTCAGATTCATCCTTTATCTTATGTGCCATAAGCAATGTATGCATGCTCAGTTCCTAGGTTATGTCCAACTCTTTGAAATCCCATGAGATGCAGTCCACCACATTTGTCTGTCCATGGAGTTCCCATGCAAGAATACTGGAGACTGTTGCCATATCTTCTCCATGGGATCTTCCTGGGGGTCAAACTCACATCTGCTGCTTAGCAGGTGAATTCTTTAACACTGATCCACCAGGGAAGCCCACTATAAGCAGTAATATCAGTCATTTTTTTTTTCAATGTGCTCTGGTTTCTTTAATTGAATAATAGTATTTAAAAAACAAGATTCAGGTACCAGCTGCATTTGTTTCTACTGAATGACCACTGCCTCTAGGCCTCTAGAGCAGCCAAAGCTATATGTATCATATGTGTGTGTGAGTGTGTGTGTGTCTGTTAGTTGTTCAGTCATGTCCAACTTTTTGTGACCCCATGGACTGTAGCCCACCAGGCTCCTCTGTCCATCAAATTCTCCAGGCCAAGAATATTGGAGTGGGTATCCATTTCCTTCTCTGGGGAACCTTCCCAGGGATCGAATCTGGGTCTAGATCCAGATTCTTTATGATTTGAACCACCAGGGAAGCCCATATATAGAAATATAGTACCTGTTTGTATATAGTAGTGTTTCCAGGCTAACCTATACAAACTTAATAAGGCCTGATGTAGATATAGGACTCACCTCACTGTTAGAAAGCCCAGTTCATAGTATTATCATTTTTCACTGAGTTCTATTACCATTAGTACTATAATTTCTACCATCTCACACTTAAATGCAACTTTTCATTTTATTTTTTATTTTTATTTTTTTTTTATTTTTATTTTTTTGCGACTAAACTGAACACTTTTATTTTCATTTTTCTTCGTCACATACAGAACTTTCCCACGCACTGAATTTCTTGCAGCTATAAAGTCATTCAATATTGGTCAGGTACCATTTTATCCCCTAAAACTTTGTTGGCATCAAAATATGACAGTTAACCAGTGTTAAATCTATAAAATATTTACATAGCACAGCACATTTAAGCTTTAGACACTCGGCAGTTAAACCACATAAAAACTGGACAAGACCCCCCACCTACACATTCAGAATCAGGTGTTCACAGTCCCTATCTGGTGTCTGCACATGGGTCAAAGGCAGCAGAGGTAGCAGGCAGTTACTCAGAAGGACATGGGCCACTATTATCTGGAAGCACATTGTGTTATCCCAGTGTCATGTACCACTCCACCTTTCTCCAAGGTGGTTTCATAATTCTGGAATGGCAGGTCCCGCCAATACAAAATGAAGACAGACAACACAATGTTTGATATATATCATATTGTTCCCTTTCCAGACAGGTCTTGGTGGCAAGATGGTTTAAAGTATTCCTGGTGAGCTGATAAATCTGTGGTTCATGTTTGCAAGGTTAGTTTATAAATAATACCTTGGATTTTCTGAAAAAAAAAGAAAAAGAAAAAGCTTTTGGTTCTTGTTATCCATGATCACTCTGAAGAATGAGCTATAAATTGGAAAAAAGAATATTATTGGATCTTCGACTCAGGAGAAGTTGGAGTTCATCTTATGAAATATCTGTTAATTTACTGTTACTGCTGCCAAGTTATTAAGTAGTGTCCAACTATTTGTGACCCAGTGGACTGCTGCATGTAAGGCATCATTGTCTTTCAATATCTCCTGGAGTTTGCTCAAATTCATGCCCATTGAGTTGGTCATGGTATCTAATTACCTCATCCTCTGCCACCCTCTTCTCCTTTTGCCTTCAATATTTCCCAGCAATCAGGGTATTTTCCAGTGAGTCAGCTCTTTGCATCAGGTGGTCAAAGTATTGGAGCTTCAGCTTCAGCAACAGTCCTTGCAATGAATATTCTGGGTTGATTTCCTTGAAGATTAATCCTTGCTGGCCAAGGCACTCTTAAGAGACTCCTCCAGCACCACAATTTGAAAGCATCAATTCTTTGGTTTTCAGCCTACGTTATGGTTCAACTCTCATATCTGTACATGACTCCTGAAAATAGTATAGCTTTGACCATGTGGATCTTTGTTGGGAAAGTCATGTCTTTTGCTCATTAGAAGTCATTGAATACAATAAGCAGTGCTTCTCAGAATTAAAGCAAGAGCTTTGTTCAATAATCATCTCTTTGCAAATCAAAATGAAAATCAATGATGAAAAATATAAAATAGAAAATTTCAAACAGGCCTCAAACATCATCTGATCTGACTGTGTCTCTTTGTAAATAAGAAACCTGAACTATAGAGAGATTCATTAGTTTGTCTATGGCTAGGAAGAAATCCTGGGTTTCCTGCCTTCCTGGATAGTTGTAGATATTTAAATCTGACCCTATAAACAGGATTTTTCTCAAGTGTCTCTGTCAGTTTAGCATTCACAAAATAGCAATATCCTTATAGGATATGGATTCCTTTAAGATGTCTCCACATCACTGTCAGACTACTTGGAAAATATGAAAGTTAATGCAGATGATAGGGAAACCAGAGGCCCTGGTGGTTTAACATATAAGGAGCAAACTAAAATAGCACAGAAAATGGTGTTTGTAAATATCCTGAATAATTTTTGTGTGACTCAACTAATTTTAGGTGTGTATATATAGGCATGGGTGATCTAAGATTTTATACTCAAGAATTTATTTAAGAGTAAAATGAGAGTTATAGAACTTTTTATAAGGATGTTCCAAAGAAAAGGAGAGGATCAAGGGGCAGAGTTCATAGAGAAACATATGACAGAAAAAATAATTTTGCAGAGACAAAAAGGATTTAAAGGAAGAAATAAATATGTCCACAAAGCAAGCTTGATTTTTTCCACTCCTGATGAACAATTAAGAATTTAGTGATATGCAACCACAAGTTGAAAAGCAATATAAGCAGTAAGAAATAATGGCATGAGTCATCAAACCCAGAAAGCTCATACCTGAATTTGACCAAAACACAAATAGCTGAATAGGAGAATAGCTGAGTATGTTCAGGGAAGACCTAAATCTTCAGGAAAATTTTAGTGGACAAACATCAAATTCTGCAGGTAGGTGAGGTGAATTAGAAATGAAGATGGAAGTTGCCCAGAAATTGCCAATGAATAAATGTGTTTTGTAATATTTTGAGTTAATTAAATGTCTTAATAGAAGTTTGTAGTAAGAATGGGGGCTTCCCAGGTGGTGCTAGTGGTAAAGAACGTGCCTACCAATGCAGGGGAATTAAGAGACTTGAGTTTGATTCCTCAGTCAGGAAGATCCCATGGAGGAGGAAATGGCAGCCCACTCCAGAATTCTTGTCTGGGAAATCCCATAGACAGAGGAGCCTGGTGGACTACAGTCTATGGGATTGCAAAGAGTCAACACATGGTAAGAATACTTACACTGTATTGAAGCTTTTTAAGAGTCTTGTTAAATGTTTATATGCTGCTGACAATATTCCAGGAAAATAATCTGTGGTAAACCACTTCAGTCATGTTCAACTCTGTGCAACCCTAAGGGCTGTAGACCTCCAGGCTTCTCTGTCCATGAGATTCTCCAGACAATAAAACTGAAATGGGTTGCCATTTCCTTCTCCAGGGGCTCTTCCTGTCCCAGGGACAGAACTTGTGTCACTTACATTTCCTGCGTTGGCAGGCAAGTTCTTTACCATTAGTGCGACCTTGGAAGCCCCAAGGAAAATAATAACCTGGTATTAATGGAAGTCATAAAAATGTCCATGGAAACATATGTTATAAAAATAAATATTTCTTATTGGTATATTATTTAATTTTTGAATCTCACATTTTTATTTTATTCAGAAGGTGGTCCAGTGGTACAGAATCCACTTGCCAACGCAGGAGACACAAGAGACACAGGTTCAATCTTGCATTGGTAAGATCCCCTGGAGCAGGAAATGGCAACCCACTACAGTATTCTTGCCTGGAAAATTCCAGAAAGAGAGGAGCCTGGAAGGCTATAGTCCATGGGGTTACAGAATTGGACACAATTGAGTGACTTAGATGCCTACATATATGATTATCACTCTTCTAAGTGTTGTAAGAGAAATTTAGGGCACAAATGAGTGCATAAGAATAGAACTATGCAATCATAAAAAAACTGAGTCCTGAATTAGTGCTTATCTACTAACTTAGGAGAAAAACCTAAAAAAAAAAAAAAAAAAAAGTGAAGTGGTAAACTAAGAACAGGAAATTAAAAGATTAGCATGGCCTAGAATAGAGAAAAATGTTACATAAAAGTAGAAGTGAGTTTTAAAAGATAAATAGGAGTTCAGTAGAAGATTAAAAAAAAAAAAAAACTAGCATGATTTAGGTTAGGAAAAGATCACTGAGACAAGTAATAGCATGACCTGTATATATGGAAAAGTGAAGGAACAGGATGGGAATTATGAGAGAAATGCCCTATCCAGACTACCATGAATATATTAGAAAGCAATTGGGTAATCTTATTTGTCAACTTGACTGGACCTCACGATGCCAAGATTATTTATTAAACATTATTTCTGAGTATGTTTCTGGAAAATGTTAGCATTTAAACCAGTGGACTGAGTATAATAGATCGTCCTCTTCAATGTGGATTGGCATCATCCAATCCATTGAAGACCTGAATAAAACAAAATGCAAAGGAAATTTGAACTTACTATCTTCATTACTGTTAAAGCTGGGAGATCAATATTTTGCCCTCAGTGCTCTTTTTTTCTAGGCCTTCAGAAACAGATTGGAATCTACACAAAGGCTATCTGGCTGTCAGGACTTTTTGAAAAGCACCACAAAGTTTCATGACAGTATAGAACTGGAAATAGAGATGTAGATGTATATGTCAATATAGATATTCTATTAAATTTATTTCTCTGGAGAGTCCTGAATAACATAGCAATGCAAGATCATGTCACCTGAGTTTCATGAGACCAGATTATACAAAACTATGAGGTTCACAAGAGTTTGGGCTTGATGCTAAGAAAAATAAGTCACTTATGCAGGGGAGAGACATGAGGAAACATTGTTTAAAGAATATATTTACAGAACGATCATAAAGAATAAAGTGGAAAAGAAATAATATAATGAGTTATCTAAATTAACAAAAGCAGCAGTGTATGAGTATCTACACCAAGGTATAAGTACTGAGAATATATGACTGCTAATTTGGTGTCAGTTTTCACATATGGAATAAAGTAGAAATATTTGTTATAGGTAATGTCTTTTTTAAGATTCAGATACTCAAGAAAAAGTAGTGAATGATTATTAGAAATAGTTTGAAATACTTGATTAACTACAATTTGTGGAGGAAAATTAGTTAGATTTGCATTGAATTAAGCCTGAATAAGAATGTTGTGGTAGATAAAATATTTTTTGTCAAATCATATTTGATTTTTCTTTTATGCTCACATGAAGATATTTATGAGTCTTAAAGTAGACTGAGATCATATGACTAGGTTTTTGGCTAATCAAATGTGGTAAGAAGGGATGTTTGCCATTTTAAGTTCTGGGTCTGATCTGGATGCCACACATTTATAGAGAAAAAGATCAGGATCCTTAAGGATACTATTTAAAAGAGAGCAATCTGCCCATATTTGGTGTGACATATGTAGTAATATGGGCTTCCCTGGTAGGTCAGCTGGTAAAGAGTGTTCCTGCAATGCAAGAGATCCTGGCTTGATTCCTGGGTCAGGAAGATCCCCTGGAGAAGGGATAGGCTAGCCTCTCCAATATTCATGGGCTTCCCTGGGGGGCTAAGATGTTAAAGAATCCACCTTCAATGTGAGAGATCTGGGTTTGATCCCTGGGCTGAGAAGATCCTCTGAAGGAGGACATGGCAACACACTTCAGTATTCTTGCCTGGAGAATCACCATGGACAGAGGAGCCTGGCAGGCTAGAGTCCATGGGGTTGCAAATAGTAGGAAACAACTGAGCAACTAAGCACAGCCTAGCAAGCAGCATGCTACTGGAGATCAGTGGAGAAATAACTCCAGAAAGAATGAAGGGATGAAGCCAAAGCAAAAACAATACCCAGCTGAGGATGTGACTGGTGATAGAAGCAAGGTCTGATGCTGTAAAGAGCACTATTGCATAGAAACCTGGTATATCAGGTCCATGACTCAAGGCAAATTGGAAGTAGTCAAACAAGAGATAGCAAGAGTGAACTTTGACATTCTAGGAATCAGCAAACTAAAATGGACTGGAATGGGTGAATTGAAATCAGATGACCATTGTATCTACTACTGTGGGCAGGAATCCCTCAGAAGAAATGGAGTAGCCATCATGGTCAACAAAAAAGTCCGAAATGCAGTTCAGTTCAGTTCAGTTCAGTCACTCAGTCGTGTCCGACTCTTTGCGACCCCATGAATCGCAGCACGCCAGGCCTCCCTGTCCATCACCATCTCCCGGAGTTCACTCAGACTCATGTCCATCGAGTCCGTGATGCCATCCAGCCATCTCATCCTCGGTCGTCCCCTTCTCCTCCTGCCCCAATACCTCCCAGCATCAGAGTCTTTTCCAGTGAGTCAACTCTTCACATGAGGTGGCCAAAGTACTGGAGTTTCAGCTTTAGCATCATTCCTTCCAAAGAAATCCCAGGGTTGATCTCCTTCAGAATGGACTGGTTGGATCTCCTTG
>SJYX01008581.1:223787-234653 GCA_006410675.1 Oreotragus oreotragus | reverse complement strand
TATAAGAGACAGCTCCCACCCAATCCCACCCCTCTAGATTGTCACAGAGCATCCTGTTTGAGCTCCTTCTGTTACACAGTAAATTCTCACTGGATATTTTACACATGGTAATATATATGTTTCAACACTACTTTCTCTATTCGTTCCACCCCCTTCTTCCCTCACAGTGTCCACAAGCCTTTTCCCTATGTCTATGTCACCATTGCTTCGCTGAGAACAGGGCCATCATTACCATCTTTCTAGATTCCACAGGTATGCATTAATGTATGATATTTATTTTTCTCTTTCTGACTTAATTCACTTTACATAATAGGCTCTATTCATCCACCTCATTATAACTGACTCAAATATGTTTCATTTTATGGCTGAGTAACATTGCATTGTATATATGTACCACAACTTCTTTATCTATTCAACCATCAATAGCCATTTTGGTTGCTTCCATGTGCTATTTACAATAGCTATTGTAAATAGTACTGCAATGAACACTGGGGTACGTGGATCTCTTCCAGTTATGGTTTCCTTTAGGGTATAAGTTCAATAGTGAAATTATTGGGTCATACAGTAGTTCTATTCTTAGTTTTTGAAGGAGTCTCCATACTGCTCCCCATAATCCCTTTATCTTTTTACATTCCCACCAACAGTGAAGAGGGTTCCCTTTTCCCACATCCCTTCCAGCATTTATTGTTTGTAGATTTTTTGATGACGGCCATTCTGAGCAATATGAGAGGATACCTTGCTGTAGTTTTGGTTTGCATTTCTCTAATAATGAGCAATGTTGATCATCTTTTCACATGGATTTCCATCTTTTCAGTGTTGAACATCTTTTTCTCTAAGAGTTTTATAGTGTCTGATCTTACATTTAGGTTTTTAATCCATTTTAAGTTTATCTTTGTGTATGGAGTTAGGAAGTATTCTAATTTTATTATTTTACAACATAACAGTCTAGCTTTTCCGGCACCATTTATTGAAGAGGGTTTTTTTTCTCCATTGTATAATCTTGACTCCTCTGTCAAAGATAGGGTGTTCATAGGTGCCTGGGTTTATCTCTGGGCTTTCTGTCTTGTGCTATTGATCTATATTTATGTTTTTGTGCCAGTATCATACTGTCTTAATTACTGTAACTTGGTAGTATAGGCTGAGGTCAGGGAAGCTTGATTCCTCCAGCTCCATTCTTCTTTCTCAAGACTGTTTTGGCTATTCAGGGTCTCTTGTGTTCCCATACAAATTGTGAAATTTATTTCTTAGTACTGTGAAAAATACCATTGCTAGTTTATTAACGATTGTATTGAATCCATTGCTTGGTTTGGGTAATATATTCATTTTCACAATATTGATTCTTCCAGTTGAAAAATATGGTATATCTCTCCATCTGTTTGTTTCATCTTTTATTTCTTTCATCAGTTTCTTACAGTTTTCTGCATACAGGTATTTTTTCTCTATAGGTTTCAGTTCAGTTCAGTTCAGTCACATCAGATGCTTTGCGACCCCATGGACTGCAGCATGCCAGGCTTCCTTGTCCATCACCAACTCCCAGAATTTATTCAAACTCATATCACTGATAGTATCAGGGATGCCATCCAACCATCTCACCCTCCATTGTCCCCTTCTCCTCCCACCTTCAATCTTTCCCAGCATCAGGGTATTTTTCAATGAGTCAGTTCATATTAGGTGGCCAAAGTATTGGAGTTTCAGCTTCAGCATCAATCCTTCCAATGAATATTCAGGACTGATTNATCTCACCCTCCATTGTCCCCTTCTCCTCCCACCTTCAATCTTTCCCAGCATCAGGGTATTTTTCAATGAGTCAGTTCATATTAGGTGGCCAAAGTATTGGAGTTTCAGCTTCAGCATCAATCCTTCCAATGAATATTCAGGACTGATTTCCTTTGGGATTGACTGGTTGGATCTCCTTTCTTCAGAATTGGAATGAAAACTTACCATTTCCATTCCTGTGGCTACTGCTGAGTTTTCTAGATTTGCTGGCATATTGAGTACAGTAATTTCACAGCACCATCTTTGAGGATTTGAAATAGCTCAACTGGAATTCGTGACCTCCTCTAGCTTTGTTCACAGTGATGCTTCCTAAGACCTACTTGACTTTGCATTCCAGGATGGCTGGCTCTAGGTGAGTGATCACACCATCATGTTTACCTGGGTCATGATCTTTTTTGTATAGTTCTTCTGTGGATCCTTGCCACCTCTTTTTTGTCTCTTCTGCTTCTATAGGTTCATCCCTAGGTATCTATTATTTTTGTTGCAATGGTGAATAGACTTGTTTTCTTAATTTATCTTTTTGATTTTCCATTGTTAATGTATAGATATGACAGGGATTTCTGTGTATTAATTTTATATACTGTGACTTTCCTATATTCATTGATTCACTCTATTATTTTCTTGTTGACCTCTTTACAATTCTTTATGTAGAGTATCATGTCATCTGCAAACAGTGAAATTTTTACTTCTTTTCCAATCTGAATTCTTTTCATTTCTTTTTCTTCTCTGATTGCTGTGGCTAGGACTTCTAAAACTATATTCAATAACTGTGATGACAGTGGCCTCCTTTGTCTTATTCTTGATCTTAGAAATAATGCTTTCAGTTTTTCATCATTGAGAATGATGTTTGCCATTGGTTTGTCATATAAGACCTTTATTATGCTCAGGTATGTTCCTTTTATGCCTTCTTATCTGGAGAGTTTTTTTTTTTTTTTTAACCATAATGGGTGTTGAATTTTGTCAAAATCTTTCTCCACATCTATTGAGGTGATCATGTATTTTTTGTCTTTCAATGTGTTAATAATATGTATCACATTGACTGACTTGCATATATTGAATAATCTTTGCATCACTGGGATTAAGCCTAAATGATCACAGTGTATGCTCTTTTAAATTTAATACATTTTAAATGTATTTAAATGTATTGCATTCTATTTGCAAACTTGCTAGAATTTGGCTGAGAATATTTACATCTATGTTCATCAGTTATATTGGCCTATAGTTTTCCTTTTTTGGTGTGGTAACTTAGTCTGTTTTTGGTATCATGGTGATGATGGCCTTGTAAAATGAATTTAGGTGTTTTCTTTACTCTGAAATCTTTTGGAAGACTTTAACCTTTACGCTTTTAACTTTTCTCTAAACTTGTGGAAGAATTCACCTGTGGAGTTATCTGACCCTGCGTATTAGTTTTTTGGAAGATATTTTATAACAGTTTCGATTTCTGCACTTTTCTTTGGTCTGTTCATATTTTCTGTTTCTTCTTGGTTCGGTTTTGGAAGGTTATACTTATCTAGGTATTAATCTATACATTCCAGGTTGTCCATTTGGGACATATATTAATTGTTGCTTGTAATAGTCTCTTATGAACCATTATATTATTTGTTATATGTTTTGACTTATTTTTCATTTCTGATTTAATTGATTTGAGTATTCTCCCTTTTTTCCTGATGAATCTGGCCAATGACTTATCAATTTTGTCTAACTTCTCAAAGAACTAGCTTTTAGTTTTATTGATAATTACTATTGTCTCCTTCATTTCTTTTTCATTTATTTCTGCTCTGATCATTAGGATTCCTGTCCTTCTACTAACTTTGGGGGCTTTTTGTTCTTCCCTTTCTAGTTGCTTTAAGTGTAAGTTTCAGATCAGTTCAGTTCAGTTGCTCAGTCGCATCTGACTCTTTGTGACCCCATGAATTGCAGCGTGACACTCCTCCTTGTTCATCAATAACTCCTGGAGTTCACTCAGATTCATGTCCACCGCATCAGTGATGCCATTCAGCCATCTCATCCTCGGCTGTCCCCTTCTCCTCCTGCCCCCAATCCCTCCCAGCATCAGAGTCTTTTCNATACCATTTCTGCCCTTTATCGAGCCCATCTTTGCCTGAAATGTTCCTTTGGTATCTCTAATTTTCTTGAAGAGATCTCTAGTCTTTCCCATTATGTTGTTTTCCTCTGTTTCTTTGCATTGATCACTGAAGAAGGCTTTCTTATCTCTTCTTTCTATTCTTTGGAATATTCTTTTAGTGCAGCACTTTCTTTGGAATATTCTTTGGAACTCTGCATTCAGATGCTTATATATTTCCTTTTCTCCTTTGCTTTTCACTTCTCTTCTTTTCACAGCTATTTGTGAGGCTCCTTAGACAGCCATTTGGCTTTTTTGCATTTCTTTCCCATGAGGATGGTCTTGACCCCTGTCTCCTGTACAATGTCATGAACTTCCATTCATAGTTCATCAGGCACTCTATCTATCAGATCTAGTGCCTTAAATCTATTTCTCACTTCCTCTGTATAATCATAAGGGATTTGATTTAGGTCATACCTGAATAGTCTAGTGGTGTAAGTTTAGGTTGTTTATTTGATGGTACCCTTGTTTCTTGACAAAGGCTTGTATTGCTGAAACCTTCCTTCTTGGCATGGCTTTTAATATGTTCCATTCATTCTCATTTACTTCTAGGTTATCTTTTGATTTCCTCTTTAATTTCTACAGTGACCTCTTGTTTATTTAGAAGTGTATTGTTTAGACTGCATATGTTTGTGTCTTTTTGTAGTATATCTTCCTGTAGTTGATAGCTAATCTTATAGCACTGTGGTCAGAAAGGATGTTTGAAATAATCTAAATAGTTTATTATTTACCAAAGCTTGATATGTGACCCCAGATATAATCTATCCTGGAGAATATTCCTTGTGCATTCGAAAAGAAACTGAAGTCTATTTCTTTTGGATGAAATGCCCTGTAGCTACCAATTAGGCCTAATTGGTCCAAAGTATCATTTTAAAGCTCATGTTTCCTTATTAAATTTCTGTCTGGATAATTTGTCCACTGTTGTGAGTGGAGTATTAAATTTCTCCACTATTATTCTGTTACTATGGATTTCCCATTTAATAGTTGCTAGCATTTGCTTCTGTATTGAGCGGCTTCTAAGTTGTGTTATTTATACTTGTAAGTATTATATCTTATTCTTGGATTGATATTTTGATCATTATGTAATGCCCTACATTTTCTCTTGTAAAGGTCCTTATTTTAAAATCTATTTTATATAAGCATTACTACTCTGTGCTCTCTGGATTTCCATTTGCATGAAATACCTTTTTCCAGTCCCTCACTTTCAGTCTTTACACATCCCAAGGTGTGAATTGGATCTGTTGAAGATAGAATATACAGGGGTCTTGGTTTTGTATCCATTCAGCCAATCTGTGTCTTTTGGTTGAAGCATTTAATCCATTTATATTTAAGCTAATTATATTGTATGATCCTAGTATTGTTTACTTTATTGTTTTTGATTTGGTTTTGTAAGCCTTTTATTTCTCTAGTATTTCCTGTTTGGGGAAGTTCCTTTAGCGTTTATTGTAAAGCTGATTTTGTGATGCTAATTTGGTGATGCTCTTAACTTTTGCTTGTCTGTAAAGCTTTTGATTTCTCCTTCAAATCTGAATGAGATCCTTGCTGGAAAGAGTAATTTGGTTATAGATTTTTTCCTTTCATCACTTTAAGTCAGTCTTGCCACTGCCTCTGGCCTGCAGTTTCTGTTGAAAGTTCAGCAGTTAGCCTTATGGGGATCCCATTATATATTATTTGTTGCTTTCCCTTGCTGCATTTAATATTAGTTCTTTGTGTTTAATTTTTGTTACTTTGTGTTTAAATTTTGATTACTATGTGTCTTAGTATGTTTCTTCTTTGGTTGGCCATATATGGGAACTCTCTGAGCTTCCTTGACTTGGGTGCCTATTTCTTTTCCTATGTTAGGGAAGTTTTTGACTATAGTCTCCTCAAATATTGTCTCATATGCTTTCTTTTTCTCTTCTTCTTCTGGCGCCCCTGTAATTCTAATGTTGGTTTGTGCTTAATTTCTCCCACTCTGAGAATCTCCTTATATCTTTTTATTCTTTCTTCTTTACTCTGCTCTGCTTCCGTTATTTTCACCATTCTATCATCCAGCACTTATCTGTTCTGCCTCAGTTATTCTGATATTGTTTTCCTCTAGTATCTCAGTTATTGTTCTGTTCATTGCTAATTGTCTATTCTTTAATTCTTCTAAGTTCTTGTTAAACATTTCTTGTATCTTCTCAACCATGCTTCCAATCTATTTATCTATGCCTCTATTTTATTTTCAATGTTTTGAATTATACTTATTATCATTGTTCTGAATTCATTTTCAGATATATTGCTTAATTCCTCTTAATTGTTTTGATCTTGTGGGTTTTTACCATGTTCCTTCATCTGTTGCATATTTCTCTGTCTTTTCATTTTGTTTAATTGGCTATGCTTGAGGGTTCCTTTCTGCAGGCTGGAAGGTTGAGTTTCTCTTAATTTTTGAGTCTGCTCCCCACATATGGGGTTAAACCAGTGCCTTTTGAAGACTTCTTGGTTAAGGGAAATTGTGTCTGCTTTCTGGGGGGTAGAACTGGATCTTGTCTCTCTAAAGGACAGTGTCATGTCTTGTAGTGTGTTTTGGGGTGTCTGGGGGCTTGGTGTTGCTTTAGGGAGCCTTCCTACAATGGGTAGTTTTGTGTTCCTATTTTGCTAAAGTTTTGGTGTTCAGCACTAGAGCTTGCTGGCCTTTGAGTTGGTTGTGCTTTTAGTGTTGAGATGGAGGCCTTTAGGAGAGCACTTGCCAGTTAATATTCCACGGTGTCAGAATTTCTCTGGTAGTGCAAAGCCCTGGAAAAAGGTCTATCACCTTGGGGATCAGGCCTGACCCCAACTGTATCACCAAGATTTCATAGGCCACATAACACAGAAGACAAAACCCCAAGGCTAGAATTGAAAGCAACACTCAACAGCCAAGAACACGTGAAAAAGTCACACATCTACAAGGAGAAGAGAGAAAAAGAGAAAGAAAACAAGATACAGGCAGGAGTCAAAAAAGAAGAGTGCAATCTAGCCAATAAAATCTGTAAGTGAAAATTAAGTGTAAATCTAGGCTAGCAAAAATACAAAATAAAAAAAAAAATAGGAAAAGGTGCAGTTTAAATATAGAGTGCTGTAAAAATGGGAAAAAATAAAATGAATTTACTTTAAAATAGATGCTTTAAAAGAGAAAAAGTAGGTTATAAAACTAAAAATTAAAAGAATAATAAAGAAAGAAAGTTAAGAACAATATGAGAAAGGAAAAATGTGGACAACATATACAGAATGGTTTTAAGAAGAATGTCCTTGTGATTCCTGCATTTTCCTTTCCAAATAGTTTGTTGTAGTCAATATGTCTATTCAAAAAATCCTCCAATATTTCTAAGACTATCTCAGGACCTGTTTTGAGCAGTGCAGGGTCAGCTCAGACTCAGCTCTTAGCTTACTCCAGCTTGTACATGTTCCCAAAGCCCACAGTTGCCCTTAACCCCCCACAGTCTCATGATAATTGAGGAGATTTAATCCCCTGGACCTGCAGCTGCAGAAACAGTTTCTCCTTCCCTCCTTTGCTCATGCATCCTGTGGCGCTCTACTTTGATTTTGGCCACGCCTCTGCTTGTAGGTCACTTTCCAATGTCTGTTCTCCACCTAGACATAAGGGAGTGAAAGTATCAGCATATTAGTACTCGTTCACTTGAACTGGGGAGAGAGGAGGGTATTGCAGACACAGTTGGGGTATGTGGGGAGTGCCTGCTGTGGCCAAGACCTGTGAGAAGTTGCCACAGTCTGAGGCAGGTCATATGTTTCCCCAGGAGAGTTGATCCTGGATTATGGGTCCCTCAGCACAGCCAAGCTGTTGAGGCTCCCAGCAAGATGTGGGCAGCAACTCATGCCTTCTTGCAGTTTGGTGGCAGCTGTGACCCCTCAGGTCTGGACTGTAGTGGCCTCCTGCCCTCTACTTCTGGATCTCATACTGATTTTTCTACTTCTTGAGTCAGAGACTGAGGTGATTGGTTCCATCTATAGCAGTTACAAAGGCATGTCCTTGTATTCTATGACAGTACGGACTGAGAAGGTTCCCACAGAAATGAGCTCTTGCTTCTTTGGCCGGACCAGGCTTGTCCCTGGGCTCCCTAAGCTGTGTCATACTAGACATCTCAGAGTATCTTCTTAGCAGTGAACTCTGGTCATCTCGCTAGTGTCTGACTCTTAAAGCCTGAACCCATGCATCCAGTCCCCACTTGCTGTGTTGGACCCACAAGCCATTTCTTGACAGGAAGTTTTATTCAGCAACAATCTCTGTGGTGAATCCTCTCCATTTTGCCTCCAAACACCTGTTGCTACATTCCTCTCTGAGGTTCTGAAACTCCCCCTTCCACCCATGAGGGGGTTTTCAAATGTGTGGAATCTTTTCCTCCTTCACAACCACCTGCTCAGGGTTCAAATCACCATCCCAAAATCCTTTGTCTCTCTCTCTCTCTTTTTTTTTTTTTTCTTTATCTTCTGCCCTACCTCATTCTGAGGAGATTGGTTTGCCTTTTTGGAAGTCTAGCACCTCAGCCAGCATTCAGAAGATGTTCTGTAGGAGTTGATATGCATGAAGATGAACTTTTTATGTATTTGTGCGTGGGGAGGTGATCTCCCTGTCTTATTCCTCAGCCATCTTGAACATCTCCTCAGCTATACTTTTTCCTACTTTGACTTTAATAAGTAATGAAAGTATCCATTTCTCTTTCTCCCTTAATATTTATCTATCTCAATAAATTCAGAACTCAGACAGGGAGAATAGATATATTACTTAAAATCATTCTAAACCCCAAAACCCTAATACTTAAGTTTCTATTACCAGGACTCACATTCAAAAGCCTGAACTATGGGCATCATTATGAGAGCTTTTGAAACCAAGGAACTAAGATTTAGACTTGAACCCATGGACTGAGACTCAAACCTAACCAAAACCCAATTGAAATCACACACCTGTTCTTAGGACTTAATGAAATTAAGGTTCTTTATGTCTCATTGAAGAAAGAATTCAGTGAGAGACAACGTTATAGGTCAGAAATGGATTTATTTAGAGAGATACACATTCCAAAGACAAAGTATCTCAAAAAGTAAGAATGGCCCTGAGAGAAACACCTCCACAAAATGTAGGCCATCTCAGAAGGTGAGAAACCTTGAAATATGGAGTGATGGGACTTCCCTGATGGTCCAGTGATTGACACTTCATCTCCCAATGTGAGGGTTGTGGGTTTGATCCCTGGTTGGGGAGCTAAGATCCCATGTGCTTCATGTCCAAAAAATCAAAACATAAAACAAAAGCAATATTGTAACAAATTAAATAAAGACTTTTAGAAAGAAATGTGGAATGATAGTTTTAAGGGCTAAGTAATGTCATAGGTTGCCTGAAGACTTTTCAGTTCCATGACGTGCAGTTCTAAATTCTGCAATTGACTTAACTAGACCCCATGTAGCTTTTTCATACTCTTCATGGGGTTCTCGAGGCAAGAATACTGAAGTAGTTTTCCATTCCCTTCTTCAGTAGATCACATTTATCAGAACTCTCCACCACGACCCATTCATCTTGGCGACCCTGCACAGCATGGCTTATAGCTTCATTGAGTTACACAAGGCTGTGATCTACATGATTATTTTGGTTAGCTTTCTGTGGTTGCAGTTTTCATAAAATTTTAATCCAATTATCTGCTGATGGGTGAGGCTGTGCTCCCCTTCCTGTTAGCTGTCTGGTCCAAGGCAACCCAGTCCTAGAGTTTATAGGTTCTATAGGAGGACTCTTGCCTGGAAAATCCAATGGATGGAGTAGCCTAGTGGGCTGCAGTCCATGGGGTCGCTAACAGTCGGACAGACTGAGCGACTTCACTTTCACTTTTCTCTTTCATGCATTGGAGAAGGAAATGGCAATCCACTCCAGTATTCTTGCCTGGAGAATCCCAGGGATGGGGGAGCCTGGTGGGCTGCCGTCTATGGGGTCACGCAGAGTCGGACATGACTGAAGTGACTTAGCAACAGCAGCAGCAGCATAGTAGGACTACTGGCAAACTCCAAGAAGGACTTATGCCAACACATGACACCAGGACTGCTTCTGCCAGTGCCCCATCCCTGTGGCAGGCAACTTCCAGTACAACCATGTGGGAGACACACTAACACAGGCAGGTCTAGCTGACTATATTGCGATGTCACTATCCCTTTACCCTGGTATCCTGGTGTGCACAGAATTTTGGGGAGCCTTCCAAGAGAACTCTTCAAGAAAATATTGGAGATAAAAAGAGAACATGTCATGCAAAGATGAGCACAGTAAAGGACACAAAAAGCAAGGGTCTAATAGAAGTACAAGAGATTAAGAACAGGTGGCAAGAATACACAGAAGAACTATAAAAAAGAGTCTTAATGATTGGGATAACCATGATAGTGTGCTCACTCACCTAGAGCCAGACATCCTAGAGTGTGAAGTCAAATGAGCCATAGGAAGTATTAATACAAACAAAGCTAGTGGAGGTGATCAAATTTCAGCTGATCTATTTCAAACCCTAAAAGATGATGCTGTGAAAGTGCTGAACTCAATATACCAGCGAATTTGGAAAACTCAGCAGTGGCCCCAGGCCTGGAAAATCTCAGTTTTCATTCCATTCCAAAGAAAGACAATGTCAAAGAATGTTCAAACTACCTTGCAATTGCACTCATCTCACAAGCTAGCAAAGTAATGCTCAAAATTCTCCAAGCTAGGCTTCAACAGTACATGAACTTGACATGGAAAAATGGACTGGTTACAAATGGGAAAGGAATATGTCAAGGCTGTATATTGTCACCCTGCTTACTTAAATTCTATGCAGAGTACATCATGTGAAATGCCAGATTGCCAGGGGAAATATCAATAACCTCAGATATGCATATGACACCATCCTTATGGCAGAAAGTGAAGAGGAACTAAAAAGCTTCTTGATGAAGATGAAAGAGGAGGGTGAAAAAGCTGGCTTAAACTCAATGTTCAAAAAACGAAGATCATG
>SJYX01008581.1:195315-205977 GCA_006410675.1 Oreotragus oreotragus | reverse complement strand
ATCTGATTTCGGTGTTGACCATCTGGTGATGTCCATGTGTAGAGTCTTATTTTGTGTTGTTGGAAGAGGGTGTTTGCTATGACCAGTGCATTTTCTTGGCAAAACTCTACTAGGTTTGCCCTGCTTCATTCTGTATTACAAGGCCAAATTTGCCTGTTACTCCAGGTGTTTCTTGACTTCCTACTTTTGCACTCCAGTCCCCAATAATGAAAAGGACATCTTTTTTGGCTGTTAGTTCTTAAAGGTCTTGTAGGTTTTCACAGAACCATTCAATTTCAGCTTCTTCAGCGTTACTGGCTGGGGCATAGACTTGTATTACTGTGATATTGAATTGTTTGCCTTGAAAATGTAGAGAGATCATTCTGTCATTTTTGAGATTGCATCCAAGTACTGCATTTCGGACTCTTCTGTTGACCATGATGGCTATTCCATTTCTTCTAAGGGATTCCTGCCCATAGTAGTAGATATAATGGCCATCTGAGTTAAATTCAGCCATTCCCATCCATTTTAGTTTGCTGATTCCTAGAATGTCGATGTTCACTCTTACCATCTCCTATTTGACCACTTCCAATTTGCCTTGATTCATGGACCTGACATTCCAGGTTCCTATGCAATATTGCTCTTTACAGCATTGGACCTTCATTCTATCACCAGTCACATCCACAGCTGAGTATTGGTTTTGTTTTGGCTCCATCCCTTCATTCTTTCTGGAATTATTTCTCCACTGAACTCCAGTACCATGTTGGGCACCTACTGACCTGGGGAGTACCTCTTTCAGTATCCTGTCATTTTGCCCTTCCATACTGTTCATGGGGTTCTCAAGGCAAGAATACCAAAGTGGTTTGCCATTCCCTTCTCCAATGGACCACATTCTGTCAGACGTCTCCATCATGACCCGCCCATCTTGGGTTGCCCCGTGGGCATGGCTTAGTTTCATTGAGTTAGACCAGGCTGTGGTCCTAGTGTGATTAGATTGACTAGATTTCTGTGAGTATGGTTTCAGTGTGTCTGCCCTCTGATGCCCTCTTGCAGCACCTACCATTTTACATATTACTTTTGTTAATTTCTCACTTTATGTTCTTTTATTTTAATATTTGATTTATGCACTTAGGTGCTCCTTTGATGGCTCTATATATATTTACAGCCATTATATAGTCTTCAATGGATAATTCTATCATTGTTCAATGTCCTTCTTTGTCTCTTGTTACAATTTGTTTTAATTCTATTTTGTCTGACATAAGTATGTTTACCCTCACTTTTTTTTTCTATTTTTGCCCTTGCTTTTTTTTCTTTTCCATTTATATGTAATATAATTTTTCTATTCCCTTGCTTTCAATCTGTGTGTTTCTTTAAATCTGAATTTCTTATAGGCATATATATGTAGTATATATATATATAATTGCTTTTTACTTTATTTATTTATTTATTTTAATTGGAGGGCAATTACTCGTTCAACCACTCTATGTCTTTTGATTGGAGAATTTAGACTCTACATTAACTATTTATAGCCATGTACTATTTTACATTTTGTTCATTGTTTTCTGGTTGTTTTGGTGGTTTGTTTTTGTTTTTTTTTTTTGGTCTCTTTCTCCTTTTGTAGTTTTGGCTACACTATGTACTATGAGATCTTAGCTGTCCAAGCAGGGACAGAACCTGGCCCCCAGCAGTGGGAGCATGGAGCCCTAACCATTGATCTAGACCATAATAAATTCCTTGCCTTTTTCATTGCTGAATACTTTTATGTTTGAATTCCTTTATCTTTTTAGCATGTTCATCTATTATAAATTTTGGGTTGTTGTTACCGTGAGGTTTAAATATAGATATAGATTAAACAGATAGATGGGCTTCCCTGGTAACTCAGACAGTAAAGAATCTGCCTTAATGTGGGAGACCTGGTTTTGATCTCTGGGCTGGGAACACTCCCTGTACGAGTGCATGACAACCCACTCCAGTATTCTTGTCCAGAGAATCCCCATGGACAGAGGAGCCTGATGGACTTCAGCCCTTAGGATTGCAAAGAAAATTTGGAAAATTCAGCACAGGCCATAGGACTGGAAAAGGTCACTTTTCATTCCAATCCCAAAGAAAGGCATTGACAAAGAATGTTCAAAATATCACCTAGTTCTGCTCATTTCACATGCAACTAAATTAATGCTCATAATTCTCCAAGCTACACTTCAGTAGTACTTGAACCAAAAACTTCTAAATGTTCATCCTTGATTTAGACAAGCAAGAGGAAGCAGAGATCAAATTGTCAACATCCATTAGATCAAAGAAAAAGCAAAAGAATTCCAGAAAAATATCTACTTTTGCTTCATTGACAATGTTAAATCATTTGACTATGTGGATTTTCAAGAGATGGGATTATCAGACCACCTTATAAGCCTCATGTAAAATATGTATGCAGATCAAGAAGCAACACTTAGAACTGGACATGGAACAATAAACT
The DNA here is from genome assembly GCA_006410675.1 of Oreotragus oreotragus. NCBI lineage: Eukaryota > Metazoa > Chordata > Mammalia > Artiodactyla > Bovidae > Oreotragus > Oreotragus oreotragus. The sequence continues at coordinate 203,528 of SJYX01008581.1, read as the reverse complement.
GGTTCCAAATTGGGAAAGGAGTACGACAAGACTGTATTGTTACCTTGCTTATTTCACCTCTATACAGAGTACACCACGTCAAATGCCAGGCTGGTTGAAGCACAAACTGGAATCAACATTGCCAGGAGAAATATCAATAACCTCAGAAATAAAGATGAGACCACACTTATGGCAGAAAGAAAAGAGGAACTAAAAAGCCACTTGATGAAAGTAAAAGAGAAGAGCAGAAAAGCTGGATTAAAAATCAACATTCAAAAAACTAGTATCATGGCATCCAATCCCATCACTTCATGGCAAGCAGATGGGGAAAAAAATGGAAACAGTGACAAACTTTACTTTCTTAGGCTCCAAAATCACAGCAGATGGTGACTGCAGTTGTGAAATTAAAAGATAGTTATTCCTTGGAAGAAAAAATATAATCAACATAAAGAGCATATTAAAAAGCAGACACATTGCCAACAAAGTTTCATATAATCAAAGCTATGGCTTTTCCAATAGTCATGTGTAGATTTGAGAGTTGAACCATTAAGAAGCCTTAGCACTGAAGAACTGATGCTTTTGAACTGTGGTGTGGTAGAGGACTCTTGGGAGTCCCTTGGACTACAAGGAGATAACACCAGTGAATCATATAGGAAATCAATCCTGAATCATTGGAAGAACCGATGCTGGCTGAAGCGCCAATAGTCTGACCACCTGATGGGAAAACCTGACTTATTAGAAAAGATCTGATGCTGGGAAGGATTGAAGACAGGAAGAGAACAGGACAACAGAGGATGAGATGGCTGGATGGCATCACCAACATAATGGACATGAGTTTGAGCAAGCTCTGGGAGATGGTGAAGGGCAGGGAAGCCAAGAGAATGCATTGGTCATAGCAAACACCTTCTTTGAATGACACACAAAAAAAGACTACACAAGAACATACCAGATGGTCAATAGAGTAGTTGGATTGATTATATTTTCTGCAGCCAAAGATGGAGAGCTCTATACACTCAGCAAAAATAAGACTGGGAGCTGACTGTGGCTCAGATCATGAAATCCTTATTGCCAAATTCAAACTTAAGTGGAAGAAATATGAAAAATCACTAGGCCATTCAGTTCAGGTCAGTTCAGTTAAGTCAGTCAGTCATGTCCAACTCTTTGCGACGCCATGAATCACAGCACACCAGGCCTCCCTGTCCATCACCAGCACCTGGAGTTCACTCAGACTCACGTCCATCGAGTCAGTGATGCCATCCAGCCATCTCATCCTTGGTCATCCCCTTCTCCTCCTGCCCCAATCCCTCCCAGCATCAGACTCTTTTCCAATGAGTCAACTCTTTGCATGAGGTGGCCAAAGTACTGGAGTTTCAGCTTTAGCATCATTCCTTCCAAAGAAAACCCATTGCTGATCTCCTTCAGAATGTACTGGTTGGATCTTCTTGCAGTCCAAGGGACTCTCAAGAGTCTTGTCCAACAGCACAGTTCAAAAGCATCAGTTCTTTGGCACTCAGCTTTCTTCACAGTCCAACTTTCACATCCATACATGATCACAGGAAAAACCATAGCCTTGACTAGATGGACCTTTGTTGGCAAAGTAATGTCTCTGCCTTTCAATATGCTATCTAGGTTGGTCATAACTTTCCTTCTAAGGAGTAAGTGTCTTTTAACTTCATGGCTGCAGTCACCATCTGCAGTGATTTTGGAACCCCCAAAAATAAAGTCTGACACTGTTTCAACTGTTTCCCCATCTATTTCCCATGAAGTGATGAGACCAGCTGCCATGATCTTCGTTTTCTGAATGTTGAGCTTTAAGCCAACTTTTTCATTCTCCTCTTTCACTTTCATCAAGAGGCTTTTTAGTTCCTCTTCACTTTCTGCCATAAGGGTGGTGTTATCTGCATATCTGAGGTTATTGATATTTCTCCAGGGACTTGTGTGTGTGTGTGTGTGTGTGTGTGTGTGAATTAAAATAATTTTATTATTTTTTTATTTTACTTTACAATACTGTATTTGTTTCGCCATACATCAACATTAATCCACCACGGGTGTACATGAGTTCCCAATCCTGAAACCCCCTTCCACCTCCCTCCCCATACCATCTCTCTGGGTCATCCCAGTGCACCAGTCCCAAGCATCCTGTTTCCTGCATCAAACCTAGACTGGCAATTCGTTTCTTACATGATATTACACGTTTCAATGCAATTTGCCCAAATCATCCCACCCTCGCTCTCTCCCACAGAGTCCAAAAGTCTGTTCTATACATCTGTGTCTCTTTTTCTGTCTCTCATACAGGGGTTATCATTATCATCTTTCTAAATTCCATATATATGTGTTAGTATACTGTATTGGTGTTTTTCTTTCTGGATTATTTCACTCTGTATAATTGGCTCCAATTTCATCCACCTCATTAGAATTGATTCNATCCTTGTCTTGTTCCTGACTTTAGGGGAAATGCTTTCAATTTTTCACCATTGAGGATAATGTTTGCTGTGGGTTTGTCATATATAGCTTTTATTATGTTGAGGTATGTTCCTTCTATTCCTGCTTTCTGGAGAGTTTTTATCATAAATGGATGTTGAATTTTATCAAAGGCCTTCTCTGCATCTATTGAGATAATCATATGGCTTCTATTTTTCAATTTGTTAATGTGGTGAATTACATTGACTGATTTGCGGATATTGAAGAATCCTTGCATCCCTGGGATAAAGCTTACTTGGTCATGGTGTATGATCTTTTTAATGTGTTGTTGGATTCTGATTGCTAGAATTTTGTTGAGGATTTTTGCATCTATGTTTATCAGTGATATTGGCCTGTAGCTTTCTTTTTTGTGGCATCTTTGTCAGGTTTTGGTATTAGGGTAATGGTGGCCTCATAAAATATGTTTGGGAGTTTACCTTCCTCTGAAATTTTCTGGAAGAGTTTGAGTAAGATAGCTGTTAGCTCTTCTCTAAATTTTTGGTAGAATTCAGCTATGAAGCCATCTGGACCTAGGCTTTTGTTTGCTGGGAGATTTCTGATTACAGTTTCAATTTCCATGCTTGTGATGGGTCTGTTAAGATTTTCTGTTTCTTCCTGGTTCACTTTTGGAAAGTTTTACTTTTCTGAGAATTTGTCCATTTCTTCCACGTTTTCCATTTTATTGGCATATAATTGCTGAGAGTAGTCTCTTATGACCCTTTGTATTTCTGTGTTGTTTGTCATGATCTCTCCATTTTTATTTCTGATTTTATTGATTTGATTTTTCTCCCTTTGCTTCTTGATGAGTCTGGCTAATGGTTTGTCAATTTTATTTATCCTTTCAAAGAACCAGCTTTTGACTTTGTTGATTTTTCCTATAGTCTTTTTTGTTTCTTTTGCATTGATTTCTGCCCTAATTTAAGATTTCTTTCCTTCTACTAACCCTGGGGTTCTCCATTTCTTCCTTTCCTAGTTCCTTTAGGTGAAGAGTTAGGTTATTTATTTGACTATTTTCTTATTTCTTGAGGCATGCATGTATTACTATGAACTTTACCCTTATCACTGCTTTTATAGAGCCCCACAGGTTTTGGGTTGTTGTATTTTCATTTTCATTCATTTCTATGCACATTTTGATTTCTTTTTTTATTTCTTCTGTGATTTATTGGTTATTCAGAAGCGTGTTGTTTAGCCTCCATATGTTGGAATTTTAAACAGTTTTTCTCCTGTAATTGAGATCTAATCTTACTGCATTATGGTCAGAAAAGATGCTTGGAATGATTTCAATTTTTTTGAATTTATCAAGGCTAGATTTATGGTCCAGGATGTGATCTATCCTGGAGAAAGTTCCATGAGCACTGGAGAAAAAGGTGAAATTCATTGTTTTTGGGTGAAATATCCTGTAGAGATCAATTAGGTCTAACTGGTCTATTGTATCATTTAAAGTTTGTGTTTCATTATTAATTTTCTGTTTAGTTGATCTGTCTATAGATGTGAGTGGGGTATTAAAGTCTTCCACTATTATTGTGCTGTTGTTAATTTCCCCTTTCATACTTGCTACCATTTGTCTTACATATTGTGGTGCTCCTATGTTGGGTGCATATATATTTATAATCATTCTGTCTTCTTGGATAGATGCTTTGATCATTATGTAGTGTCCTTCTTTGTCTCTTTTCACAGCCTTTGTTTTAAAGTCCATTTTATCTGATATGAGCATTGCTACTCCTGCTTTCTTTTGGTCTCTATTTGTGTGGAATATCTTTTTCCAGCCCTTCGCTTTCAGTCTGTTTGTGTCCCTTGTTTTGAGGTGGGTCTCTTGTAGACAATATATATAGGGGTCTTATTTTTGTATCCATTCAGCCAGTCTGTCTTTTGGTTGGTGCATTCAACCCATTTACCTTTAAGGTAACTATTGATAAGTATGGTCCTGTTGCCATTTACTTTATTGTTTTGGATTTTGGTTTATACAGTTTGTGTGTGTGTGTGTGTGTTTCCTGTATAGAGAATATCCTTTAACATTTGTTGAATAGCTGGTTTGGTGGTGATGAATTCTCTCAGCTTTTGCTTGTCTGTAGAGCTTTTGATTTATCCTTGCTGGGTACAGTAATCTGGGCTGTAGGTTATTTTCTTTCATCACTTTAAGTATGTCTTGCCATTCCCTCGTGGCCTGAAGAGTTTCTATTGAAAGATCAGCTGTTGTCCTCATGGGAATCCCCTTGTGTGTTATTTGTTGTTTTTCCCTTGCTGCTTTTAATATTTGTTCTTTGTGTTTGATCTTTGTTAACTTGATTAATATGTGTCTTGGGGAGTTTCACCATGGGTTTACCCTTTTTGGGACTCTCTGGGTTTCTTGGACTTAGGTGACTATTTCCTTCCCCATTTTGGGAAGTTTTCAACTATTATCTCCTCAAGTATTTTCTCATGGTCTTTCTTTTTGTCTTCTTCTTCTGGGACTCCTATAATTCGAATGTTGGAGCGTTTCATATTGTCCTGGAGGTCTCTGAGATTGTCCTCATTTCTTTTAATTCGTTTTTCTTTTTTCCTCTCTGATTCATTTATTTCTACCATTCTATCTTCTATTTCACTAATCCTATCTTCTGCCTCTGTTATTCTACTATTTGTTGCCTCCAGAGTGTTTCTGATCTCATTTATTGCATTATTCATTATATATTGACTCTTTTTTATTTCTTCTAGGTCCTTGTTAAACCTTTCTTGCATCTTCTCAATCCTTGTCTCTAGGCTATTTATCTGTGATTCCATTTTGATTTCAAGATTTTGGATCATTTTCACTATCATTATTCAGAATTCTTTCTCAGGTAGATTCCCTATCTCTTCCTCTTTTGTTTGGTTTGGTGGGCATTTCTCCTGTTCCTTTACCTGCTGGGTATTCCTCTGTCTCTTCATCTTGGTTATATTGCTACGTTTGGGGTGGCCTTTCTGTACTCTGGGAATTTGTGGAGTTCTCTTTATTATGGAGTTTCCTCGCTGTGGGTGGGGTTGGATCAGAGGCTTGTCAAGGTTTCTTGGTTAGGGAAGCTTATGTCAGAGTTCCGGTGGGTAGAGCTGGATTTCTTCTCTCTGGAGTGCAATGAAGTGTCCAGTAATGAGTTATGAGATGTCTATGGTTTTGCATTAACTTGAGCTGCTCAGGGGTATGTTCCTGTGTTGCTGGAGAATTTGCATGGTATGTCTTGCTCTGGAATTTGTTGGCCCTTGGGTGGTGCTTGGTTTCAGTGTAGGTATGGGGGCGTTTGATGAGCTCCTTTAGATTAATGTCCCCTGGATTCAGGAGTTCTCTGATGTTCTTGGGATTTGGACTTAAGCCTCCTGCTTCTGGTTTTCACTTTTATTTTTACAGTAGCCTCAAGACTTCTCCATCTATACGGCACTGATGATAAAACATCTAGGTTAAAGGTGAAAAGTTTCTCCACATTGAGGGACACCCAGAGAGGTTCACTGAGTTACATGGAGAAGAGAAGAGGGAGGGGGTAGAGGTGACTGGAATGAGATGAGGTGGGATCAAAAGAGGAGAGAGCAAGCTAGCCAGTAATCACTTCCTTATGTGTGCTCCAGAGTCTGGACTGCTCAGAGATGTTCATGGAGTTATACAGGAAAGAGGAGAGGGAGGAAGTAGACAGAGGTGGCCAGGAGGATAAAAGAGAGAAATGAAAGGAGAGAGACAGATCCAGCCAGTAACCAGTTCCCTAAGTGTTCTCCACCGTCTGGAACACACAGAGATTCACAGAGTCGGGTAGAGAAGTTAGAGGTGACTGGAATGAGATGAGGTGGGATCAAAAGAGGAGAGAGCAAGCTAGCCAGTAATCACTTCCTTATGTGTGCTCCAGAGTCTGGACTGCTCAGAGATGTTCATGGAGTTATACAGGAAAGAGGAGAGGGAGGAAGTAGACAGAGGTGGCCAGGAGGATAAAAGAGAGAAATGAAAGGAGAGAGACAGATCCAGCCAGTAACCAGTTCCCTAAGTGTTCTCCACCGTCTGGAACACACAGAGATTCACAGAGTCGGGTAGAGAAGAGAAGGGGGAGGGAGGAGGCAGAGACCACCTGGTGGAGAAAAAGGAGAGCCCAAAGGAGGAGAGAGTGGCCAAGCCAGAAATCTCGCTCTCAGGTAAGATTGTGTACTGAAGACTGGGTTTATAAATGTACAAAGTTGACAACAAATACCAAAACGCAAAGATTAAAAATCTAGAGTAGAGGTTGGATTTTCAAAAATACAATATTAAAGAAAAGAAGAACAAGANAGTCAGGCCAGTAATCTCACTATCAAGTAAAAATGGATACTGAAGATTGGGTTTTTGAAGGTAAAAAATTGATAACAAATACCATAAGAAAAAATTAAAAATCTAGAGAAGAGATTGGATTTTCAAAATTACAATATTAAAGAATAGAAGAAGAAGAAAAAAAGTCACAATAATTATATATATATATATATATATATATGTTTGCTTTAAAAATAGAGTCTTTTTTTTGGTAGGGGGGAGTAATAGTAGGTTATAAAAATGAAAATTAAAGGAGAAATAGAGGACTTAAAAATTAAAAACTGTTAAGAAAAGGAGAAGAAAAAGAAAAGAAGAAAAAACAAACATCAAAAAAAGAATGATTGTAAAATAGTAAAGATATATCTAGGACTTTCTCTGGTGTTGTTGTGGGCAGTGTGGGGTCAGTTCATTTTTGGATAGTTCTTTGGTCCAGTTTATATTTCTCAAGATCTATAGGCCCCTTCCTATGTAGTCAGTACTAACGACAGGGTTTTAATCTATTACACCTGTCACTTCCAAGGAGGTTCCCTCTGTTTTAGCTTCTTCTGTTTGCTGGTAGCTTCAGTGTCTGATTTCTGCCCTGACATGAGGAGGGCGGTGGTGGACACATTTTTTTTAGGCTCTTGTTCAGTTGCACTGTGGGGAGGGAGGGATGCTGTAAACAAATAACACTGGCATGTGCTTGCAGTGTCTCAGTCACTGGGCCTAACCCTGCTCATGGCACACACAGCTCATGCCCTACGTTGCTCCACTGGGAATCATCTGAGGCTGGCCCTGGGCTGCATGCACCTCCCAGGTCTAAGCCGCTTAGGCTCAGACACTCAGATAGTCCTCAGAGGTGCACACTCAGTTGGGCCTGCATTTTGTGCCCTTCCCAGGTCTGAGTAGCTCAGGTGTTTGGCAAGCATGGTGCTTGGATTTATCACCTTTCCTGTCCCTGCTGCTCAGGTTTCTGGGTGTACAACTGGCACAGCTTCTCAGGCGGATGATGACTCTCCAGAACTCCAAGAAATTTTAGTTAGCAAAGAAGCCTGTTTGCAGTTTGATAGTTAATGTCTCTCTCGGGCTGTGATTGCCCCCTTCTGGCCCTTCCAGGTCTGGCTGCCTGTCACTGGAGGGGGATGATCTGCAGCCGGCTAGTTCTGTTCCCTCCTCTGTTCTGTGCGTGTTCCTGGCAGTGTCTTATGTAGAGCTTTTCCTGCAGTAGCTATCTCACAGCCTGGTTTGCTAGCTCAAGTTAGCTCACTCTGGTTACACTTGGGGCATTCGGGCCTGATCCTTAAATGAGGACTCTGTATGCAAGACAGCAAAAGAGACACAGATGTGTAGAGCAGACTTTTGGACTCTGAGGGAGAGGGAGAGGGTGGGATGATTTGGGAGAATAGCATTGAAATATGTATACTATCATGTAAGAAACGAATTGCCAGTCTATGTTCAATGCAGGATGCAGGATGCTTGGGGCTGGTGCATGGGGATGATCCGGAGGGATGATGTGGGGTGG
>SJYX01008581.1:163912-195168 GCA_006410675.1 Oreotragus oreotragus | reverse complement strand
GGATTCATGTCAATGTATGCCAAATCCAATACAGTATTGTAAAGTAAAGTAAAATAATAATAATAATAATAATTAAATAAATAATAAATACTTAATCTCAAAAAAAAAAAAAAAAAAAGCAGTGCAGCCCGTGCCTCCCTGCCCAGCCCCCACTTGCTAGTGGAGGATGCAGGCGTCTGTGCTGCTTCTCCACTAGGGGAGTTACCACTGGGCTTGTAATCTGTGGGTTTAATTATTTATTTATTTTTCTTCCCTGTTATGTTGCCCTCTGTGATTCTAAGGCTCGCCACAGACTCAGCAGTGAGAGTGTTTCCTGGTGTTTGGAAACTTCTTTCTTTTTAAGACTCCCTTCCCAGGACGGAGCTCTCTCCCTACCTCTTTTGTCTCTTTTTTGGTCTTTTATTTTTTTTCCTACCCATTTTCGAAGACAGTGAGCTGCTTTTCTGAGTGCCTGATGTCCTCTGCCAGCATTCAGAAGTTGTTTTGTGGAATTTACTCAGCGTTGCAATGTTCTTTTGATGAATTTGTGTGGGAGAAAGTGGTCTCTCCGTCCTATTCCTTGGCGATTTTAGGACCAACCCTTTCCTGGCAATCTTGTTTCCAGCTTGTGCTTCTTCCAGCCCAGTATTTCTCATGATATACTCTGCATATAAGTTAAATAAGCAGAGTGACAATATACAGCCTTGCTGTACTCCTTCTCCTATTTGGAGCCATTCTGTTGTTCCATGTCCAGTTCTAACTGTTGCTTCCTGACCTGCATATAGGTTTCTCAAGAGGCAGGTCAAATGCTCTAGTATTGCCATCTCTTTCAGAATTTTTCACAGTTTATTGTGATCCACACAGTCAAAGGCTTTGGCATAGTCAATAAAGCAGAAATAGATGTTTTTCTGGAACTCTCTTTTTTTTTCGATTATAACCTAAATCAAATCCCTTACAATTATACAGTGGAAGTTACAGATTCAAGGGATTAGATTTGATAGATAGTGCCTGAAGAACTAAAGACAGATGTTCATGACATTGTACAGGAGACAGGGAGCAAGACCATCACCAAGAAAAAGACATGCAAAAAAGCAATATGGTTGTCTGAGGAGGTCTTACAAATAGTTGAGGAAAGAAGGAAGCAAAGGAGAAAAGGAAAGATATTCCCATTTGAATGCAGATTTCCAAAGAACAGCAAGGAGACATAAGAAAGCCTTCCTCAGTGATCAATTATAAGAAATAGAGTAAAATAACATAATGGGAAAGACGAGAGATCTATTCAAGAAAGTTAGAAACAAAGGGAGTATTTCATACAAAGATGGGAACAATTAAGGACAGAAATCGTATGGACCTATCAGAAGCAGAAGATATTAAGAAGAGGTGGCAAGTATACACAGAAGAACTGTACAAAAAAGATCGTCATAACACAGAAAATCATGATGGTGTGATCACTCACCTAGAGCCAGACATTATGGAATGTGAAGTGGGCCTTAGGAAGCATCATTATGAACAAAGCTAGTGGAGGTGATGGAATTCCAGTTGAGCTATTTGAAATCCTAAAAAATGATGCTGAAAGTGTTGCACTCAATATGCCAGCAAATTTGAAACACTCAGCAGTGACCACAGGTCTGGAAAAGGTCTGTTTTCATTCCAATCCCAAAGAAAGGCAATGCCAAAGAATGTTCAAACTAATGCATAATTGCACTCATCTCACACGGCAGCAAAGTAATGCTAAAAATTCTCCAAGCCAAACTTCAACAGTATGTGAACTATGAACTTCCAACTGTTCAAGTTGGTTTTAGAAAAGGGAGAGGAGCCAGAGATCAAATTGCCAACATCTGCTGGATCATTGAAAATGCAAGAAAGTTCCAGAAAAAAAAATGTACTTCTGTTAGTTACTATTCCAAAGCCTTTGACTGTGTGGATCACAATAAACTGTTGAAAATTCTGAAAGAGATAGAAATACTAGACCACCTGACCAGCCTCCTGAGAAATCTGTATACAGGTCAAGAATCAACAGTTAGAACTGGACTTGGAACAGCAGGTTGTCTCCAAATCAGGAAAGGAGTATGTCAAGGCTGTATATTGTCGCCCTGTTTATTTAACTTCTATGCAGAGTACATCATGAGAAATGCCAGGCTTGATCAAACACAATCTGGAATCAAGATTGCCAGAAGAAATGTCAATAACCTCAGATATGCAGATGATGTTGAAATATCAATTAACTCAGATAGGCAAATGGCCTTATGACAGAAAGCAAAGAAAAACTAAAGATCCTCTTGATGAAAGTGAAAGAGGGGAGTGAAAAAGTGGCCTTAACCTCAACATTCAGAAAATTAAGATCATGGCAACCGGTACAATCACTTCATGGCAAATAGGGAAATAACGGAAACAGTGAGAGACTTTATTTTAGGGGGCTCAAAAATCACTGCAGATGGTGACAGCTGCCACATAATTAAAAGATGCCTTCTCCTTGGAAGGAAAGCTATGATCAATCTAGATATCATAGTAAAAAGCAGAGACATTCCTTTGCCAACGAATATCCATCTAGTCAAAGCTATGGTTTTTCTAGTAGTCATGTATGGATATGAGAGTTGGACTATAAAGAAAGCTGAGTGCAGAAGAATTGATGCTTTTGAAATGTGGTGTTGGAGAAGACTCTTGAGAGTCCATTGAACTGTAAGGAGATCCAACCAGTCCATCCTAAAGATCAGTCCTGGGTGTTCATTGGAAGGATTGATTTTGAAGCTGAAACTCCAATACTTTGGCCACCTGATGGGAAGAGCAAATTCTTTGGAAAAGACCCTGATGCTGGGAAAGATTGAAGTTAGGAGGAAAAAGGGATGACAGAGGATGATATGGTGGATGGCATCATGGACTCGTTTGACAGGAGTTTGTGTAAGTTTCAAAACTGCGTGATGAAGCAAAGCCTGGCATGCTGCAGTCCATGGGGTTGCAAAGAGTTTTATCCGAGTGAGTGACTGAACAACAAAAAATAGATAGATAGATAATGATTATTTATTTTTCTGATCTCTTAAGTTTGTGTACATTTTAACAATCTTATATTTTACCTCTTCCCAAATGTTTACTCTTTTGACATATTTTACAATTTTGTTTTCTGTATCCCTTGCCTAATTATTATAGAGATCAATTATCTTTACCACTTTTGACTTTTAATCTTCCTAGTAACCTTATAAGTGGTTGATATACTACCCTTACTGTATATTTGCTCCTATGAATGGGATTTTCCTTTCAAAATTTTGTGTTTCTAGTTGTGACCTTTTCTTTTCCAGTTATAAATGTCTTTTATGTATACTATCATGTAAGAAGTGAATTGCCAGTCTATGTTCAATGCAGGATGCAGGATGCTTGGGGCTGGTGTATGGGGATGATATGGAGGGAAGATGTGGGGTGGGAGGCGGGAGGGGGGTTCATGTTTGGGAGTTCGTGTAAAAAAATAAATAAATACAAAAAATTAAAAAAAAAAAGAATTAAGAAAGCTACTTTAAAAAAAATAAAAAATAAAAAAATAAAAAATCTGGCTTTACTGCAATGAAATTTTGTAGTTTTACTTTTCTGTAAAATTCTTGATCTCGCCTTCAAATCCAAATGATAGCCGTGCTGAGTAACATATTCTTCATTTTCCTTTTTGGGATATTTTTGTTTGTTTGTCTTGTGTTTGCTCTCATCCCTCTAGATATATCATGCTAGTCTTTTCTGGCCTACAGGTTTTCTGTTGAAAATTCAGCTAATAGCATTATGGGTATTCCTCTATATGCATCTTGCTCCCCCCCCTTTTTTTGCATTTTAATTACATTATGTCTTGGTGTAGAACTTTTTAGATTGATCTATGTATCTACCTACTTTCCACTTATCTTTTGTTTTGGGATTTTATCTTGTTCCTTTGTAACATACTCTTCTGTCATCTCATTTTGCCTAACTTGCTGTTTTTATTTCTATATACTTGGTAGGTTGGTTATACTTCTCAATATTAGAAAAGTGATTCTATGTCATAGGCATCCTATAGGACCCAGCAGTTCACTTTCTGTGGTCACTAGACTTATATGCTCTAGGGCTACCCTCAATGTGAACTGCATGAATCCTTCTGTTGTGGTGGGAACATAGGAAGTGGTGACTGACCCTGGCCTTGTTGATTGCTAGGCCCTGCCTTGTATGGGAGCTGCTTGTTACTGGTGTGGGCTTCTCTGTAGGGCAGTGGTTAAAAAAAAATAAAAAAAAATAAAAACCTGTCTGCCATTGTAGGAAACCTGGGTTTGATCCCTGGGTGTGGATGACCCCATGAAGAAGGAAATGACAACGCATTCCAGTATTCTTGCCTGGGAAATCCCATGGACAGAGGAGCCTGATGGATGATAGTCCATTGAGTCACAAAAGTCAGACAACAATTATATAGATATATATAATATTTATGAAAGTTTTTAAGAGAATAAATCCTGAGTTTTCATCAAAAGGAAAAGCATGTTTTGTTTTGTTTTCTATTTTCTTGCTTTCTCTTTTTATTATAGCTGCACAGCATGATAAATGCTAACTAAATTTATTGCAATAGTCATTTAACAAAATATTCACATTAAGCCATTATGCAGTAGGCCTGAAATTCATGCAATTATGTATGTCAGTTATATATCTTAACAAATCTGGTAACAATAGAAGCTTTTGTGAATATCTCAATCACTATAAACCCAGGACCTGCATCTGTTTTGAAAATTAAATTGTTTTAAAAACTAATTTAAAACTGTTTTTTTTTTTTGGGGGGGGTTACATTACTGATGCAGGAGAAAAAGTGAAAATTTTTAATCTTATTAAGGAAATATTGCTTTCAATTTTTCCCTGAATTTTTTAATATGCTTTCTTATTATCCCTCCATTAATCCAATTTCATTTTTCTCTTTAAATAGGGTTGCTATGTCCAAAAGTACTAACATGATATTCATGAAATCAGTAGAGAAATGAGTGGATCAGATTCTTATTAAGACTTTGGTGGTTTTGCATTTTTACTTCTTAGATATATTTTTCTCCATTATGAATTAAATAATCATTAAAGGAATCTATGCTATTCATAATGTTCTTCCTAGACCCTTCATTTCAGTCCAGTTGCATTAATTTAATGCTTAAGTTTATTGATCTAGTCTAATGTATATTACTCTTGTCAGCATTAAATTTAATTTAGTGCAATGGAATTAATGAGTTGCTGAAACCAGATTTTAATTTCTAAGCCATTAAGATATGGTGCCTTTAATATATAAGAACTTTATTATATACCAGTAAAATGTATGTGCCTATACAGTTATAGTTCTGCAGAATGTGCTTTTCCTTTTTAAAATTATGTCTTTCATCTGTATATATGAATGTTCCAAAAATATTGAACTATTGAACTATTTTGTTCTAACTTTTCTTCTAGGTTTTTCTCAAATGAAGAAATAAGAAATATTAATGTAACCCCAGCCAGATTACAGAATTTTGCTGTAATCATGTTGAGATCTTCTCAGCAGTTGATTTATTTAAAAAAGTTAAAGAGTATTTTGTTTTTAAAGTTATGCATCAATATGTGTGTGCTAAGTCACTTCAGTTCAGTTCTGTTCAGTTATCGCTCAGTCATGTCCAATTCTTTGAGACCCCATGGACGGCAGCATGCCAAGCCTCCCTGTACAACACCAACACCCAGAGTTTACCAAAACTCATGTCCATTGAGTTGGTGATTCCATCTAACCATCTCATCCTCTGTCATCCCCTTTTCTTCCTGCCTTCCAACTTTTCCAGCAACAGGATCTTATTAAATGAAACAGCTCTTTGTATCAGGTGGCCAAAGTACTGGAGTTTCAACATCAACATCAGTCCTTCCAATGAACACTCAGGACTGAGCTCCTTTAGGGTGGACTGGTTGGCTCTCCTTGCAGTCCAAGGTACTCTCAAGAGTCTTCTCCAAACTACAGTTCAAAAGCATCAATTCTTTGGCACTCAGCTTTCTTTATAGTCCAACTCTCACATTCTACATAACTACTGGAAAAACCATAGCCTTGACTAGATGGACCTTTGTTGGCAAAGTAATGTTTCTGTTCTTTATTATGCTGTCTAGATAGGTCATAACTTTCCTTCCAAGGTGTAACTGTCTTTTAATTTCATGGCTTCAGTCATCATCTGCAGTGATTTTGGACCCCAGAAAAATAGTCAGTCACTGTTTCCACTATTTCTACATCTATTTGCCATGAAGTGATTGGGCCGGATGCCATGATCTTTGTTTTCCACTCTCCTCTTTCAGTTTCAACAGGCTCTTTAGTTCTTCTTCCCTTTCTGCCCTAAGGGTGGTGTCATCTTCATATTTGAGGTTATTGATATTTCTCCTGACAATCTTGATTCCAGCCCTGTGCTTGATCCAGCCTGGCATTTCTCATGATGTACTCTGCATAAAAGTTAAATAAGCAGGATGACAATATGCAGCTGTTATACTACTAAATTACAGACATTATTTTCTACATCATTATATTTAGCAGGGTATGAAATTTCTGTATTCATTTTTCTCATAATTCTGAAAATACTGTTTTAACATAGTCTTCTATTGAATTGTTGCTGAGAACTGTGAAGCCTCTTTTTTTTTTTTTTAAGGTATTTCTGTTCTACCTAGATTAGAGTAGTGTTAATTTTTATATTTTGAAATTCACTGTAACTTCTATGACTGTCATGCTTTAGCAGTTCTCCCACCAACCATTTGATCACATAGTATTTTTTTGAATTTGTACACTTATGGCTTAATTTATTTAAGAAAAGCATTCCTGTACTATATCTACGAATACACTCTTCAGTGTGAGAACAATCCCCTTCAGGGTTCAGACTTCCTTCTTTTTTGAGTCATCCTATACCAAGGGATGAAACTTCACTGGTAAAGAATCTGCCTGCAATGCAGGATTCACACAAATCATGGGTTCGATCCCTGGGTGGGAAAGATCCCCTGGAGGAGGGCATGGCAGCACCCTCCATTATTCTCACCTGGCGAATCCCCATGGACAGAGGAGCCTGGCAGGATACAGTTCACAGGGTTACAAAGAATTATACATGACTGAGGTGACAACACGCACACATACCAAGGGAGAATTTCATGCACAGATGGGCACAATAAAGGACACTAATGGCAAGGGCCTAACAAAGCAGAAGAAATTTTTTAAAAGGTGGCAAGACTACACAGAAGAACTATACAAATATGGTCCTAATGACCCAGACAATCACAATAATGTGGTCATCCCCCTAGAGCCAGATATCCTGGAGTGTAAAGTCAAGTGGGCCTTGGATAGTATTACTCTGAACAAAGCTAGTGGAGGTAATGAGATTCAGATTAGCTGTTTGTTATCTTAAAAGCTGGTTCTGTTAAAGTGGAGGAGTTGGAACCTCAACTGAGCTCTTTAAAATCTTAAAAGATGGTGCTGCACTCAATATATCAGCAAATTTGGAAAACTCAACAGTGGCCACAGGACTAGAAAGGGTCAGTTTTCACTCTAATTCAAAAGAAAGGCAATGCCAAAGAAAGTTTAAGCTGCCATACAATTGCTCTAATTTCACAGCTTAGCAGGATAATGCTCAAAATCCTTCAAGTTAAGCTTCAACAGTACATAAACTGAACAATTCCAGATGTACAAGCTGGATGGATTTGGAAAATGCAGAGAAACCATAAATCAAATTGCCAACCTCCATTGAATTATTAGAAAAAAAAAAAAGCAAAGGAATTCCCCCCCAAAAAAGAGACAAAAATCTACTTCTGCTTCATTGACTACATTAAATCCTTTGACTGGATCACAACAAACTGTGGAAAAGTCTTAAAGAGAGGGGAACACCAGACCATCTAACTTGTTCCTGAGAAACCTGTACACAGAGAAAAAGCAACAGTTAGTATTGGACATGGAACAATAGTTCGAAATTTGAAAAGGAATGTTTCAAGGCTGCATATTTTCACTCTGCTTGTTTAACTTCTATGCAGAATACATCATGTGAAATGCCAGGCTGGATGAAGCACAAGCTGGAATCAAGATTACCAGGAGAAATATCAATAACTTCAGATATGCAGATGATATACTCTAACGGCAAAAAGTGAAGAACTAAAGAAGTTATTGATGAAGGTAAATAGAAGAATGGAAAATCTGGCTTAAAACTCAACATTCAAAAAGCTAAGATCCAGGCAAATGGTCCCATCACTTCATGGCAAATATATGGGCAAAAAGTGGAAACAGTGACAAGTTTCATTTTCTTGGGCTTAAAGATCACTGTGGACAATGATGCAGCCATGAAATTAAAAGATGTTTGCTCCTTGGAAGAAATGCTATGACAAACCTAGATAGCACATTAAAAAGAAGAGACTTTACCAACAAAGGTCCATCTAATTAAAGCTATGGTTTTCCTAGTTTTCATGTAAGTATTTGAGAGTTGGACCATAAAGAAGACTGAGTGCCAAAAAGCTGAGAGATGACTGGAGATGACTCTTGAGAGGCCTTGAACTCCAAGGAGGTAATACTGGTCAATCCTAAAGGAAATAAACCTTGAATATTCATTGGAAATAGTGATACTGAAGCTGAGGTGCCAATGCACTCATTGGCCACCTGATGCAAAGAGTCGACTCACCGGAAAAAAAAAAAAAAAAAAACCCTGATGCTGGGAATGATTGAGGAAAAAAGGGGAAAATAGTGGCAGAAAATGAGATAGTTAGCATCACTGACTCAATGGATATGAATTTGAGCAAACTCTGAGAGATAGTAAAGGACAAGGAAGCTTGGCCTGCTGCAGTCCACAGGGTTGTAATAAGTCAGAAAGGACTAAGAGACTAAANAGCTGAGGCGCCAATGCACTCATTGGCCACCTGATGCAAAGAGTCGACTCACCGGAAAAAAAAAAAAAAAAAACCCTGATGCTGGGAATGATTGAGGAAAAAAGGGGAAAATAGTGGCAGAAAATGAGATAGTTAGCATCACTGACTCAATGGATATGAATTTGAGCAAACTCTGAGAGATAGTAAAGGACAAGGAAGCTTGGCCTGCTGCAGTCCACAGGGTTGTAATAAGTCAGAAAGGACTAAGAGACTAAACAACAGCAAGAATTACTGCTAGCATATGGTGTAAAGTTACCCTAGTTTACTTATGACAACTGGAAGAATTCTTGTGTTAATTTTTATTTTATACTAAAGAATAGTTGATTTACCATGTTTTGTTAGTATCAAGTGTACCACAATGTGATTCAGTTATATATATAGCCATTTATTTCAAATTCTGTTCCCATGTAGGTTATTACATAATAGTGAGTATAATTTCCTATGCTATACAGTAGATACTTTTGATTATTTATTTTATATATAGTAGTGTCTACATGTTAATCCCAATCTCCTAGTTTAACCCTCCCTCCAATTTATCTCCTTTGGTAACCATAACTTTGCTTTCAAAGTCTGTAAGTCTATTTCTGCTTGTAAATAAGCTCATTTGTATCAGTTTTTAGACTTCACACATAAGTGATATAATATGCTACATGTCTTTCTATGTCTGACTTATTTCAATTAGTATGATAATCTCTAGGTCCATCTATATTACTGTAAATGACATGATTTCATTCTTTTTAATGGCTGAGTAATATTCCATTGTATATATGCTCCCTGTGCTCTTTATCCATTCCTCTGTTGATGGACATTTAGTTTGTTTCTATATCTTAATTATTGTAAATAGTACAGCAATGAACATCTGGGTTCATACATCTTTTTGAGTTATAGTATTCTCTGAATTTGTATCCATGAGTGGGACTCCTGGTTCATATGGTAATTGCATATTTAGTTTTTAAAGGAATCCCCACATGGTTCTGCATTACAGCATATCACTTTACATTCTCCAGAACAATGTAAGAAGGTTCCTTTTCTCCACACCCTCTCCACCATTTATTGTTTGCAGACTTTTTAATGAAAGCCATTCTGGCTGATGTGAGGTGATATCTCATTGTAATTTTGATCTGCATTTCTCTAATAATTTGCAATATTTTGCCTTGTTCTTTGCTTTTTAGCCATCTGTATGTCTTCTTTGAAGAAATATCTATTTAGATTTTCTACTTGGATTTTTAGATTTTTTAATATTGAGTTGCATGAGCTGTTNATATCTCATTGTAATTTTGATCTGCATTTCTCTAATAATTTGCAATATTTTGCCTTGTTCTTTGCTTTTTAGCCATCTGTATGTCTTCTTTGAAGAAATATCTATTTAGATTTTCTACTTGGATTTTTAGATTTTTTAATATTGAGTTGCATGAGCTGTTAGGGTGTTTTGAAAATCTCTTTCAGTAGCTTAATTTACATTTTGTGCCTTTTCATTTTGTTTATGATTTCATTTGTTGTGCAGAAGTTTTTAAACTTAATTATGTCCCATTTGTTTACTTTTGTCTTTATTTCCAATACTCTGGGAGATGGATCAGAGAAGATCTTGCTGCTATTTATGTCAAAGAGTGTTCTATATACGCTTTCCTCACGAGTTAATAGTATTCAGATTTACATTTAGGTCTTCACTCCATTTTGAGTTTATTTTTGTGTATGATGCTAGACAATGTTCTAATTTCATTCTTTTGCATGTACCTGTCCAGTTTTTCCAGTACCACTTGAAAAGATTATTTTCTCCATTATATATTCTTGTCTTCTTTGTCCATAAATTGACCAGAGGCATGTGGGTTTATTTCTGGGCTTCCTACCTATTCAGTTGAACTATGTTTGTATTTTTGTGTCAGTACTCTACTATTTTGATTACTGAGATCTGAAATAATTCTACGGCAGAATTTACCAGACTTTATTAACAAATGAATGAGGCTGTGTGCCAGGCGTTCTGAGTTGTAGATATGAACTGATAAACAGGAAATTTGCAGTTACTTTCTACATAGCTTTTTATTACAAATGTAGGTACCATTATTCAGACTAAGGTTCAGAAAAATCTGTCTTCTTTCATGAAAAAGAGAACTTGATAGAAGAAAAGCACATATTATCTGCCCTTTCACTCTCATCCTTAGCTTCCAAATATAACTCTATTAGTTGAAACAGAGAGTCAGTAGTAAAAACGAAATAAATGGATCAAGATGTAAAAATAAGGAAAAAACAAATCTAGTACAAAAGAGAGCATTTTAAAATAATTGTTTAGGTACTGTGTAATAATAGACAATTCAATAGAAGATAATACTGTTTTTATGCACAAAACTGAACAGTGTCAAAACTGAGTAGGTAGGAATTCAGGGGTGGAGGGGGAAGAAGAGTAATATTCACAATAAATAATACTGGATCTCTTTGATATTGGTGAGGAAAAGTTAATTTTGACCCTTACCTTGATTTTTCCTAGCTTTGTTGAAATATAAATGACATAATATTGTATTCAGTACAGTATAAAATAAAGCATTATTAGGTAGTCTCCATACTGTATTTAGACCCTAGTAACATAATCAACTGGCAGTTTGTACTGGGAGTTTGTACCCTATGACCATTGCTACTCATTTTAGGCACACCTTATCCTTGGCACTCTGCATATAAGTTAAATAAGCAGGGTGACAATATATAGCCTTGACGTACTCCTTTTCCTATATGGAAACAGTCTGTTATTCCACGTCCAGTCCTAACTGTTGCTTCCTGATCTGCATATAGGTTTCTCAAGAGGCAGGTCAGATGGTCTGGTATTCTCATCTCTTTCAGAATTTTCCACAGTTTATTGTGATCCACGCAGTCAAAGGCTTTGGCATAGTCAATAAAGCAGAAATAAATATTTTTATGGAACTCTCTTGCTTTTTCCATGATCCAGTGGATGTTGGCAATTTGATCTCTGATTCCTCTGCCTTTTCTAAAACCAGCTTGAACATCTGGAAGTTCACGGTTCATGTATTGCTGAAGACTGGCTTGGAGAATTTTGAGCATTACTCTACTAGCATGTGAGATGAGTGCAGTTGTGCAGTAGTTTGAGCATTTTTTAGCATTGCCTTTCTTTGGGATTGGAATGAAAACTGACCTTTTCCAGTCCTGCGGCCACTGCTGAGTTTTCCAAATTTGCTGGCATATTGAGTGTAGCACTTTCACAACATCATCATTCAGGATTTGAAATAGCTCAACTGGAATGCCATCACCTCCACTACCTTTGTTTTTAGTGATGCTTTCTAAGGCCCACTTGACTTCACATTTCAGGATGTCTGGCTCTAAGTGAGTGATCACACCATCTTGGTCATGAAGATCATTTTTGTGTAGTTCATCTGTGTATTCTTGCCACCTGTTCTTAATATATTCTGCTTCTGTTAAGTCCATACAATTTTTGTCCTTTATCAAGCCCATATTTGCATGAAATGTTCCCTTGGTATCTCTAATTTTCTTGAAAAGATCTCTAGTCTTTCCCATTCTGTTGTTTTCCTCTATTTCTTTGCATTGATCACTAAGGACGGCTTTCTTATCTCTTTTTGCTATTCTTTGGAACTCTGCATTCAGATGCTTGCATCTTTCCTTTTCTCCCTTGCTTTTCACTTGAAGAAGCACAAGCTGGAATCAAGATTGCTGGGAGAAATGTCAATAACCTCAGATATGCAGATGACACCACCCTTATGGCAGAAAGTGAAGACGAACTGAAAAGCCTCTTGATGAAACTGAAAGTGAAGAGTGAAAACGTTGGCTTATAGCTCAACATTCAGAAAACGAAGATCATGGCATCTGGTCCCATCGCTTCACGGTAAATAGATGGGGAAACAGTGGAAACAGTGTCAGACTTTATTTTGGGGGGCTCCAAAATCACTGCAGATGGTGACTGCAGCCATGAAATTAAAATACGCTTACTCCTTGGAAGAAAAGTTATGAACAAACTAGATAGAATACTGAAAAGCAGAGACATTACTCTGCCAACAAAGGTCCATCTAGTCAAGGCTATGGTTTGCCCAGTGGTTATGTATGGATATGAGAGTTGGACTGTGAAGAAAGCTGAGCATAGAAAAATTGATGCTTTTGAACTGTGGTGTTGGAGAAGACTCTTGAGAGTCACTTGGACTGCAACGAGATCCAACCAATCCATTCTGAAGGAGATCAGCCCTGGGTTTTCTTTGGAGAGAATGATGCTGAAGCTGAAACTCCAGTACTTTGGCCACCTCATGCGAAGAGTTGGCTCACTGGAAAAGAGTCTGATGCTGGGAGGGATTGGGGGCAGGAGGAAAAGGGGATGACAGAGGATGAGATGGTTTGATGGCATCACTGACTCAATGGACGCGAGTCTGAGTGAACTCCAGGAGTTGGTAATGGGCAGGGAGGCCTGGCGTGCTCCCATTCATGGGGTTGCAAAAGTCGGACACGACTGAGTAACTGAACTGAACTGAGCTATCCTTGGCAACCACCTACCTACTATCTCTGTTTCTATGAATTCAGTTTAAAATTCCAAATAAAAATGAGATTACATAGTGTTTGCCTTTGCCTGTCTGATATTTCACTTAGTATAAGTGATTCATCCAAGTCGTTGCAAATGTCAGGACAAGGAACAACAGATTGTGCCCCAAAGTTGATTGAAGACACAGCCTGGGGTTTGCAATTGGGTAGAGTTTTGGCTGTGCCCATCTGTTGGGTAATGTTGGTGGATTCCTGCCCTAGTTGGGCAGGGTCACTAGCTATACCCCAAAGTTGATTGGGGTTGTAGATAATGTTTTGTGACAGTGGAGTCTTCTGTCCAGATTTCCTGGTTGGGTAGGATTATAGGCTATGCTCGCTAATTGGTTGTGGCCTCTGGCTGGACTCACTGACTCTACAGGCTATATTTGGCAATTACACAAAGATATATGCTGAGCTTTGTTGATGGGTATGGTCACTGAACTAAATAGAGATGCAGGATATGCTCCACAGAGTAACACTGGAGATTAAGCTTAATAGTTGGGTAGGAGAGCAAATTTTCTCCCTTGTCTGGGTAGAGCCTTAGGATGTGCTCCACAGCTGGTATAGCCCACTGGCTGTGTTTCCAAATCAAGCATAACTGTCAGACAAACTTGTTGGCCATAGAAGACCACTAGTTTGGCTCTACAAATGGACAAAGCTACTGATTTCTGGCCCAAATCTCTGTTGAGTCACCACTGCAAGCAGAAATTAAGACTGTCAAGATGTGGACACAGGTTGTTATAAGCCTCTTCCCCTTCTCAGTCTCTATCTGAAATCCTGTGTTATAGATCCACAGGTTCCCCCAGTGATCCTTGTGGTATCAGACTCCATTGAGCTTCCTGGAAAGTGTTTGACAGTTTGAAGGGAGCCAGATGTTCACCTTGGGTTAGCATTTTCCCACCAGAGAAGCAGCAATCTCAGGAGAATCTTCTTGATGCTTCCCTGTGCAAGCATGGGGAAGGTTAATGTGGTCAAAATGTGGCTGCTCCTCTATACCTTCTAATACAGTTCATCTTGGTCTCTGATGTCGATGGAAGTGCTACAGCCCACACTCCACACCCAGCCTAGGTTCTGGCACTTTTATAACAATGTCTTATATATGTAAAATTACTGTATGGTCTTCTTGTGAAGGAGACTGAAATTAGTAACTCTTCAATGTATGGCCATTTTGATGACTACCTTCCTTTAATTTAAAGTGAAACTCAAAACAATTTTGAGAAAGAAGGGTAAGGTTAAAGGACACACAAGCTAAGAGAATTCAGCACCACTAAAGCAGTTTACAACAATTTCTAAAGGATCTTCTCTAAACAAGACATCCAAGAACAGAGAAAAAAAAAAAAGATGAAGGGAATGATAAAGACTTACAAAAATAGACCAAAAGCAATTAAAAAATTAACCATAGGAACATACATATTTTAAATGTAAATGGATTAATTGCTCCAAACAAGAAACATAGACTAGTTGAATGGATACAAAATCAAGAGCCATATATATGCTGTCCACAAGAGACCCACTTCAGACCTAACAGATTGAAACAAAACAATTTGAGTCACAGACTGGAAGTGAGGGGTTGAAAATAGGTACTCCATGCAAATGGAAAACAAAAAGAAAGGTGGATTACCAATACTCATATTAAAAAAAAAAAGACTTTTAAAAAAGAGACAAAGAAGAACACTACATAATTACCAAGAGATTAATTCAAGAAGAAGACATAATAATTGTAAATATATATGCACCCAACATAGGAGCACCTCAATATGTAAGGCATATGCTAACATAAAGGGATAAATTGACTATAACAGTGGGGAAGACAATATCAAAAATCAATGAAACTAAAAGCTGTTTCTTTGAAAAAATAAAATTGATAAACTTTTAGCCAGACTCATCAAGGAAAAAAAAAAAAGACTGAGGACTCAAATCAGTAAAATAAGAAATGAAAAAGGAGAAGTTACAAGTAACACCATGATAAGACAAAGGATCATAAGAGACCACAATGAGGTACTTTATGCCAATGAAATGGACAACATGGAAAAAATGGACAGATTCGTAGGTACAATTCCATGACTGAAACAGGAAGAAATATAAAATATGAACAGACCAATCACAATACTGAAATTTAAACTCTGATTTTAAAACTTCCAAAAAGAAAACTGCAAGACCAGTGTGGTTCACATGGGGGGTTCTATCAAATATTTAAAGAAATCTAACATTTATCTTTCAGAAAGTCTTCCAAAAAACTGCTTAGGAATAAAACTTGCCAAAATCACACTGTAAGGGCACCATCACCCTGAAACCAAAACCAAAGATGCTTACAAAAATAAAAATTTTAAGGCAATATCACTGATGAACTTATACATGAAAGTCCTCAACAAAATTCTAGCAATCTGAATCCAAGAATATATTAAAAAGATCAAGAGATGTTTTTCTCAAGGATGCAAGGATTTTTTAATATCCACAAAATCAATAACTGTGGTACACCACATCAACCAATTGAAGAATAAAAACTATATGATCAACTCAATAGATGTAGGAAAGCTTTTGACAGTATTCAACACCTACTTAAAATAAAAACTCTCAAAAAAGTGAGCATAGAAGGAACATAACATTATAAAGGCCATATATGACAAACCTACAGAAAACATTATACTCACTGGTGAACTACTAAAAGCATTTCCCCTAAGATTAGGAATTAAATAAATTATTTTCATTCTCACTACCTTTATTTAACATAGCTTAGGAAGCCTTAACTATGCCAATCAGAAAAGAAAAAGAGATAAGAGCAATCCAAGCTGGAAAAAAAAAAAAAGAGTTTAAACTATCAAAGTCTGCTGAAGACATGCTACTGTAAATAGAAAATCCTAAGGATGCTACCAGAAAACTTCTAGACTTCAATAATGAATTTGATAAAGTTGCAGGTTACAAAATTAATACACAGAAATCTGTTGCACTTCTATACACTAAAACAAAAGACCAGAAAGATAAGTCCAATAAATAATCCCATTTACCATCACATCTGAAAGAGTAAAATGCCTAGGAATAACTCTACTTAAAGACTTATACTCTGAAAATCATAAGAAACTGATGGAAGAAATCAAAGATGACACGAACAAATGGAAACATATATCATTTGGGGGGTATCAGAAAAATCAGTATTGTCAAAATGCCTATACTACCCAAGGCAATCTACAGATTCAATGGAATAGCTATTCAGTGGAATCACTGTTCCAGTTAAACACTGAAATCACTTGGTACAATGGAAAAGTACAAAGGATATTTTTCACAAAACTAGAAAGAAAAAAAAAAACTTAAAATTTGACCCCCCTGAGTAGCCAAAGCAATATTGAGAAATAAAAATGGAGCTCAAAGAATTGGGGTGCCTGTCTTCAGATTATAATATAAAACTAAAGTCATCAAAACAGTATGGTACTGACACAAAAATAGAAATATAGAATGGTGGAACAGGACAGGCTGCCCAGAAATAGATCCATGAACCTATAGTCAATTAATACATAACAGAAGAGGCAAGACTATAAAATGAAATACAGTCATTTTAATAAATGGTGCTGGGAAAACTGGACAGCTACATGTAAAATACTGAAACTAGATCATTCTTTAAGACCATACACAAAAATAAACCCAAAATGGATTAAAGTTCAGAATGTCAGATGGGACACTATAAAACTCTAGGAAGAAAACATAGGCTGAATATTCTGTGACATAAATCATAGCAAGATCTTTTTGGATCTATCTCCCAGAGTAGTGAAAATAAAAACAAAAATAAACAAAGGGAAATTAATTAAATTCTAAAGCTTCTACACAGTGAAGGAAACCATAAAACAAAAAGACAATCCATATAGTGGGAGCAAATATTTGCAAATAATGTGACTGACAAGAAATCAATCTCCAAAATTTACAGTTTATGCAGCTTAATGCCATCAAAGCAGACAATCCAATTTTTTAAAAAATGGAAGATCTAAATAGACATTTCTACAAAGAAGTCATACAGGAGGCCAAGAAGCACTTGAAAAGATGTTCAATATTGTTTTTTATCAGAGAAATGCACATTAAAACTACAGTGAAATATACCCTCACAGCAGTCAGGATGGCTATCCTCAAAAAAAAAAAAAAATCCTAAATGCTGGAGAAGGTGTGAAGAAAAGGGAACGCTTCTGTACTCTTGGTGGGAGTGTAAATTGGCATAGCCACTGGGGAGAACAATATGGAGGTTCCTTAAAAAAAAAAAAAAACTAAAAAGAGAGCTACCATATGATCCTGCAGTCTCATTCCTGGGCATATATCTAGAAAAAAAAAAATAGTCTGAAAGGTTATGCATCCCAATGTTCATTGCAACACTGTTTCCAATAGCCACAATAGGAAGTGATCTAAGTGTCCAACAACAGGTGAATGGTAAAGATGTGGCACATATGTACAATGGAATATTGCTCAGCCATTGAAAAGAAAAAAAAAAGAATTCTATTTGCAAAAATATGGATGGACCTAGAGAGTGTCATAGTGAGTGAAATAAGTCAAACATAAAAAGAGAAATACCCTATAGTATTGCTTATATGTGGAACCAAAAAATAAAAAGATCCAAATGAATCTATTTACGAAACATAAACAAACTTGAATATGAGGGAATGAACTTGTAGTTATCAGAGGAAAAGGGACAGGGGGAGGGATTTTTAGGGAGTATGGTGTTAACGTACGCACTGTTATATTTAAAATGGGTAACCAACAAGTACTTCCTATATAGCATAGGAAAATCTGGTCAATATTATATAACAACTTAATTGGCAAAAGAATTTGAAAAAGAATAGATGTATATATCACTGAATCACTTTTGCTGTAGTCCTGAAACTAAACAACATTGTAAATTTACTATACTCCAGTGTAAAATAAAAAGTTTTAAAAAAGAAAAAAATTTAAAAATAATAATGAAAGTATTGCAGTAGTTTAAATATAAATCACGGAACAGGCTCTTATGAATGGGGAGGGAGAAAAGAGCAATTCAGATTTTTATTTAATAAAACAGTTCATACATAGTGACCTATGGGTGCATAGATTACAGCTGAGCTTCAAAAATACTATATAAGTTTAACATAATACTGCATTTTCCCAGTCAATCTTATTAATATTCTTTCTAAGTATAAAAAATGGAAGCTTGCATTGTTCAACTTAAAAAGTTATGTAAGATCTTATTCTGTTCTCTCCTTTTTTTCCCCTTCTATAGTTCTTTAATATCATCAATATAATTGATTTCTTTCTCCTTGAGTTGAGTGTTTATTTTTTATTCTGGAGTGGGTTGTCATTTCCNTAAAAAATGGAAGCTTGCATTGTTCAACTTAAAAAGTTATGTAAGATCTTATTCTGTTCTCTCCTTTTTTTCCCCTTCTATAGTTCTTTAATATCATCAATATAATTGATTTCTTTCTCCTTGAGTTGAGTGTTTATTTTTTATTCTGGAGTGGGTTGTCATTTCCTTCTCCAGTGATGTTGGCTGTTTATTTGTAATATATTCCCCCTATTCTATTGAGGTATGCTTCTTCTAGAATAATTTTGTTGAGTTTTTAAATCATGAATGGAAAAAAAAGTATCAAATGCTTTTTCTGCATCTATTGAGATGAGCAGGTAATTTTTTTAAGTTCTTTTGTTACTGTGGTATATCACACTGATTGTTTTGTGGAAACTAAACCATTCTTGCATCCCTGGAATAAATTCTACCTGATTATGATATATGGTCTTTTTTCTGTATTTTAAATTTGATTTGTTATTATTCTATAGAAGATCTTGCTTAGGTATTTATCAGGGATATTGTCCCATTGTCTCCACATTCATGGGTCTAAGACACAGTTGTGAGCAAGATCTGCTTCCCCCAGCATAATGGCAAGTCCTGACTTGGTAAGGAACTGCAGTTTTGTTAGTTTTTTTCTTTGAATTGATTTCTTATTCTGTTGTGGCCAGAAAAGAGGCTTGATTTCAAGCTTCTTTAATTTATTAAGACTTATGTTGTGGTCTACCATGTGATCTATGCTTGAGAATGTTCCATGTGCAGTTTAAAAGAATGTGCATTTTACTGGTTTTGGATGGAATGTTTTGCAGATATGTATTAAATTCTTCTAGTCTAATGTGTCACTTAAGACAACTGTCTGTTTATTGCTCTTTTTGGTATGAATTACTTATCCATTTTTGTAAGAGTATTAAAGTCTTCTGCTGTTGTTCAGTCATGCAGCTGTGTCCAACTCTTTGCAATCCCATGGACTGCAGTACACCAGGCCTTCCTGTCCCTCACCATCTCCCAATGTTTGCCCAAGTTCATGTTCACTGCATCAATGATGCTGTCCAGCTATCTCATCCTCTGACACCTTCTTCTCCTTCTGTCCCAGCATCAGGGACTTTTCCAATGAGTCATCTGTTTGTATTAGATGACCAAAATACTGGAGCTTCAGCTTCAGCATCAGTCTTTCCAGTGAATATTCAGGGTTGATCTCCATTTGTAAGAGTATTAAAGTCTTCTGCTGTTGTTCAGTCATGCAGCTGTGTCCAACTCTTTGCAATCCCATGGACTGCAGTACACCAGGCCTTCCTGTCCCTCACCATCTCCCAATGTTTGCCCAAGTTCATGTTCACTGCATCAATGATGCTGTCCAGCTATCTCATCCTCTGACACCTTCTTCTCCTTCTGTCCC
Source organism: Oreotragus oreotragus (assembly GCA_006410675.1). NCBI lineage: Eukaryota > Metazoa > Chordata > Mammalia > Artiodactyla > Bovidae > Oreotragus > Oreotragus oreotragus. Next base: position 175,114 of record SJYX01008581.1, on the reverse strand, counting down.
AGCATCAGGGACTTTTCCAATGAGTCATCTGTTTGTATTAGATGACCAAAATACTGGAGCTTCAGCTTCAGCATCAGTCTTTCCAGTGAATATTCAGGGTTGATCTCCCTTAAGATTGACTGGTTTGATCTCCTTGCTGTCCAAAGGACTTTCAGGAATCTTCTTCAGCACCACAGTTTGAAGGCATAAGTTCTTTGGCATTCTGCCTTCTTTATGGTTCAGGTTTCACAACTGTACATGACCACTGGGAAGACCATAGCTTTGACTATACAGACCTTTGTTGGCAGAGTAAAGTCTCTGCTTTTTGGCACACTGTCTAGGTTTGCCATCACTTTCCTGCCAAGAAACAAGCATCTTCTGATTTCATGGCTGCAATCACCATCTGCAGTGATTTTGGAGTCCAAGAAGAGGAAGTCTGTCACTACTTCCACATTTTGCCTTTCTATTTGTCATGCAGTAATGGGACCAGATGCCATAATCTTAGTTTGTTGCTTCTGTTTTTCTAATACTTAGTCTTAAGCCAGTTCTTTCACCCTCCTCCTTCACTCTCATCAAGAGGCTCTTTAGTTCCCCTTCACTTTCTGTCATTAGAATGATATTATCTGCATATCTGAGGCTGTTGATGTTTCTCCCATCTGTCTTGATTACAGCTTGCAACTCATCCAACCCCATGTTTCTCATGATTTGCTTAGCATGTAGGTTAAACAAACAGGGTGACAGCAGACAGCCCTGTCTTACTCTTTTCTTGATCTTGAACAAATACATTGTTCCATACAGGGTTTTAACTGTTGCTTCTTGGCCCACATAGAGGTTTCTCAGGAGACAGGTAAGATGGGCTGGTATTCCCATCTATTTAAGAGCTTTCCACAGTTTTTCATGATCTAAACAGTCAAAGACCTTAGCATAGTCAATGAAACAGAGATAGATGTTTTCCTTAAATTCCCTTGATTTCTCTGTAATCCAGGGCATGTTGGCAATCTGATCTCTAATTCTTCTTCCTTTACTAAACCCAGCTTGGACATCTGGAATTTCTTGGTTTGCATAATGCCAAAGCCTAGCATGCAGGATTTTAAGCATGACCTTACTAGCCTGGGGGATGAATGCAATTGTTCTATGGTTAGCACACACTTTGGTACTGCTCTTCTTGGGAATTGACATGAGAATTGACCTTTTCCAGTCCTGAAGATTTCCTGACATAATGAATGAAAAACCCTGATGGCATCATCCTTTGGGGATCTAAATAGGTCTGCTAGAATTTCACCACATTCACTAGTTTTATTAACAACAGTGTTTCTTAAGGCCTACTTGACTTCACACTCTAGAATGTCTGGCCCTAGGTGAAAAACTACACTGTCACAGTAATCTGGTTCATTAAGATCTTTTAAATACAGTTCTTCTGTGTATTCTTTCCATCTCATCATGATCTCTTCAGTGTCTCCTCAGTTCAGTTCAGTTCAGTCACTCAGTCGTGCCTTACAAATAGCTGTGAAAAGAAGAGAAGTGAAAAGCAAAGGAGAAAAGGAAAGATATAAACATCTGAATGCAGAGTTCCAAAAAATAGCAAGAAGAGATAAGAAAGCCTTCCTCAGCGATCAATACAAAGAAATAGAGGAAACAACAGAATGGGAAAGACTAGAGATCTCTTCAAGAAAATTAGAGATACCAAGAGAATGGGCTCGAAAAAAGACAGAAATGGTATGGACCTAACAAATGCAGAAGATATTAAGCGGTGGCAAGAATACACAGAAGAACTGTACAAAAAAGATCTTCATGACCAAGATAATTACAATGGTGTGATCACTCACCTAGAGCCAGACATCCTGGAATGTGAAGTCAAGTGGGCCTTAGAAAGCATCTCTACGAACAAAGCTGGTCAAGGTGCTGGAACTCCAGTTGAGCTATTTCAGATTCTGAAAGATGATGCTGTGAAAGTGCTGTACTCAGTATGTCAGTACATTTGGAAAACTCAGCAGTGGCCACAGGACTGGAAAAGGTCAGTTTTCATTCCAATCTCAAAGAAAGGCAATGCCAAAGAATACTCAAACTACCACACAATTGCACTCAGTATCTCCTAGGTCTCTACAATTTTTAGCATTTATTGTGCCCATCTTTGGGTGGAATGTTCCCTTTATGTTTCAAGTTTTCCTGAAGAGATCTCTAGTCTTTATCCTTTTGTTGTTTGCGTCTATTGTTAGGCACTGTTTATTGAAGAAGTCCTTCTTGTCTCTACTAGTTATTCTTTGAAAGTATGCATTTAATTGGATGTTCCTTTCCCTCTCTGCCTTGCTTTTTGCTTCTCTTCATTATTCCTCTATTTGTAAAGCTTCCTCAGATAACGACTTTCCCTTTTTGGGACTAGACTCAAGGGAGTAGATTTAGTTAACAGTGTACCTGAAGAACTATGGACAGAGATTTGTAATATTTTACAGGAGGCAGCAAACAAAACTATCCCCAAAAACAAGAAAAGCAAAAAAGCATTAAAGTCCTCTACTCTTATTATATTACTGTCAATTTCTCCCTTTATGTCTGCTAATGGTTTCTTTATAATTAGGTGCATATATTTTTATGAAAGCTATATCTTCTTGGGTTGACTCCTTTATCATTATATAATGCTCCTTTTGCATTTTGTTGCAGACTTTCTTTTAAAGTTTTATAAGAGTCTTGCTACCATATTTTTTTTCATTTTTACTCACATGGATTATCTTTTTCTGTCTCTTCACTTTCAGGCTGTGCGTCCTGTTTTGTAGTTAATCTCTTGTAGGCAGCCAATATATAGGTCTTCTTTTTTTCTGATTAGACCATTTAGTTCATTTACACTCCGTCTTTATTAATAGACATAGACTTATTGACACTTTCTTAATTATCATTTTGTTTTCTTGTTATTTTTTGGTTATTCTGTTCTTTTATCCATCTTTTAATCAATTCTTTATGGGTTGACTTTTACTTTCTTTCTTTCGTTTGCATATCTATTGTAGCTTCCTAATTTGTAGCTATCATAAGGTTTGTGTATACATAGTAACCTATAAATATACATACAATTTTTAAACAAATGGTCATTTAAGTTCAAATAAGGCAAGAAAATATAACAACTCTTGGAGGAAAACATAGGTAGAGCACTGTTTGATATAAATCGTAGCAGTATCCTCTTTTATCCACCTCACAGAGTAATGGAAATAAAAACAAAAATTTAAAAGTGGGACTTAATTAAATTTAAAATATTTGCACAGCAAAAGAAACTATGAACAAGATGAAAAGACAACGCTCAGAATGGGAGAAGATAATTGCAAGTGAACCAATTAATAAAGGATTAATCTCCAAAATCTACAGCAGCCCATGCAGTTCCATACCAGAAACACAAACAGTGCAATAAAAAATGGATGGAATATATAAACAGATTATTTCTCCAAAGAAAACATACAAATGGCCAACAAAAACACGTGAGATGATACTCAGTATCACTCATCATTAGAGAAATGCAAGTCACGAGTACAGTTAGGTGTCATAATGCCAGAGAGGGTGTGGAGAAAGAGGAATCTTCTTACACTGTTGAGGGGAACATAATTGATACAGTCACTATGGAGAAAAGTATAGAGATGCCTTAAAAATCTAAGAATCTACCACGTGCATGCATTCTCAGTCTCTTCAGTCATGTCCAACCATTCTTGACCCCACTTACCATAGCATGCCAGGCTCCTCTGTCCATGGGATTTTCCCAGCAAAAGCCTGGAGTGGGTTGTCATGCCCTCCTCCAGGAGAATTTCCCAACTCTAGGATTGAATCTGTGACTCCTGCATCTCCTGTATTGCAGGGGGATTCTTTACTGCTGAGCCACCAGGAAAGCCCTAAAACTACCATATGACCCAACAGTCCCACAACTGGGCATATACCCTGAGAAATCCATAATTGACAAAGACATGTGTAGCCCTGTGTTCATTGCAACACTATATGCAATAACTAGGACATGGAAGTGACCTAGATGTCCATCAACAGGTGAATGGATAAAGTAGTTGTGGTACATATGCAAAATAGAATGTTCCTCAGCCATGAAAAGGAAGACATCTGAGTCAGTACTACTGAGGTGGATGAACTTAGAGCTTGTTATATAAAAGCTGTAAAATACAATATAGAAACACACATTATAGGGGGAAATAAAAATATTGGGCTTTAGAATGTGTTTCAATTTGAATGATCATCATCAAGTAGATATGAAAATAAAAACCTACAATAGATATACAAAAATTAAAGAGAAATAAAAGGTTTTTATAACTGAACACTAAAAAGTCAAACCTCAAGGGCAGAGACTAAAAGAAAACAAGAATAGAGACGAGCTACAAAAGTAACAAGAACATAAGTAACAAAATAGAAATAAGCAGATGCTTATCAATTATGACTTTAAGTATCAATGTACTAAATGCTCCAATCATAAGAGCTACGTTAGAGATTGGAATAAGTAAAAAGAAACATCTATGTACTGTGTACAGGAGATTAACTTAGAACCAACGATGGACACACTGAAAGAACAGCGATTGAAAAGTTATTTCATGAAAATCGAAATGAAAAGAAGCTTGTGTAGCAATAGTCACATCAGACAAATTAGAATCTGAAATAAAGTTTATAATAAAAAAGGGCATTATATAATTACAACAAAGGCCAACCAAAGAAGAGGACATAACATAATAAATATATGTGCACCTAATGTAGGAACACCTAAATATATGAAGCAAATACTAATAGATGTAAAGCAGAAATAATCAGTAATTCAATAGTAGTTGGGAACTTTTTACCACACTTACATCAATAGATAGAACATCTAGACAGAAAATAAATAACCAGTGGCCTTTAATGAAACATACAACCAAACAGATTTAACAGATATCTACAAGATTTTGCATCCTAAACAGCAACATGCACATGATTTTTAATTGGACATGGGATATTCTTCAGGATAGATCATATACTAAGTCAAATAACAAATCTCAATTAATTTAAGAAGATATAAATTATATCAAGCATTGTTTCTATCCACTATGCTATACTAAAAATCAATTAATAGAAGAAAACTGAAAAAAAAAAACCTCAAACATGTGGAAAAAATGCTACTAAATAGAACAATGGGTCAATGAAGAATTCAAATAGGAAATCAGATATTGTGTTGAGACAAAAGAAAATTAAAACACAATTTTCCAAAATCTTTGAGACATAGAAAAATAGTTATAAGAGGGAAGATTTTAACAATATTATATTACCTCGAGGTAGAAGAAAAAAATCTCAAACAACCTAACTTTTCATCTTAAGGTACAAGTAAATAACAGCAAACAAAACTCAAATTCAGCAGAAAGAAGGAAATAATAAAGGCTAGAGCAGAAAAAAATAAAACAAAGCCAAAAAGTAGAGAAAAATCAATGAAACTCTATATAAAAAAGTAAATGATACTGATAAAACTTAAGTCAGACTCATTATTAAAAAAAAAAAAAAGAAAGGTCTCACATAAACAAAAGTAGTCTAAAATTAAGAGAATTACAACCAATACTGCAAAATACAAATAATCACAAGAGAATGCTATGAAATGTTATACACCCAGAAGTTGGACAACCTAGAGTAAATAAATTAAGTTTAGAAACATATAATCTTCCAGGACTAAATGGAAGATTACCATGATACCAAAACTAGACAAAAATACTACCAAAAAAAAAAAAAAAATGACAGCCCAATACCCCTGCCACTCCTAGATGCAAAAATGCTCAATGAAAGAGTAGCAAACCAAATTCAGCAACAGATAAATAAAACCATGCATTGTGAAGGAGATTTATTCCAGGAATGCAAGAATTTTTCAATGTTCACAATCAATGTGATTCATCACACACACACACACAAAAAGAAAATGATAGAATTCACATGATTATCTTAATAGATTAGAAAACTATTTTAAAAAATCAATATTGAGGGGGGTTCATGTTTGGGAGTTCGTGTAAAAAAATAAATAAATACAAAAAAAAAATCAATATTGGTTTGTGATAAAAACTTAAACAAAGTTGTTATAGAGGGAGCATAACTCAGCATACTAAAGCCTGTTGTTACCAAATCCACAGCTAACATCACACTGAATGGGGAAAATGTCAAAACTTTTCCTTCAAGATCAGAAACAAGGATGCACAATCTCACCATTCTATTTAGCATAGTATTGGAAGTCCTAGACACAGCAATAAGAAAAGAAAAAGAAGTAAAAGGCATCCAAATTGGAAAGGAAAAAAGTAAAATTGTTACTATTTGCAAATGATAGGAAACTATATGCTGAAGTTTCCACCAGAAAACTATGAGAATCAATACATGAATTCAGCAGTTTCAGGATATAAGATTAATATAGAGAAGTCTGTTGCTTTTCTGTACACTAACTTCTATCCAAAACAAATCAAGAAAGCAATCCAATTTACCATCTCATCAAAAAGAATAACATTCTTAGAAATAAAATTAATCAGAAAGGTGAAAGACTTGTACTCTGAAAACTATGAGATTTTGATGACAGAAACTGTGGATGATTCATTTAAATGAAACACATCTAGGTGCCTGCAGTGAGATGCCCAAGTCCAAGTGCAACAAGAAAGTCTTCCTAACCAAATCTGCCAAGAAAGCCTTGGAAATGAAACAGAACTTGATAAAAACAGCTTCAGAAATGTGTGGACATGTACAAGTACCTCTTCATCTTCTCCATGACTAGCATGAGGAAGAACAAGCTGAAGGACATTTACAGTACCTGGAAGCACAGTTTAATGTTCTTTGGCAAAAACAAAATGATGATGGTGGACTTGGGTCAAAGCCCATCTGATGAATACTAAGACAGTCTGCATCAGATCAGCAGGAAGTTGAGGGGTGAGGTTGGTCTCCTTTTTGCCAATGGCACTAAGAAGGAAGTAAAAGAGTGGTTCATGAAATACAAAGAAATGGACTATACCTGAGGTGGAAAAAAGCTGCTTTCACCACGAATCTGGACCTGGGGCTCCTGGAACAGTTATCAGATTCCATGGAGGCACACCTGAGGCAGCTGGGTCTGCCAAAGGCCCCAAAGAAAGGTGTGGTGAACCTGCTGTCCGACTACAAGGTGTGCAAAGAGGGTAATGTGCTGATCCCAGAACAGGCCCACATATTGAAGCTTTTTGAGTATAAGATGGCTGAACTCAAGGTGACCCTCAAATACATGTGGGATGTTCAGTCCAGAGGTTCCTACAGATGGGAGATGACTTGCCAGGGTCAGAGGAAGACGATGATGACAGCTGATGGGCACTGGGGTCAGGGCTCTGGACCTCTTCAGGCCTCATCCAGACTGGACCACGAGGGACTGCCAGTGCCTTCCTGGGAGAGCAGCCATGTATTTTGCTGTGGATGAACACGAGCGAGGGTGACAAGGACAGATTATTTTTCTATAAACAACGAAGCTGTCATTCAGGATATCTTCTGCAAAGGGGATTTTTCTTGAGGAAAAAAAATCTGTTAGTTTTGGGCTTTGATTTCGAAAAAAAATAAGTGCAACACATCTAGTTTTTTTCTGGGTTGGAAGAATTAATATTGTTAAATGTTCATATTACATGAAGCAATCTACAGATTTAATAAAATCTTCCATCAAAATACCCATGACAGGGACTCCACTGGTTAAAAATCCACGTTCCAATACAGGGAATGTGGGTTTTATCTTGGTCAAAGAAATAATATCCCACATGCTGTGGGACAACAAAGCCTGCATGCTGTAACTACAGAGACCATACACCTCAACTACAGAGAAACTCACAAACCACAATTAAGATCCTGCATGTCACAACTAAGACTCAACGACTTTTACCAGTTTTCTCAGTAAATGATGTTCATTTGTCTAATAAATAAATAAATATATATATATTTTAAATACCCATGATATTTTTCATAGAAAGATATGTATGAATCAAAGAGACCTCAAATAGCTAAAGCATTCTTGAGCAATAAGAATAAACTTTGGGGGTATCATGTTCCTTGACTTCAGACTATACTACAAAGCTACAATAATCAAAACAGGAGGGAACTAGCACAAGAAAGACATGCAGATCCATGAAACAAAATAGAGATCCTGGAAATAAGCCCACACCCATACCTTTAATCAATCTATGACAAAGGATGCAAGAATATATAATGAAAAAAAAAAAAACAGTCTCTTCAATAAGTTCTGTTGGAGAATTGGATTGATACATGTAAAAAAGAAAGAAAGAAAGTAGAACATTTTCTTATGGCATACATGAAAACAAACTCAAAATAGATTAAAGACCTAAGTGTAAGATAAAAAACCATAAAACTCCTAGAAGAAAATATATGTAGTGCACTCTTTGACATAAATCTTAGCAATATTTATATGGGTCTGTCTCCTCAGACAAGGAAAACAAAAGTAAAAACAAACCAATGTGACCTAATGAAACTTAACATCTTTTGCATATGCTTGGAAATCTCATACTTTTTACATAAGTACAGGAAATCCTCAACAAAGAAAAGGAAACTTTCTGAAAGAGAGAAGATATTTGTAAATGATATGTCTGATAACAGGTTAATATACAAAATATATAGAAACCTCATATAACAATATTTTTAAAAGCCCAATTAAAAATGGACATAAGATTTTTCCTGGTAGCTCAGAGGTAAAGAATTTGCCTGCTAATGCAGCAGACACAGATTCAATCCCTAATCCAGGAAGATCTCACATGCCACAGAGAAGTGTGCCACAACTATTGAGTATGAGCCCTAGAGACCAGGAGCTCAACTTCTGGGACCATATGCTTCTACTACTAAAGCTCACATATTCTAAAGTCCATTCTCCAAAAGAGAACCCATTTCAGTGAGAAGACTCCCACCACAGAAAAAGAATAGCCCTCACTCACCACAACTAGAGAAAAGCCTGTACAGCAACAAAGACCAAGCACAGCCATAAATAAATAAATATGTATAATTTTAAATGGGCAAAAGACCTGAATAGGAATTTCTGAAGAAGTCATACACATGACCAACAAGCACATGAAAAGATGTGTAACATTTGTAATCATCAGGAAAATGCAAATCAAAACCCAGTGAGATATCACCTCACACAAGTCTAAATGGCTATCATCAAAAACACAACAAATAACATGTGTTGCTAAGAAAGGTGAGGAAAAAAAAAAAAAAAAAACCCTAGCACACCAGTGGTGGGAACTTATATTGGTACTACTATAGGAAAAGTATAACTGCTTCTCAAAAATTAAAAATATACCTATCATATGAGCCATGCACACCATATATGCAATTCTACTCCTGGGCATATTTCCCCTAACCTCACCCCACCCCCCCAAAAAAGAATTAGCAGTTAGATATATAAACACCAATTTTCATAATGGATTATTTTATTTAGCCAATATATGGAAGCAACCTTAATGTTCATCAACAGATGAATGGATAAAGAAGATACGGTGTATATATACAATGACTATTAGCCACTAAAGTGAATAGAACTTTTCCATTTGCAGTGATATGAATGGACCTGGAGGATATTATGCTCAGTGAAATAAGTCAGACAAAGAAAGACAAACATTATATGTTTTCACTTACATGTGGAATCTAAAAGCAAAACAAGTTAACTGGTATAAAAAAACTGAAATAGACTTGAGATACAGAGAACAAATTGTTGTTCAGTGACTAAGTCATGTCCCGCTTTTTGTGACCCCATGAAAAAACTAATGGTTACCAACACAGAGAAGGATGTGGGGAGGGGCTATATAGGTGAAGAGGATTACAAGATATAAACTACTAGGTAAAAATAAATTTGACACAGAAATGAAGTGCACATTATTGGGATATAGCCAATATTTTATAGTATCTTTTTATGGAATATAACATAAAAATATTGAATGACTATGTTGTACTCCTAAAACTAACAATATTTTAAGTGAACTACACGTTTAAAAAGTACATCTGCCTTATTTTACCTTGTCCATGTAGAATCAACTGATCACCGATACCAATCTCTGCATAAATCAACAAGATTTTCAACTTCAGGTAAGATCTAAATTGACACATGACAACGAAAAGGGCAATATTGATCAAGTTGATAATGGATTTCATCAATGACTAGAGATGGAATTTCATTAAGTTGCATATCAGTAAGTATGAACATACTAACTGACATTGTCAATGGTCTCAGCATTTTTTAAAATCACATTGAAATGATTAGAAAAAAATTGCAGAAGTGACAAATACTATGAGTTAGATGCAAAAAATAATGCATAATTTATCTTTCTTTGTATTTTATTACAAAAACTAAAGTAAAAGAGAAGATCTTCAAAGATTTAATTTTCCTCCCTGTCTTTAAATTACTTGCTCAGAATTTTGTTTCCATTGCTAATTTCTATAATCATAAGAGACAGTCTTATCATCTAAGCACTTTTCTGGCCTTTGTCTGCATGATTTTCTGCTGTCTTTATATTTTTCATGGATGTCAGCAAAAGAGCAAGATAACATTCTCTTTAAATCTGGAAAATAACTGTGCCAGTGAGATACCAATCTCTGCATAAATCAACAAGATTTTCAACTTCAGGTAAGATCTAAATTGACACATGACAACGAAAAGGGCAATATTGATCAAGTTGATAATGGATTTCATCAATGACTAGAGATGGAATTTCATTAAGTTGCATATCAGTAAGTATGAACATACTAACTGACATTGTCAATGGTCTCAGCATTTTTTAAAATCACATTGAAATGATTAGAAAAAAATTGCAGAAGTGACAAATACTATGAGTTAGATGCAAAAAATAATGCATAATTTATCTTTCTTTGTATTTTATTACAAAAACTAAAGTAAAAGAGAAGATCTTCAAAGATTTAATTTTCCTCCCTGTCTTTAAATTACTTGCTCAGAATTTTGTTTCCATTGCTAATTTCTATAATCATAAGAGACAGTCTTATCATCTAAGCACTTTTCTGGCCTTTGTCTGCATGATTTTCTGCTGTCTTTATATTTTTCATGGATGTCAGCAAAAGAGCAAGATAACATTCTCTTTAAATCTGGAAAATAACTGTGCCAGTGATTCAAACTGTAACTTGACTCACACAGCGTTTTTTCTATATGGCACCATCTCTTATTCTAATAATCAGGGAAATTTAAGAAACCCAACAGTTTCCTCTCATTTCCTGCTTTAGAGGAATTCATGAGCTATC